>CM035806.1:68623282-69119881 GCA_020466095.1 Chlorops oryzae
TGCCGGATACCGGATATCCGGCAAGCTGCGAGGCCGGATAGCCGGATATCCGGCAACCGGATAGTTTAATTTTTTCCCAAATTCAAAAGTAGCTTTATTCAGGCATGCTCTAGAATCCGAATCTGAATAAAAAACTCGAAATTTATGCATTCCTTTTCATTCACACACTCAAATACTGAATTATTATTTTTCAAATGAATTTCGACTTGACATGGCAGCCACACGTTCAAGTTTTCATTCAAGACTGGAAAGAAATAAATGACACAAGCCGAAGTTATTGCATCTCCGTCATTCTCACTTGTTTCGCTCCAGTATCTAAGGATTTTGTACGTTTTTTTTTTGATTTTTTGAAATACATAAACACATAAAAGTCGTCATCATTACAAATCGTTTTGTTCTACTTAATTATTTCATAAAGGGCTTCCTTCAAGGAGATTTATATGAAAAACTGTGAAATTTTTTAATATCCGGTATCCGGCCGGATAATGAGTTAGTATCCGGCATCCGGCCGAATAGTTCATTTTATGCCGGATATGCCGGATACCGGATAGTAACCGGATATCCGCGGCATCTCTAATATAAATGCGCTGAAATGTGATATTTTTGCATACAGCCGGAATTTGCATACAAGCGGTGTTGCATATCACCGATATCTACTGTATTATGGAAGACAACGAATGTAATTTCTAGTTGTGAGAGCTGTCAATTTCATACAATTTACTAGTTTTGGTTGTAAAGCATATTCAGAAAATGAAGTTAAGTTGTGTTGCTTTCAAGTAGACTAGACTAAACAGGTTATAATCAGGGCATATCATACAGCTGTTGCATACTGTCCTAAAAGTTGATTTGAAATAAATAAATATATCATTATTAAGCTAAAAAGCTTATTTCTATCTTAGATTTTGAGTTTTCGTAACCATATCTTTTGCGTAGTTAAAAATTTTTACATGAATTAACCGCACAAAATCGACCCTCGTATTTTGCAGAGTGCTTTTCTGCATTCTAATTGACTTCTCTTGCTTGCACCAATCCACTTCAAAGCCGGTTTTTTCCGCAATGTCGGTCCGCTTAGTTTCGCCTAAATTTTTGCTTCTCTTCATCACCTGATTTTAATGACTTTGCTGCTCACATTCTTAACTGTATTAAATACAAGGGCGAAAGAAAAAGAAACTCATTTGGTTTAGGACAAATGAAAATCGTTGGAAATTCTTAAGAAAATTTCCAAGAAATAGATCAATTTCGTAAGATTTCTAGTACATATATATTCGATTATTGATCCTAAGGATTCTAAGGATTTGATAAACGTGCGCTTATAAAAAAAACATCGATTTAAAAGCTATAAAAATTTTTTGAGGAAAATCTTTCAGTATTTAAATACGTATACTTTATAGTCGTTTGTGAACTGTCCTTGAATGTCTTATTTTTTTGTTGTCATTTTTGGGCTTACTAACTAACGCCTTGTCCCATATCACTGTATACATGTTTAAGTTCTTTTATGTCGACTCAGTTCGTTGAAGTGCTGCAAAAGCAATAAGGCGTAAAGTTCCAACATATCGTAGACAAAATTAATAAATATCTATTCGATACATATATCTCCACTCAGTGCACATCACTTTGCAATAAATCGTCTGATAAAGAAAAAGGGAGAGAAAAAAAAATAATAACAATAAAAGGGAAAGCAAGAAAAAGGCAGAAAAATTAAGTGTCGAAAAGCTGCTACAAATTTCCCCATAAATTTTACGCCAATATTTTACAAGTGTAGAAAATATATCACAAATAGGTAAACGAGTGTAAGGATACCCAAAAAAAGAGAAGCGAAGAAAAGTTATCACCAGAAAACGAGCATGAGATACTAATGCAGATGGGAAACGATACGGCAAGATGCGCCCTCATATGAATATGTGCGCTCTCGTATGTGTTAACGCTTGCGAGTCGTGTCCGTTTGCAGTGCGTGTGTGTGTGTGTGTATATATGATTATAAGAACATAAATGCCATCAATACAGTTGCAAAAGCAACGGCGTTCTGGGTAACACCTGCAGCTAATAGCTTCGGCTGTTCCATCCTATGCCAAAAGGCGCATATGCCATGACCCACAGTATTGGCCATAACTTGAATATGAACTTTGGTAATATTGTTTATAGCTTATGCTGCGTTTCGATGCCGAGCACATAACAGCATAAAATATCGACATGTTCAGATATCACTCTCATACACACAATTATACATACACTCGTGCCCACACAACTACTTACACGCATGCATGCATGCACAGTGGTCGCGTGATAGACCTAAGAGTCATTTGCATGGTCGGGGATATCTCATATCGCATTGCAAATTTGTATCCGGACCCAAAGAACGCTTCCATTGCAGCTAACTTCGTTAATGTAAACATCAATGAATTGAATGTGTTGTATGCTTGTCAGTTGCTGCAATATGGACGTCAATCAAAGCGGATCAAACACAATTGAATGCGTATATCTCATACATACATCAAGACCATAATCAGTTTGCACAGGCAATATGTACACCATGATCATGAGGCGATATGACCTAAATCTATTTGTCATGTGGATTCTCATCATCTCGTCATCTCATTTGTATGGTTTATGAGCTTCTTCAGTTCTCAATTTGGTTCGTCAATTTCGATTCTGCTTTGTTGCTTGTTCTGCCCGGCTTCAAGCCATAAGTCCAAAAAGGCAGATTGTCATCATTCAAGCATTGATATTTGGGTATCATAGGGCTGCTTCTCGCCCATTGCTATGTTTTATCATCATAAATAACGATGTTGTCTAATTTTATTGTGTTGTATTTTCTCGCTTCATATCATTGCTCTTTGCTTTCGTTAATTTGTCATGCTTAGCTTTGTTGTCTTGTCTTCTGTCATAACATAATCGGGAAAAATTTTACAGTAAGGAATTGAAATTTTTCTCTTACTTTCTCTCTCTCTCCTCCATCTTCTTTCTCTTCTTCTCCTCTCTTTCTCTCTTCTCTCTTCTCTCTTCTCCCTCTCTTTCTCTTTTCTTTCTTATCTTCTCTTCTCTTTCTTCTTCTTCTCTCTTCTCTCTTCTTCTCTTCTCTCTCTCTCTCTTTCTCTTCTCTCTTCTCTCTTCTCTTCTTCTCTCTTCTCTTCTTCTCTCTCTTCTCTCTTCTCTCTTCTCTCTTCTCTCTTCTCTCTTCTCTCTTCTCTCTTCTCTCTTTCTCTTCTTCTTCTCTTTCTCTCTTCTCTCTTCTTCTCTCTTCTCTCTTCTCTCTTCTCTCTTCTCTTCTCTCTCTCTTCTTCTCTCTCTCTCTCTTCTCTCTTCTCTCTTCTCTCTTCTCTCTCTTCTCCTCTTTCTCTCTTCCTCTTCTCTTCTTCTCTTTCTCTCTTCTCTTTCTCTTCTCTCTTCTCTCTTCTCTCTCTCTCTCTCTTCTCTCTTCTCTCTTCTCTCTCCTTCTTCTTCTCTCTCTCTCTCTCTTTCTCTCTTCTCTCTTCTCTCTTCTCTCTTCTCTCTTCTCTCTTCTCTCTTCTCTCTTCTCTCTTCTCTCTTCTCTCTTCTCTCTTCTCTCTTCTCTCTTCTCTCTTCTCTCTTCTCTCTTCTCTCTTCTCTCTTCTCTCTCTTCTCTCTTCTCTCTCTCTTCTCTCTCTCTTCTCTTCTCTCTTCTCTTCTCTCTTCTCTCTCTCTCTTCTCTTCTCTCTCTCTTCTCTCTTCTCTCTTCTCTCTTCTCTTTCTCTCTTTCTCTTCTCTTCTCTCTCTCTCAGCAAATGGGGCAAAACACGTCAAGTGTACCACCGGCAAAATTTTTTCTCTCCGATTTGGATGAAACTTGGTACAGCTGTTAAGATGTAAGAGTACGTTAAATGTGCAAAAAAAAAGTAAATTTTAATCACACGGTGCCGAGATACAGGGTGTCAAAGTTTAGGTTTTTGCTTCGAAGAACATATTTCATTGAATAACAATGGGGCTAAAATCGCCTCGCTTCAAAAATTTTTCGAATGTTTCTTAGAAAAATTGTCTGAACTTTTCGTAAACAATACAAAAAAAAATTTTCGATAACGGTAAATGAGACAAATTTGGCATTTTAGTTTTATTTCTTGATTTTCTAGGAGAGAGTTCATTTTTTTTTTTTTTTTTCATTTAACGTACTCTTACACCTTAACAGCTGTACCAAGTTTCATCCAAATCGGAGAGAAAAAATTTTGCCGGTGGTACACTTGACGTGTTTTGCCCCAAATACATGGTCCCCCGTAATGACAGTACTGTAAATCCATGAATTTTGTTAGATAACTATGCCGGGATTCATGCATATGACAGCATGCTTGCGTAAGCACATCATTCAGAAAAGCTCTTAAGCAGAGTTTCTCTTTCTTGCTATACGATATTTTGACGTTGGAAATTTATAAATCCATCAGTTTCGATATAAATACTGAAAGCTTGATGAATGAGTGCACCCGGACCGGATAATAACTAGAATAATATTTCCAAAGGATGAGATTCGCGCCAAAAATAATGTTTTTTTTATCATTGATATTCTCGCAATTTATTTGAAGCGTTAAATACCGTTTAAAAAAAACAAATCGCTCTGCACTGAACACAACGATAGATGGACAGTGCAGTTAAGGATTAAATCAATATGTGAACAGTTTCTGACCGCTTAGAAAAGCTTTCACTGTATTACTTTGATCTTTTTCGAAATACATAATTATAGTGTTCTTAAAAACGCAGTAAGCCATTAAAAAACTTCTTTGAGTTGATGTTTGACTATATATTTTGAAGACCGATCGTTGCTCTCCAATTAAAGTAAGAAAAAAAAATTTATGAAATTTTTTTCTTTTAATTTCAGATATCATCAACGTAACAAGAACGAAATCATCAAATTACTAAAGAAGAATGATGTGCCGAAATTTCTAAGTTCTTAAAATAATAAAAAAAAGTGTAAAAATAAAAAAAAATGTTCTTCCCATGACAATAAGTTGAAACTTAAGCAAAATAGCCGATTTCCAAACGAGAAACTTTATTCATCGTACTCGTCGAAAATACACTTTCAGGGGAAGAAGAAGTAATGAAGTCATGAGACCGACATTTGATCGCCGCTTTTGGATATTATTGTTCATTATTTTGATAAAATGTAAGTAAAAGTATTTTTGAAAAAGGTTCATGAAATCCAAATTTCGACAGCAAATTGCTTATGTCAACATTCGAATCGACTTGCTATTTTTTATTTTTTTTTTTTGGAATTATTATGTACAACCCATACATGTGCATAGGTAGACGCGAGTCACAGTTGTTATGTGCACTAATGTATGAGCTCGAACTTTGAAGTTTTCTTAGACATTTGCTTTAACCACGAAACCAAAAAAAGCAAGCGTTAATAATTAGATTAAATAACAATGAAGGCTCATTGTGTTGATATAGTTTAACATATGTACTTCTATATCATTTTCTCAGTATTAAATTACTTATATTGGGTTAGTGAGTGTTTGATTTACAAAATGTTTGGTGTACTAATTACCTTAAATCAAATTATTTAATAGTTGATTGTGTTCTAACTCAATTAATATCTAGGTCTGACATCGTACGAACCAAAATTGTCGATATGTTATAAAAGTTCTAAGTGCTCGTATTTTGGGTTATTTCGCTTTCCGCTCACTGCTCTCCACTCCGGGTTCCGTGCCCAGTGCTCAGTGCTTAACACAACTGCGTCGATATCTACTATCTAACCTAATTTTCTCAACATTAAAACCTCAAAGCGACACTCCGCTTCACTGAGTATAAAACGCACTTAACATATGGTACACCGAATTCTCTCGTGCTATGAAAATAATGAAATTTCTGCGAAAGCGTAGCGAAAAGCTTTGGATTCTTACATTGGAGTACTTGCCTCGCGTTATTCCATTGCCAAAGAATAAAGAAAGAAAAGCTGCCTGCTAAGTCATAGAAATCATATCTGCATGATTGTGTGTGTGTGTGTGTGTGTGTGTGTGTGTGAGTGCTGATATGGCGTGGAGCTCGACACAAAACGGCAGCTGTCGCCTTTTTTAAAAGATTCTATTTTTCTTCTTATTTTTTCGCTCATCGCGCTTATCTTTCGCGCGCATGTTTTCTTTAAGGTTGGTAGCACTGAGTGCGGTTGTGGTTGCTACATCCGTTTCCAACGCGTTACGCATGCACTCACACGCACGCATACGAACACATGCGTTTGTGTGTGCACGCAATTTTCCAAATTCCATCTAGTTCTTATTTTTTCGTGTGCTTTTTCATTTCATTTTTTTCTCCGCTTTTGTCACTTTGCGTTCGTGCTTTTCTTATCTGTTTCCGTTCGCATGACACTCGCACTCGCGCTCGCCCCTTCTTGCGAATCCTATTGCTATGGCAACCAGAGTTCCAAATGCGGTCTTGTGTAGCACTTTTCTGACTCTTTTTCTTGTTGTTGTTGTTGTTGGTATATTTTTTGCCTTTAAGAGTGGAATATTTTTCCATTTTTTCTTTCTCGTACGTTCGCTAAACTGAAAGTCAAATTTTATTTATTTTCGACTTACGAAAGTGCCAGACACGAAAGAATTTGTTTAGCTCAGCTTTATGCATTCACTCTCCGTCATGGCGGGATTCGGCATGTTTGCTCATGTGTTGCTACTTAAAGCCATATGCGTCCTGTGGCGCGTAAAAATATTGTCTTCTCGCTTTCTTATACGTTCGAGTGTCTGTGTTTGCGCTAAGTTTTTATTTCTTTCGTTCTTTTTTTTCATATTTTAAGTTTTCTTTTTTTTTAACTTTATATCTCTAGTTGTGTATGTGTCGACATAAAGGCCTTTTGAACTATATCAGATTAAGCCTTATTTTAAGAAAACGGGTACCAGGCGCTTGTGCAGTTAAACGCCACTTGAGAAAATTTAAATAAATCTCAAAATTGTGGTGATGGAAAGGACATATTCAATCAAAGGATATATCGTGGGTGGATCGTTTTGTTCGGCAAAAAAAATTACACTGCCACTAGTCAAAATTTTTTTTTAATTGAAATTTTTGTTTTTCGATACTTTGCATAATTTTAGGCATGAGAAATATGTAATTTTTGCTTGATGAATCAATATTTATCGTCCATTTTATAATTAGCAAGGTGTCAAAAAACCTGTTTTGGAAAAATTTAATTTTTTTTATGATTCCATTAGATCACATATTTAGTATACACATTTGTTTTGGAACTTTTTTTTTAATCGATAAAACTCGGGAAATGGGCGTTTCCAATTTCCTCCCATGACACAGTGGGATCGCATTATACATTTGAGTGTAAAAACTATACGGAGTATTCGCAGAGTGATGAAACTTGGCACCACCCACCCCATACAACTCGAAATTAATTTTAAATGTAAAATTTTTTCCTTTAGTCAGAATGTCTTTAAATTGTGTACAGAGCTTACAATTAACGCAAGGAAAACATTCTGAAGTTTTCATTAAAATTTGATTTCAATAGAGCACACATTTTGCATAAACTTTTGTTTTGAAATGAATTTTTTGTATTTACTTCAGTACAGCCTTTGCTTTGAAATTTTTGTGGTCCAAGTGGTTCTTATACCCAGTGTAAGCAAGGTATACTAGTTAAATGTTAATATTATGACAAAATTAACAGTATAAACGATTTCCAAAACAAAGTGTTAGGCATCGTGCTCTGGAAACGCCAAAAAACAAGATTTTTTTGTATGGGGAATTTCGTTTTTCCTTGATAGTTTTCATGATAAAGGTCCTTTTTAGTTGGGCCAAGGGGATGCTATTTATAATAGTTATTTAAGAAAATATAAAATTGTTTCAAGGCTTCAGTTTGGAGAGATATAAATTGATTGTTGTGTGTTTTTCGAGATGTTTCTTACCACAAAAATAATTCGAACATGGGATGGAAAATCTTTGTTTACAAAAGCGCAGAATTAAAATTCACATTTTACCTATGGTTTCATGGGAATAGTTGTGTGGGCTATAGAACAATGTTCTGTTAGTGGAATAGGGGGTTAGAAAATCGATCCACTCTTATATGTTTATATCGCACTCAGGTAACTAAAGTGACACAACTCAAAACTTGGGAATTTTGAGTTATACTGTGGATCTTGTTCAAAAGTCACCTGTCCACCTGCACAAAAAATTCGACTCCGTTACTTATATAATAAATATCAGAAAAACACCGTTATGTGTTTTTTGTTCCTAATCATTTGATTTATGTTGGCAATTGTCAAAGAGACTTATTTCGAGTTAGTTATTTTTTGAATATTTGAAGTGAATTAAAATGAAAGTTGTGACTCTTTAACAATTAAATTTTATTTTCATTGGCCAACTTAAAATCATTACAGAATCATAACCCTAAATAATTCAGCAATATTTTCGGTTCAAAACGCATCCAAATGGACATAACTTATATACATAGAACCTTTTTTGCAAAAATCATCGAAAGCAAATCTCATAAACTTTCTGATATGAATTTCTGAAAAGCGCTTCTTCGCAATAAGCATCGTTTTATTTAAAAAACAATTAAGGGTGTTATAGTCAATATAGGTAGGTAATAAAAAACATATATAATAAAGTACGACACAGACACACATGCTTAAACAATTTTTAAACCACGCCCAAAAACCTAAGAAAGAATATTCAACAGGTTTTTAAGGCCATTATGGGCCCCACATACCGACTTTTGTTAAATTTATTTATGAAACTGCCCCTTTGCCAAGCCCACTTTTCCAATTTTTTGGAATTCTAATCGGAGGCTTAAATATACGCACAAGATCTAAAATTCATTGAAATATTTCGAAAAAGTCCGATTTTGAGGCAGTTTTGGGATTTTTGTGACAGACCCTCGTACTGGAGGTACCCTTAATAATGGACCGACCAAGGAAATTTTTTGGGAGGATGTTTATGGCTTGGAAGGTTCTCCCTTCCGTTCTCCCTTTGGATGCAACCTGGGTACCTCGGCGACGAGCTTAGGATTTTGCGTAGGCGGTTCGTTTCGGAGATGCTTTCTATTTTATCACAGAAGGTTCTCCAGGACGATCGCTTTGCCTTCCTGACGGCGTACTTAAATATTCGTAGGTTCTCCCTATAGGATTGCCAGTTCGATGTTCTTTTGGCTTCATTGAAGCATTTTTTACAAGTCCTCCTTATGGATAGCGATTTCCGCATTCCACCAGGGAGGTTTGAGTTTGCCCCTAAATTTAGTTGGTTTACATGCTGCTTTGGCCGGGGTTTCGTAGGCCAACGAAAGTGTCTACTGTTTCATCTAAGCTATGTATGCTCTGGATGGAAGCAGGTGTCAGATCAAGTGCATACTTTAGGGAGGGTTGAAACTTCTCCCAGTTTGTACGCTTCCTATTCGTGAATCTAGCTGGAGTTTGAGTATCTAACTCCCCAACTATAAAGGTAATATATCTATGGTCTGACAGTGAGCAGTCCGAAGAGACCGTCCACTGCCGGACAAGGCTAGATGACCGTTCACTAGTTAATGTGAGGTCTAGGCTCTGACCGCTATGCTGACGTTGTCGTCATCGCAGAATCGTTAAATGCAATCATATCAATTGAATTCTTAACCAGGATACAGGCTCATATCTTACCTGTGCCAGGTGATACCAGGGTGTAGTCTGGTTGGTTTAACCCACAAACCCATTCATACGAGACCCAAGGTTCCTGGATAAGGCATATGTCCTCCCCTCTTTTTGCCATACGGAGGAGTAGTGCTGCCGACGCAGCCTTAGAATGGTGAAGGTAAATCTGCAATACCATTTTAAATTTCCGCAAAACATAAAAACATAATATAGTATATATCGCACCCAGGCAACTAAAGTGGCACAACTCAAAAGTTTTATACCCGACACACTCTGTGTCGAGGGTATATTGCGTTTGTGTGGTTGTGTGTAACACCCAGAACCAGTCGAGATAGACCATACAAAATATATATAGAAATTATCAGCGTCACCAGGAGAATCGGTTTAGACATGTCCTGTCCGTCTGTCTGTCCGTCTGTCTGTCCGTCTGTCTGTCCGTCTGTCTGTATACAGTTTTCTTATCGAAGGAGTTGAGCTATCTCGACAAAATTTGGTATGCGTGCTCACGGGGACATGAGTAAGACTAAGTTCGACAATCGACCCGATCGGACAATTTTTAGGGGTACCTCCAGTACTAGGGTCTGTTACGAAAATCACAAAAACTGCTGTAAGATCGAAGTTTTTCAAGATATTTTGATAAATTTTGATATTTGATCATATTTAAAGGAGAGTAATATTATTTCCAAAAATTGTAAATGTGGGCGTGGCAGAAGGGCGGTTTTTGAAAATTGTCTCCTTCAATCTAAATTCAAATGGGACTTGCATGAAATTTGGCACTTGTGCTTCCTTTGAAGCCTTAAACATCCTTCCAAAAAATTTCTTTGATCGGTCCATTTTTAAGGGTACCTCCAGTACTAGGGTCTGTCACAAAAATCACAAAACTGCCTTAAAATCGGACTTTTTCGAAATATTTTAATGAAACTTAAAATTTGAGCGTATATTTAAGCCTCCGATTATAGTTCAACAAAAATTGGAAAAGTGGGCGTGGCAAAAGGGGCATTTTTTATAAAGAAATCTATCAAAAGTCGGTATATGGGGCCCATTATGGTCTTAAACACCTCTTGATGTTAAAAATGATTTGAACATGTATGTCTGTGTCGGGTATTCTATTGTCAGGCTCGCCTGACTATAACACCATTACTTGTTTTTATTGTTTATTTCTCGCTTTTAATTCCGGCTGTTGTGGGATTTGATTCGCGGATCTCTCGCTTTCTAGTCATATGCTCACCCATCTACACCGTGTTACACCAAATTAAAAGTCTACGATTTTTTCGTTCAAAAGTTTAAGATCAAACGAAATTTTATTTCATTTCAATTTCGTATTGCTCCGAATGTCTGAAGAAATCATTTCTCCTTCATTGCTCGATTTTGGCTCGCTTCTAAATGTTTTACTAGAAGGTAGCGCTCGAAAAAATCCGACTGGGAAAAGACATCACTTATACAGAAGCACGTACTTGCTAGATCATTTCTAATCCCGAAAAAGCTTAAATTCATTTTTCTTTCCATACTTTTATGCTGACTATTTCATACGTTATGCCATTAAAAAGAGCATTGTTTTCATCGTGTTTACGATTAAATCGACCTTCTTGACATACCGAAAACAAACTTTTCAATTGTCTTAGCAATATTTTAATGCTATATGCTTTTTTTACAAAAGAAATAATTTTTTATATTGTTTATTTAAGCGTCAGGATGGCGGCGCCGAGTAGGATTTCATTTAATTTCATTTCATTTCATTTCAGCTCACGTTTTTTCAACGTCTTCATTAAAATATTCCACGACGTGAATTAAGTGAACTTTTTCGTTTGTATTTTGCGACAAAAATACCCGCATACAGGCGAAGGAATCGTAGCTATCGTAAAAACCACCAACCGAACTACCTACCTACATACGTAGAGCACATAGGAGTGCAAGGTCTTTTGCGAAACGAATAGAGATATAAATAAATAAAAGTGCGTGCCGGCCAAATGAGATTAACCATGAACTATTTCTCATACACGTTAGGCATACTCAATTAGATCCATGGCTGAGATGATAAGTGTCTTGTTATCGAATGACCCTTAAAGGTTGCAAGGCAATAGACTTCGGCTACTTTATTAAATTAACTTTATCAGCCTATTACTTAAGACTTTGTTAAGATGGAATATGAGCGTAAATGGCGATTAGTAGATGAAGTAGGCTTCATGGCTACGTCTTCTTCATTTTCTTTATAAAGTTTAAAGATTTCAATTTAAAATTATTCAAATTTTGATTGCGCAAACAGGGGGAGAAAATAAACAGTTTTATGACCTTCCCATAGTTACTTTTCTGTTGGTTAAATATTATCTGTATAAGGTATCATGAGCCACAGGGAGCGTTGGAAGAGACTTGAAAGACTTTTCATGGCTTTTTACTTCGTATGTCAATTTAAAATATTGAAAGCTCTTTAACGGCGAATTGGAGACTGAAGTCCTTTCACTCAAAAATAGCACAGGATCCTTTGGATTGAAGTAGCCACTTATAAAATATAATCCAGTTAGAAAGTTTTTTTTATCATATTAGAGTGAAAAAGTTTTATCATTTTTGTTGTGGTTGTCAATTTTGCTTTTACGAATTAAAAAAAAAAAAATAAAAATAAAGAGAGCATAACAAAAATGTTTTATTTAATAAAAGAGATAAAGGAAGCCAAACATACTTTGAAAAGAATTTTCCAACCTTTGATAGCGGCCATAATTTGATTGCATATCCACTTGTACTGTTGCCGAAGTCCCTCGAATTGAGTTTGGCTGCAAACAAAAGCCTATTAAAGACTTTCATTACTTATATCAGGAAATGATGAAAGAATCCAATTTCAAGAAAATGAAACACGGAAGTCGCATTCCGTATCTTCTTGTGTTTTCATTGCTTCTTAAGGCTTTCCTACATTAGGTAGAAATTAAATCGGAAAGGATGAAAGAATTTCCCCAGACTTTTAAAGTGATTTTTTCTTTTGCTGTTTTTATTTAATTTAATTTTTATTTTTTATTTTTTGCCTTGCAACCCACTCGCCTTTCTGCTATTCTGCATGAAAGGAAATAATTTTTTCTTAGCGACAACTTGATCCCAGTTAGAAGGACACATTGATGGCAGGAGCTGTGGCCACCATAATGTGGACGAGCATTGCTATAATACACACTCACTTGGCGCTTAGCCGCTTCTCCATTCCTCTCTCTCTCTCGCTCTCTGTCTGTTTGTTTGTCGGTCTATCTGTTCGTCTATCTGTCTGTCCTATGAGCTCGAGGCAATAAGGAACATTACTATCACAGCACGTACCAGAAGCGTTCGTTGGCCAGTTGAGCGAGCCGAATGTGCGGAGCGGAGAGCATTGTTCAAATATTACAATGTAAGCCATCAAGAGACCATCTAACTCCACTTGAATTTTTGAAATTTAACCCGATTCCTATTTCCACGAAGGATGTTAAAATTTATTTTGCCTTCTTTGTACTCCTTGCTAAGTTCCTAGTTTTTCTTCTTCTGCTTCTGCTTCTTCTTCTCCTTCTACTACTCCTTCTTCTTTTTTCTCTACTTTTTGTGTAAATTTTCTTTTCTGTCTTTAGATTTGCGAAGCAAGTCGCTGGAAGTTGTTGTTGGATCCTCTTAGAAAATTTTCTTAGCTGGGAAAATCTTGTACTTTAATTTTGCCTTTGATGCCTTCTCATTCTAGGATTCGTTTTCGTTGTCATTGTCGCTCTCGTGGTTATGAGAGAAGTCATTCCGATGGCAAAGTTAATAATTCTTATTTACACAAAAGTTGAGTGCCAAGGTGCGGTGGACATACTGCATGCTGCATACAGACACACAGACCCACATACATACATACACACACGTGCTGCTGTCTAACGTCTTGAAGAAGCTCTAGTCGCACTCAGAATTGCTTGCTTGTTATAGTTTTCAAAGTTTGGCCGAGCAATAGTGTAAATTTTATTTCTATTTTGAGAACTCACTGTCGAAATCCTTAAGGATAAAGCTCGGTATTCTTCTTCTCTTTTATTTACTGTCTCAGTTTTCGACTCTTGAATTTCTCATTCGGAATCGTCGTGGACAACTGTTCGGGTTTCATTTACAAAAGCTACTTTTCGAGCATACGAGCTTTAACGATGAGAGGCTTTAACTTTTCTTTTCATTTCGTTTTGATTTTTTATTTTTCTTTTTTTCTTTTTTTATGTCTCTTTTCTTTTCCTTCTTCAGGAGTGACAACAAACTTCATTTGACTGAGTAGTGAAATAATACTTACTTTTAAATAAGAAATGAAGTAGTTTTTTTCTCGAATTCTCTGCTTTTAAAAAAGGTTCTTAGCGTTATGAAGTAATTTGCTAAAGAGCTTTCACACTAATTTCAATTTATCTTCTCTCTATCGTTCGTTTTCTTTCGCTATCTCCCTTTGTTGAAACGACGAAAAGCATTTAATTCAATTGAATACGCTTATCGGGAAGATTATTTGCTTGAATCGATCATTTCAATTTTCAATTTCAATTTGTTTGGGTTGATATTTACAAAATTATCCCTTTACATAATAGGTATGACGAAATGGGGATTTGTGTTAAGGACTATTTTCCTATTTTCAACTATGTAATGCATCTGCTAAATGGTATCAGTTTGTTAATAGTTTTGCAGAATTTTACACGGAAAAACCAATTCGAACAGAATTGAATCATAATCCACTAGAAAAGAATATTCCATTAATCAATTAAAAACTGTTTCATGCTTAAACCAATGAGTTTCAAAGGCATTTTTATACCCGACACACTCTGTGTCGAGGGTATATTGCACTTTTTGGTTGTGTGTAACACCCAGAACCAATTTGAGATAGACCATACAAAATATGTATAGAAATGATCAGCGTCACCAGGAGATTCGATTTAGACATGTCTGCCCGTCTGTCTGTCTGTATACAGTTTTTTCATCGAAGGAGTTGAGTCCTTTTTTTGAAAAAGCGGAGGAAAACTATTCAGTTTTGACCTATGCTTGCCAGGGCATCCCTTCTAAACAAAAACAAACAAACAAATCGTATAATGTTATTTTACCAGTGAAATTATCATCGTTTTTTTGTCGAACAAACAAAACGATCCACTTTAATATAAATACCTTTACTGCTTTTCCTTATTACTCAAACTACACTTCAAACCAATTAAACGATAATTTCTTACGCCTAAAAGCTGGCTGTACGTATGTACGTAAACGAAGACAAAACTTTTCCTGTAGCCCGTTCTTGTAAGGACCTGTTTAAGACATCCAGCAATTTTGAAGCTGAAATAAAATCTCTCCTCTTGTGCTGTTCCTCGACTATCTCGACTATTTACTACATCGCTTGTACGTGTTAGTATTAACGTTGGCCATTACGTTGGTATGTGTATGATGTGATAAGAATATGGCGTCATAAAATTTCTGAGCTGATTAGAACGGCAGAAACGTTTTCCAAAAAATAAATGCGGAAATTTGCTGATTTTTTCTTTTCGCTTTCGCTTCCGCTTTTTTCTTTTTTTTATATAAGATTTGTTTTTTTTTTCCTAGAATTTCTATTTCCCCGCCCCCCCAAAAAATCACATTCTTTCTATGTTTGGCTAGGGGTAAGAAACAAAAATTTTTTTCGTTGCTCTCATGAGTACGAGAGTCCTTACGTAGTCCCTCAGTCCAAAATTCCATGTCGTTCTGTGTAGGTTGGTACGTGTCTGCAATATGAAGTACGTGTCTTAGATAGTTGCAAAGTCCTTCGGTTGGAAGCCGATGTGCTTCTTCGCGGCAAGAAAAAAAACAAATAAAAAAAAAAAGCATTCAGTCACTATCTTTACACTGAGAACCTACATTGCTCTCAATTTGGGAAATGAGAGGCGAAGAGTGCTCTTTAGATCCAGATATGGTGTTGAATAATATTTTTCATTTCATTTTCTAGGTACCTACAATTTCAAATATATGCAAAGAAGTTTTAATAAAAACTCTCTTGAAGTTTCGATACTTCCATAGATTTAAAAGTACTGAATATCGATTGATTTTGTACTGTTCAGACAATCGGGCCCAAAAAACCTATCGACCTATCGTACCCATAGACTTTCAATAGATAATGCTAAGCCGTAACGGACTCCTGGATAAGAATATATTTTGAGATATTTAATCCTGCTGTTACCTTAAGAAAGTTACACTAAATGCTTTAGGGACCTGTTGGCCCGTGGTGTATTTTCCATACAAAATAACAGGTTGGCTGATAAGTCCCCGGTCTGACACATAGATGGCGTCGCTAGTATTAAATGCATATTATTTTTATATAGTGGCAATCTTCAAATGATTCGTGTCAAAATTTGACGTCTGTAAGTCAATTAGTTTGTGAGATAGAGCGTCTTTTGTGAAGCAACTTTTGTTATTGTGAAAAAAATGGAAAAAAAGGAATTTCGTGTTTTGATAAAATACTGTTTTCTGAAGGGAAAAAATACAGTGGAAGCAAAAACTTGGCTTGATAATGAGTTTCCGGACTCTGCCCCAGGAAAGTCAACAATAATTGATTGGTATGCAAAATTCAAGCGTGGTGAAATGAGCACGGAGGACGGTGAACGCAGTGGACGCCCGAAAGAGGTGGTTACCGACGAAAACATCAAAAAAATTCACAAAATGATTTTGAATGACCGTAAAATGAAGTTGATCGAGATAGCAGAGGCCTTAAAGATATCAAAGGAACGTGTTGGTCATATCATTCATCAATATTTGGATATGAAAAAGCTCTGTGCAAAATGGGTGCCGCGCGAGCTCACATTTGACCAAAAACAACAACGTGTTGATGATTCTGAGCGGTGTTTGCAGCTGTTAACTCGCAATACACCCGAGTTTTTGCGTCGATATGTGACAATGGATGAAACATGGCTCTATCACTACACTCCTGAGTCCAATCGACAGTCGGCTGAGTGGACAGCGATCGGTGAACCGTCTCCGAAGCGTGGAAAGACTCAAAAGTCCGCTGGCAAAGTAATGGCCTCTGTTTTTTGGGATGGGCATGGAATAATTTTTATCGATTATCTTGAGAAGGGAAAAACCACCAACAGTGACTATTATATGTCGTTATGGGATCGTTTGAAGGTCGAAATCGCGGCAAAACGGCCCATATGACCGTATTCTCCAGATCTGGCCCCCAGCGACTTTTTCTTGTTCTCAGACCTCAAAAGGATGCTCGCAGGGAAAAAATTTGGCTGCAATGAAGAGGTGATCGCAGAAACTGAGGCCTATTTTGAGGCAAAACCGAAGGAGTACTACCAAAATGGTATCAAAAAATTGGAAGGTCGTTATAATCGTTGTTTCGCTCTTGAAGGGAACTATGTTGAATAATAAAAACGAATTTTGACAAAACAATGTGTTTTTCTTTGTTAGACCGGGGACTTATCAGCCAACCTGTTATATAGTCAACATAAGAATTTGAGCTCTTTACAAGAAGATTGTTATGGCTGAAAGTAAATATATTTATCAATCTCCAGATATTGGTCACAAAAAAATTGAATTTTGGACCAAATGGTCCTAAGGCACCAGCAGGGTTAAATGCATACCTTTAGGAGTGATGCTCTATTTATTTGTGGTATAAATATATACCAGCCTATTTATAAGCTTTTTGTCAGCAAATCTTGGAGCTTGTATGGTAGTGAAAAATCAGTTCATGATTTTAAGTATGTACACTTTAACGCAAACTTCAGTAAGGCTTTTTGGAGTTCTCTGGATTTTCTTAGAGACTTCATAAGCCTTCAGTGGCAGAGGCTTAAACCTAGATTGGTCTTGAATATTGAAACGCAGCATTTCAGGTGTTGAATTTAAATAAATTTCTTTTGTTCTAATAACGGCAACAGAAAACATATAAATTCAGTAGCCAAAAGCATGCAAAGAAATATTACAATTATTTTCAATACTGACGAATCTCTTCTTTTTGTAGGTTTGTCAACTTAATCACATTTTAAGCAAGGGGCGTGAAAGATGTGCTGATATGTTTACGGCCTTTTTTAAGCTTCGTTCATAAGGGCTTAAAATTATAATACTTAATTGCTTTTTAAATATTCAAATGCATACCCTTAGGTGCCAAATATAATTATCTGTTGCCCTAATTCTAGTAATTAAATTCAAATTCATTTGATATGCTCGAAATCTATCCTATTATAATAACTGCATACTTTTAGGTATATAGCATTATCTATTTTCTGAAGATCGCATAGAACTTATGTGCAAACTCTTGCGATTTCTTAACTGCGCATATTTTCAGGAGCTAGTGCTTATATCCCATCTGAGAAAACCGGGGTTAACGTCATTTTCGCTTTTGAAAAATATTAAATTATCCTCTTCCTTTCATGAACTTTTTGAAACTCTTGGCTCTCATAGAATTTCCTTCGAGGAAATCAAGAAAATGTTGTACGGTTCAAGCAGAACACTCGCTTCAAGTGTAACAGAGCACAATATAATACAGAGAGAAAGAGTAAGAGAATTGTTGGTAGAATATAAAAGGAAACTAACATGTTCCACTTGCTTTACGGTAGCTTTTTGTACCGGATACGAAGCCACAATAAAAAGCCAAAAGGGCACAAAACGCGCACTTCCGCTCAAATTTTAAACCATTCGACCATAACGACCATTGACCACGGCAGTGTGGCAACCTGGCGTAGTGAACGGGTATTACTTGTGGCAGCGCAACGATGTTGCCGTGCCAAGTAGAAGGAAGTGTGGGTGGACGTTGGGATTTTATATTTTTGCAAACCACCCCCCGCACAAGCCACTTCTCTCTTAGCCAATGCTTCACTTGATTTCACGTGTACACTCTCGTTACCCTACCTTTGCTTTTGGCTGTTTCTATATTTTTTCTACTTTCAATTTTTCTTTGTATTTTCTATCGCCGCGTTGCCGCCGCCGCCGCCAACATTTGAAGGCGAACACAAAAATTGGCCGCACACTAAATTGCACACCTGAGAATTAATGCTTTGGCACTTGAAAGCCCGTTGAAATATGGGTTAGAAAAGTCGAATGTATAATTTTTGACCCCTCGCTCCCCTCGCGCCTTTTTTTTAGCCTTTTTCTGCTCCCACACCTCATTCGACTCATTCAACTGTTGCCGTCCGATTTGAGAGGGTGTCGCATATAAATCAGTAAACTGGTTGCAGAAAAAAGAAAAAAAGAAGGGAAGAGCGGATGCCAAAAGTCAAGCAACGTTAGACGCTTTCGGCAATTCCAGTTACTAGAATATACTCACCTCTTTGCTTGTTGGCGGTTTTTTGTTTTTTTTTTTTTAAATTTTTTTTATTACATTTCTTTACGTTCATTCGGTTTCTACTGCTGTTTCTGTTTCCAGTATTTCTTTTTGTTGGTAACCACCTTCCGGAAATGAATATCTACTTCTCGTGATGGGTCTAGGGGGCAGCAGCTATGAGTTTGTACGGCCAGCTATTGAATGGAGTCTTTTTTTTGAAGTCTTTTTTTTAAAGTTTAAAGCAATTTGAACCTGCCTCAAGGTAGCAATTCTTTGGAGAAGGTTTTTCGTTTTTGCTCATTTTATGTTAATTCCTTTTTCATGTGACTTTTGCACTTTTTTTTTATCAGTTTTTTGAAAATCTGCTTCTCGTTTCCATTGCTATTCTTTATTTTCGACGGCAAAGATTGATAGAGTGGGTGTGGAAAAATGAAAATAAATTAAGTGGAAAATGAACAAGTGCTTTATGAACTGCAGTAATCAGCAGTACCCTACTTTACTATACAATATTGCAAAAAAAAAAAAAAATTTTTTTTTTGTATATCAAAAATCAGGTGCAATATAGCCATGAAATGTTTTGGCCATGTTTTGAAATTATCGCATCAAGTTAAAGAGGACAGCTTTCAGTTGAATTAAAGATAACAAAAGAAAACAATGAGACCAGCGGTCCCATCGGACGTTCAGTTTGAACACGAAAATCTTTTGACTTGATAGTAAGCATCATTAAAAATAATGTTTTCATAGAGTTTCCTTTTCGCCCCACTCAACTCTCAACTCCCATTGGCAAATAAATTTAATATCCTTTGTCAAAGGTCCACGCTGACATACACGCATGTACATACACACAAACACACTCACGGACACCCACAGGTGCTTTACAGAGCGCCCATCCTCAGAGCTTATCGTTTTTCGTTCGAGTTCGTTTCATTGCTCGCAAAGCAGCTTTATTAACGTAGTTCGCTTGTCCTAATTCCTCGCCAGATTTTGACGACGACGACTACGACGATATCATTTCATTATAATCTCAATTGCAATTTTCGACACTGGCATAAAAGCTATTCCAGGCACATTAAAGCTTAAATGAAGAGGTGGTAGTTAAAGGCACTTGGCTTGTATTTTTCTCGCAGTTACCTGAAAACTTTCATTTGCTTTAATTTCGATCTGCTTCAAGGTCCTTTTCCACACTGGCAGTGAGTAGAAGAAAATTTCACTTTCACCTTAATGATTTTCATTCCGACGCTTCAAACGAAAGTCAATGGTATGACTTTATTAACTAGCGTATCTACACTTGAATTTTGCGTCCTTCTTATAGCTGATGCCACTGCAGTTCAGTTCAGTTGGGTTCGGATCACCCCAATACACTCCATTCCATTTCCTTTTGTTTTCCTTTTCGTACTTTTCATCCACCTTCACATTTATGGTTAATGCCAGCGTGGCTGCTCTTGATGTAGCGTTGCCAGGGTCAGGCTATTAACGTATTTCGTTTCATTTAATTTTAACGCTTTCCGCCTTTCGCCGTCGTCCTTGTGCACGCTTTTTTCGTTCGTCTACGGAAAATTCTTGCTGGTGAGGTTTTTTTTCCAGTGTATATTTCCCTTGGCTGTGACGAGAGTCTGGTTAAGTTTGGTTGGGTTTCTTTCTCCCATGCTCGAGTAAATGAACTCAATGGCTCACCTGATTCGCCCAACGAAATGTATCCAAGCATCAACAACCGAAGCCTCATGGGCTTTCGACTGAATTTTTTTGTTGCCATCGCGGTTTGATGGTGCTTGTCTTCGTCGGCTATGATGTCTCTTCGATACATTTTCAGCTTGGATCAGCAACCAGCAAGCGCACCACCGTTAGCTTTTCAAGGATGTTTCTTTTGAATCAGAAGCACGAACACCGAAAGAGATAGCAAGAGAATGGCATGGTGAACTCTGGAAATGGGTTTTTAGTAAATTGACCTTTAGAAGAAACGAGTTACTAAAGCATAATGTAGAATAGTGCTGACACCATGTAATTGCCAAGAAGAATACCCCTTAAGGTAGGCAGTTATATTTTTTAAAATATTTTTTTTATTTAATTTATGATTAGCTTTGAGACCAAGTACTGCAATTTTACGGATTTTGAGTTGAAGAAAAAGGAACATTTGATAAGATCAAAGTGACCTTTTGTCGTGACAACTCACCTTGGAAAATCCTTTAAATTAACTGTAATTTCAGTATGGTTAAATGGGTTTCTTTATCATAGGAAATGACATTACGGATATCAAAATTGGAACAGGAATTTAAATTCTAATTAAGCATGTTCGAAGATTATTATCAAAGGGCGCTATAAATTGTCTCAGATTAGAAACTGTTCCCCTTTTTTAGGCTTCAAAACCTCAAACACGTTCAAACAACGCTCAATTCTAGCCCACAATTCATTTTTCGAATTCCTCGAATTGTGGCAGTCATTCTAAATGTGCTGTCGTCGGCGATGACGATGACGAAGACGTCTGCATTTAATTGTGGCAACTTTAAAGCTGGCTTGTGCTACGCCTTCTTATTCAAAATAGTATCAGGTTACAGCGGTAACAAACGTACTACGAACTACGGCATAGATCAAGTGGGTCTCGCTTCCGATTGTGTGAGGTGTTCCTACTATTGTTTGTATGTATTTATGTGCGTGGGTGTGTGTGAGTTTATTCCAAAAAGCGACGAATCGAGTTTATTACGAATTTATGTAAGTTGATGTTGCAAGTTCATCTTGGAAGTGAACTCTTTAGTAGAGCTGCCGGATTTTGTGTGTTCCAGATAGAGTGACAATGCTAGAAGCTTAATGTTGGCGCGTAATCCTTCGACTTATCCTCTATAATGAAATGCAAAATTTAGAGGAAATCTGCTGACAAACGCCAGAATTCGTACGCTCCCTCTTTGGGGTTCGATGGGTGGAGCTTGGGCGGTTAGAAGGTTGAGAGGTGGTGCTGGCTTGACTGGATGGTCTCTGGCTGTTCTGCAGCAAATGCGGCATGAGCTGCATTTGATGACATTATTATTATACTAGGACACGGTTGTTGTTGTTGTTGTTGCCGTTTTGGTGCTGTTGTTGTTTTTGTTGGCGTTGCCGACGTTGTTGGTATTACTTGCTCTAGTTGTTGCTATTGTATTGTTTTTCATTGTTTTTCTAACTATTTTTGTTGTTGCTGTTGTTGCCATCGCAGAGCTGCACTGAGAAGTTGTACGTTTGGTTTGGAATTGTTTTGGTTTTGTTCTGCGGTTTTTCGCTTTTCTGGCATTTTCACTTTGCAAGAAATGGCGGAATGGTCGGTCTCAACGAGAGAGAATGCGACAGCGGTTCGAAATTGTGTGCACGAAGTTCGTTGTAGAAATGACGAATTGGCTTGCAAGTTTCGTTAGGGGTTTTCGGAATCCTCCTTCCCCCAACCAACACTGACACTGTTTCAATATGACTTGGTCGTTTGGGCTGGGTATTGTTTTAAAATTCACGTTTGCGGCCTTTTTATTATCATTTCATTTTGTTTTTTGTTTTTTTTCGGTTTCTTTTTGGTTTTGTTTTTTGTGCTTTCTAACCTACGCCGTAATCCTTTTTCTGGCTGCTGTTAAGTAAAGTTTTTAAGCTTGTTTGAAATTTTTATTTATTTGGCTTTAAGCTGCGTTAGTGGAATAATAATTTGATAAGAGTTGAGCTGAAGAACATAGTTATTTAGATGTTGAGAAAGGTAAGTAGATCGGCAAAATGGAGCATTTTTTTCGGCCGATATTTTTAGAACACAAATGGATATTTAAAACGGAGTCGGCGATTTTTTATGCCTAAAAGAAACTTTTACCTCTCCTTTTCTAAAGGGGGTGGTACCGATTGCTAGGGCAACAGAAAATATTTTCATTCATTACCTAAAAATATGCATATAAAAATTTCATAAGATTTTAGTAATGAGAGCGGCTTCTTTTCTTGAAAAAGATTTATTGCTGCAACTTCTTAATACGCTTTCACAAAGCTCCCTCGATATTATCTTATAATCAAACTATTTTAATGCATAATTTTAGGAACTGAATTGAAATATGTTTTGTCTTATCCTGATTGGAACAAACAGATGTATGTATGTACATCGATTTAGCTTCAAAGGTAAACATGTTAACATTTGGAGTATTTTCGATCTTGAGACTCTGTCCAATTTTAAGAGCCTCGTCCATTTGCAGGCATATTCCGAATGGGACTGTGCTATGGATCATGTTAAATCTGGAACTATACTCGGCAGAGTTTTCCATTGAATATAGACATTAGAATAGATCGATTTTCTAACTCGCTATTCTACTAGCAGAACATTATTATATGGCCCATACTAAGTAATTATGCCGAAGACCCCATAGGGCAAATGTGAATTTTAATCTTGCGCATTTGTAAACCAAGATTTTTCATGCCATATTCGAATTAGTTTTGTCGTCATTGTTGGTGGAAATATCCCGAAAATCAGAAAAACATTCAATTTTACATATCTCAAAACCGAAACCACGGAAAATTTTTTTATTTTCTTTAATAACCATTTTAAAATAGACGATAAATGTTGATTCGTCAAGCACAAATGTATATATTTCTCATGCCTAAAATTATGCTAAGTAATAAAAAATAAAAATTCGATTTAAAAATATTTTTCATAGGTAAAATTCCTTTTCTTCTGTAATAATTTGGAGAATGCTTTTAGGCATATTTAAGATAGACTTTATTTAAAAAAAGCGCAGGAAACAAATTCGGGTTTTACCTATGGTTAGCTGGGCATTCTTTCTCCATAATATAATTTTACTTATCGAATTATCATTTTTTTTTTTTCGAACAAAACGATCCACTCTAATAGACACGAATTGTCTTCGAGATATATTTGAAAATTTTTTTTGTTGGCTGTGGCCTACAGATTACAGACTTTAAAATTTGTTTGTGCCCAAATTCCAAAGTCTGGGAATGATAATCGTGTGAAAACCATTCCAATGTATAGATTTTTCAGTCTTTAAATAAAATAAAAGGAAATAATACTTGAAACATTTTCATACCCAGCGTAAGCAAGGTATGTTAGTTTTTTGCGAATCTTGTAACAGCCAGAAATAAACTCCGTAGATATTATATAATGATGTTGATCAGGATCGAAAACTGAATCGATTTAGACATGTCCGTCCGTCCGTTAATGGTCGGATCTGCGTCCAAACGGCTGGACCAGTTACTTCATATTCGGCACACAGATATATCGGGCACCGAGTATGATCCTTAGTGAAAATGAGCGATATCAACCCACCGCCACGGTCACAAATATAGAGTTCTTGTAATTTCCGTGCAGAAGGGCAAAACGTAGAGCGTCAATATTGTCGGGACGCTGGGGTAGGGTGGTCCCTCAGATTGCGAAATTTCGAAAAGTTGCCGGGCTACCTCGCTGGGTTCTACTACCTAGAAAACGAACTGGTGATTTTTTTTAACATTGAGTTTAAGGGGTCGCTACCACCAAATGAAAAGTAGGAAAACGTATCCTTTTAAGGATTTTTACCAATTAACAAAAAAAAAAATATGTGTTTAGAACTTGCTATTAGATCCTTTCATCTAAGTAACACACGTGTTTGTAAAAAAATTTCTAAATTGAGTTTAAGGGGTCGCTGCAATACGTCTAAGTTTAAGATAAGTACAAACTCAAAACAAGTAAGAAAGCTAAAGTCGGTCAAGCCCGACTTTGAAATACCCAGCGTCCCGACATCATGAGCTCACTATGATTTGCTTCTCTATTTGTGGGCGTGGCAGTGGGCGGGCCACCAAAATTATTTCCCTACACCTTTCATTCGCCTTGATGAACCTATTGTGCGAATTTGAAGCTTCTACGCCTTTTACTTCGGAAGTTCAGAAAATTCTCCATATGTGGGCGTGGAAGTGGGCAAGCCACATAAAATTTCTTCCTACACCTTTCATTCGCCTTGGTCAACCTATGTTGCGAATTTGAAGCTTCTACGTCTTTTATTTCACAAGTTACGATAATCCCTTATTTGTGGGCTTATTTGTGGGCTTATTTGTGGGCTTATTTGTGGGCTTATTTGTGGGCATGGCTCGAGGAGGACGGCGTCCATTTTTTTCCAGGATATGTCCTTTTTCGTAGTTTACCAGTACACCAAATATCAATGCAATGTGTTGAGTGCTTTGCAAGTTACAAGCATTTTACTGAAAACACAATAAATTCATTTGTGGGCGTGGCAGTTTGCGGATGTCTCCCATTTTTACTTAGGATCATACTCGGACCCCGATATACATGTGTGCCAAATTTCAACTTCATTGGTTCAGCCGTTTCGGAGGAGATCCGACCACGGACGGACAGACGGACAGACGGACGGACGGACGGACGGACGGACAGACGGACAGACGGTTATGTCTAAATCGATTCAGTTTTTGATCCTGATCATTTCTATATATATATGTCTATATCTCCGGAGCTTAATTCTCCCTGTTACAAGATTCGCACAAAACTAATATACCCCGCTTACGCTGGGTATAAAAAGCTAGCCTTAAAATATGCTATGAATTGAACTTAATTTATTTTTTTACTAATTGTTTACTTTGTTAAATAACCCTGCAGAAATGAGCCGGTCAATTTCTTAAGAAGGACTGGCCTTTGACCGGTCCAAACCCTACCGGTTGAATTATGGCAGCTCGCTCCATCGAATTCGTGTAGCCGGCGGTCGGCAATAAACGGTTTGGTTTAAGGGTTGTCTGTAAATGACACTTTGATCAATTTAGAATGTATATAAAAAATTGGTTTTTTATTTTTCATATTTGACTATCCTAAATCCAGACAAAATTACAATTGACCCAAAAGAACTGACCTAAAGTAAGCCGTTTTGCGGACTAGTCCCTCTCCAATGACAAATTATGATGTTAAAAAGGTCAGTTGAATACGTTAGAAGTGGAATTATGAGGGGACTAGTACTGGTAACATGAAGGGGTGACCGATGGCTACACTTGGGTCAGTCCATATTACTGCATGGAAATTTGAAACACTTTTTGTTTTTTGTTTTCTTTTTTTAAATAGTATACTTTTAAACAGGGAAAAATATTTTAAAACCTTAAGTCGTGGTAGCGACCCGTAAAACTCAATTTAAAATAAAATCATTAGGTCGTTTTTTAGGTAGTAGAACCAAATGCCGAAGTAGCCCGGCAACATTAAAATTTAGAAGCAAGCTTACGCTGGGCTTGACCGACTTTAGCTTTCTTAGTTGTTTTCTTGTTTTTTTTTTTTTGTGTTAACCTCAAACAAAGCGTAATGCCTTGTGGAAATTCCTACAATTTTTTATTTAAAAACTCGTAACTCGTAAAAAAGGGTACACACCCCTATCAGACCAACCCATTGCGAAGCTCTTTTCTTACATCTTTCTTGAAACCACCTGCTCTTTCAAACAATTACCGCAACCTCATACCAATTTAATGGTAAACATTAACAGGAAATGAACGACAACTTAATTAAATTCGAAAGTGTTACAACAGCAAAAACAATAATAACAGCAACAGCAACAGCAACAAAAGCAACAACACGAAATAGTAATAATAAGAAAATGCGGAAGCGCGGAAAAAAATCCACAAAATTACAATGGGTAAACAATGAAAGCAAGAAATTGCCGCAAGCTAGCATCCAGCATCCAGCAACAATGCTCAACAGCAGCTCCAGCATCGGCATCAGAAGAAATCGTCGTTCATCAGGACGTCATGCTTTTCACCACCTGTCGTGACTTCAGTTAAAAAGAGGCGCTGTTCTGTGCCAACGACACCAAAAGTGCCAGCCTCTGCCTCAGTTTCAGCCGCGGCTCTCCAGCTCCAGTGCCTGCTCCCCTTGAAGTTGTAGGAAAAGCTACAGCTCCAAGGCTTCGCTTCTACCAAAAATTCAACACCATTTTGGGTTAAAGAAATTAGCGCAACTGCTAATTGTCAGCTCAAGTTGATGTGTGATGTCGCTTCCATTCTGCCGCCCTGGTCCCAATGCTTCCACGCCTCCGTGTCAGTTTGTGAAATATCTTCGAAAATTTTTACACGTCCATGAAACTGTGTCAAAAAAGTAGCAAAGAAAAGAAAAAGAAAATAAAAGAAAGAAAAGAAATGAAAAGGAAAACGGAAAACGGTTAAGAAGAACGTCTGAGCAGGTGTACCGGCTCGGCTCCTTCACTTGAAGTGGCATGTGTGAGTGCGAGAGCGAGTGCTTAGCGATAATAACTGTGATGAAAAGCCCTTGAAGGTATGATGGAAGAGTTATGTATTGAGTTGTCGTCGCTATTTTCTTGTTATCGTTCCTCTTGAGTGTCTTAACACAATTTCGAAACTGGCAAGAAATTTTAGGCGCTGATAAGTTTAAGCACAGCATGTGTCACACAGTCTGAAATACTGATGAAGTTTAAGTTTACGATGTATGGAACTTTCATCGTTCAGCCTCCAGGCAGCAACCCATCGTCCTTTTAAGATTGTTTGCATGTTTTGCAAGTCCTACATATTTCGTTTTCAAGTTTTACGAATTTAAAAAGAACGTGCTCTCTTTATATTTGTTACGCATCGCATCATATTCAATATAAAAAGGAAAAAGTCAATCCCCCAAGTCCTCCCATCACCCGTTGTTTAACCCGCTGCTGTTCAATTAATGTTCAGTCATCCATTACGAGAAATTTTGATCTATTCAGTGAAAAACCTTTGTAATAATTTTTTGCGTTTATTCGAGCTTAAGCTCAAAAGTGATATTTTTTATACATATTTTCTTTGCCCGATATTTCGCCCTTCCTCGAAGAGCATCTTCAGGAACAAAATAAAAATAGAAACGAAAAATAAATTATCTATACGATTAAAGTTTTAAATGAAAATCGTGGCTCTAGGATATCGTAGGGGATGCGTGCTATGCTCTTGATCCCGGGGTCCGAGGTTCGATTCCCAGCACAGACGAAACGGAGTGTAACCTTGCAAGCCTAGCACTGGCATGTTATGGGCACACTGCATAGAAATACATACACTCACACAAACACAAGAAAACGCCCCGTGGTATCAAAATGGCCCAGTAAACGGCCTAGGTAGCAGCCAATCCAACATTCATACATACATACATGAATTATATAATAATTTCCTAGAAACGAATTCATTTATTTTTTTTTCTCGAAGGTACCTATGCTTCAAGAACCGAAAAGTTTCTCAAATAGAATATATTTGAATATATAATAATAAGTAGTGGGATTCATGCAGATTCGCATATTTCACGAAATCGGAAATGGGCTGTCAAAATTTGTATGGAAAAAATTTGAGGAAATGTAAAAAATTTTCCCATTGATCTGCTGGACAGGAAATTTTTTCGCAAAGCGAATTCGGGCTGACTTATGCAGTCAATCAAGTTTGATTAACCAGAAAAGTAAGGTGAAATAAGTGTAAGCTTTTTTTCCAAAAAGGATGGAATTTTTATATGAGTAAATATAAATTTTGTGAAGTGCCGGCAAACGTCGGAAAAATTTGCGCTCGTAACATTTACGTGGCGTAGTTGGTTGAAATGCCAATTTACAGTGCGAATGCGAGAGGCTCTGGGTTCAACTCTCAGCTCAGACGTGGATGTTAATTCTGTCGTTTCTTATATTTCTGTTCTTCGTCTGTTCCCCGTTTTTCGTGGTATCACAAAGGCCCCATGTGAGGCCTAAGTGTGTCATCCTTTGTGGCAGCCACAACAATAAGTCAAGCAATGTACGTTGTACATCAATAGATTTTCTTCTTCATTCAAAATAAATCAAAAGATACATCAGAAAAACAAATTGAAATTTTGGCATTGATTTCTGAATTAGGCTTTCAGTCCAACAGATTAAAAATTAAAGAAGAGGAGTTTATCAAATAAGAACGCGGGCAATTTTTGAACGAATAGTTTTCATTTATATGAGATAATCAAAAATTTATTTGAAAATATACTACAAGCTAGTGGGACATATAGAGAGAGTGAGAGATAGAGAGAGAGTGAGAGAGAGAGAGAGAGAGAGAGAGAGAGAGAAAAAGAGATAAAGGGAGACGTGGAAAACCCATAAATAGTACATTATTATCCGAAGATGAAAATATTTTGATTCTTCTCTGACATTGATGACAAAGACTTCGAGTAAAGTGTTGAAGTCGACTGACAATTTTCATGTCATTTTATACAGTCAGCCACAAAGTATGACTACATTGTGTATGAGGTAAGCTTTACGTTAGAATTCAAGAAGGCTTTTCCCATGTTGTCCACATGATTTTCATGATTTTTCAACTTCAAAATTTCCTGACGTTGGCTCTGCCGTCATCCTCGTCGTCGACCACGTCCTTGTCCCGAAAGTCGTCATTGTCATTGTCATGCTCACGTCATCATCGTTGTCAACAGCTGCAAGCGACATCAGCGCCCATCTGCGGTTCATTTTCCTTTACATCTTTTTTTTTTTAGCTCGATGCGCTTCTTGGACTTTGCTGCTTATTTTATTCTGCTTCTTACCAATTCAACCTATTTTCATTGCGGCTAAGACTGCAATTCAGCACATTGTTCTGGTTTTCAATATTGGGGGTTTTTGTGTTTTTTTTTTTTTTTCGTTTTCAACATTGCTCTTTTCATTGCTCTGCTTTGGGTAAAGCAATTCGTGTTTTTTTCTTTACAAAAGAAAAAAAAGCTTTCGGCAAACGGAGTTGATGGAACATAGTTTTACGTTCGGGGGGATTAGAGTATCTGTGTACTTAGAGTCATGTTGAATGTTTTTTCCTATCTGAGTCATCTTGATTCTGATGTGTTGCTGTTTTGTTTTATTTTATTTTTTTATATTTATTATTATTGTTTTTTTGTAGTTCGTTTTGACTTCGAGCAGAATCGATTTTATTGCAGATGAATATGTATTTGTTTGGCTCGAAGAGAAAGATTTTTTATTGCCATCTAGCAATTGTGTTATGTTAATAAGTTTCTTTCGTCACGCGGGATATTTTTTTTTTCTTTGTAGTCACTCACAAATTACTTATTTTATCGAGAATTGCTTTTCTAATTTAAAAATTCCTTTTTGGAAAGTGTATTAGGGAAAAATTTGTTCAAGAAGTTAACAGTAAGCCATTTCCCTTGAACGATGATTTCCTTTCCGTTTCATATTTATGTTTCTATTTTGTTATTCCTGTTCGTATCCCATTTTGCTGTTGTCGTTGTTGTTGTTGTGCCACCAAGTCAATTCATTTGTTCGTACCACATTCAGTTTTCATTCAACGCTGGTGCTCGAGGGCGACTTCATTCAATATGCGACCTTCTTATTGAACAAATTTTGCAAATAACCCTCATTGTGGTCCATTGTTTCGTTTGTCGTTTGCAATTTATGTCGTTGTGTTTTTCTCAATGGCGTTTTTCGATGACTTCACGGAAGTTTCATAAAGCGCCATTATTTCCGTCAATGTTAATCAAGTGGAGAAGGTCGTTTTGAGGTTTTTTGGAGGTCTTCTTAAAGTTATTTAGCCTCTTTTAATCAAATCAAATACAAATTTGCTCTCTTGAACTTTACTTTATGGATTCTTTTTCTTTTGCATGAGCTAAGATATTCACTGCGTATGATCTACTTTTTGAATTCCCCAGTTGTAAAAACAAGCACGCATGCCCCTAGTATTCATGATTCATGCCTTACCCTTTTTATAACATGCATCTAGAAAACACAGATGTAGCATTCGCGAAATAGATCGCTCCGTGGCGTAATGGGAGCGTGTTGTGATTTGTAACCTGGAGGGCTCGAGTTCGATTCCTGTCGCAGGCGGAAAAATTGGGACTTAGAAAGATGCGAAGTAAATTTTCAAATTTGTGGTAAAGTTTGACCCAATTAGGGGGCAGGTGGTAGAAAGCAAGTTGGCAGTTATAAACTGAAGTTTCCTATCCAGGCGTCAGACACGTCATGCATACAAAAAATGCTTACAAAATTTTTTTTATTTTTCCATTAATATTTGAATGAAAGCACGTTATTCCTCTAAGTTTTGAAATATTTTGAAATGTTATATTATTATCTACCTAAGTATCAAAAAAAAAAAAAAAATACGGTCGCCGCAGCGGGGATTGAACCCACCTACATCGGATTGTTACTGCTTGTTTAGGCGAACGAATTCCAGCATTTGGATTATTGTGTTCTCAGGATCATTGATTCATGCATGGTAGGGAAGAAATGTTTCATGGGTTTTCAAGCATTAATCAAACATTTTTTGTCTTTGCATGATTTCCTATGACAAGCCTGTATAAAAAGAAATGAACAGGCATGGAAGGTTGGCATGCATGCAAAGCACCCTTAAGAGGCATGATTCATGCATCTTTCATGAATATTTTTACAACTGGGTCGATTTTACTCCGAATGACGTTGCTCATACGCAGAGTCGCACCTGCTTTAGTCGAACAACGAAAGAAACTTAAACAGGATTTTAAGGGAAAATTTTGAACATAAGTTTATTTTCAAGGACGTTTAATCAAGCTCAAGCCGAAAAATTGAATATGATTTATATTCCTGGATAATGACAGATCACTGCTAGGAAAAAGTCAATATCTGTTTTACTGACAGAAACAAAAATAATTCCCACATCTTCGACTTTCATTCGATTGTTGAAGGACTCCGCTTTTATTGTTGATTCATGTCTGGACATGAAAGTATTAAAAACATTGAGACGCTAATAATTTATAGTGAAACCATAAAAATAGTTTGCAAAATATTTCGAAAAGCCAAGAAAGAAAAAAATAAAAATTAAACCTCAAGCGCTGTGCACCAGCGACAAAATCAACAAAACTTTTTCCATATTAAACTGAAATGGCCATCTGTCCTTTACGTGGCTGCGTGAGTGATTGTGTTTGTATGACTTCGCGTGTGTGAGTAGTTGAATGTGTGTTTTAATATGAGTCCTCGAACGACACAACAGAAGACAGTTTCTATAACAAACAACCTGGGGCCTTTCTAAAGATTGGTATAGCTTTCCTCCACATGAACGTGTTTGCACTTTGACTCAAAGACTTTTTAGCTTTCTAGCACTTATTTCTTCTTTTCTACAATTTTCCTTCTTATTTTATTAGTACTGCTCGTTTCTACTGCTCTCTATTGCTCTAACAACCCAACCGATGCGAGTACATGATTGGCCATTCGAGGAGTTTCTATTCCTTTATTGTGGCCTAGCCTGCGTCTAATCGGTGAGAAATGTGTTGTAATTTTTTTTTCTCTACCCACTTTGGTTTAAGGTTTCTTCATTCCAGACGCTGATATTTCTTATTTGTGTACACTTATCGGTCTCATAAAAATCTATAGTTTAAAAAAATTCTATATACAAAGCTTCGATTTCCGATCTTAAATGTGGTATATTCTTAATGAATTTTACTTTCTCAGTTTCATTTATCCAAATACATTAGTTGCCTTGCCCTGCAGCTCAAATTTGATTTTCACGGATTTAATCCAACAAATGGCAATTTAAAAGCAGCAAAAGCCTCCGCAACAGCTCTTTAATCCTTTTGCTATTTACGAATGCTTAGCCACGAAACTTTTGAACTACCCCGGGAGTGGGATTTTAAAAGCATTTTCAGATTTACGCCAAAGGAGAAACTTTATAAAACAAGCAATAAGAGAATTCCATACTAAAAGATCGCTGCTCAAATTCCATCCATCGATGGTTATCGTCTGGTCAGTTCGAGATTCTCGTTGGCTTCGATTTGTGTTTGAGTTTTCATTTCATTAACGTTTTGAATTGTTTCGAAGCCGTGCTCACTCCATTTAGCGCAACGAGCAAAATCATAAAACACATCTCGAATGTGAATGTGCTCGGAAAATGCGGGCTAAGAAAAAAATTTTGAGCATCGGAAAAGTTTTCACCCTTCATGCCAGCCAATATTTGATGCGCTATACAAACAGCTCATAGCTGAGGCAGTCCATTGGAATTTTCGGAAAAGAATGGAGTATGTATGGAAAAGAAAGCCAGAGCGCAACGCGAAGTGGATCAAAGAAAGAAAAATTGGTAAAAACTTTTGCCACTTAAGAACGCTGGCCATTATCAAAGATGAAATTAAGAAGGGGAACGAGAACGGGCGCTTAAATTGTGTTCGGCTAAGTCGAGCGGTTGACGGAATGGTTCGTTTGGTTTTCTTCCTCTTCGTCGGCTTCTACTTCTACTTTTGCTTTCGAATCGGCTTCGTCATCCTCTTCGTGCTACAGGCTGCATCGCGTAAGTCTTCGAGTTGCAACACAATTTTAATTAGTTTCGAAAGTATTTTAATTTTTGCAATTTGTGTATTTGCAACGCAACGAAGTGCGAGCTTAGGCGCGAGGAGCCAGGATGCGTTGGGATGCGATGAGTTAAATGAAAAAGAAATGCAAACGCGCAGATGACGTTAATGTGCACAGAGGCGTTGATGACAGAGATAAGATTTCTTTTCAAGTTTTCTATTTTTTCCTCTTTTTTTTTAATGAGTATATTTGGCAGGTTATACCTAACGTTCGCCTCGCCATTTCCATATTTTTTTTTTATCCAACAACCCTCTGACAGGAGAGAGTAATTTATTATTGTCTGATGTTCAAGTAATCCGAAATTTTGAGAAGCTTTCAACTCAATTATATCCTTTTGCTATCTGCAACTGTAAGCCATATTTAACAAAATGGGAATTCATTCGAACCCTCGAAGGAGTGAACTCTGAGAACTTCTTTGCGTTAACTGTCAAAATACATGGGAGCTTTGACGGCTGTTTAAAAAGTTCTCAAAGTTCACTAAGTTCGAGGTCTGAATGAATACCCATGATACGAATAAATGGGCTAAATTACTGAGTATTCTACTGCAAAAGATATAACTTCGATTTACTTTCTGATCTAGGAAATACAATTTCCTGGTAAGGAGAGAGTAAAGTTCATTTGATTATTTCAATACATGACAAATCGAATCACAATCCCAGCAAATACATGCGTAGTGTTCAGAAATAGGAGTCCGAAACACGAAGCAATAAATACAGATGGGCGCACTCATTTAGGTAGGTAGGTAGACTGGTATGACTTATATATGGGTCAGATGACACAAGGAGACGGTTAAAAACATCAGAATATTTGGCAGTTCTGCGGAATTTTCTGGAAAATATCAACCTGTACTTCCTATAATCCTTATTTCTTGATTCCTCATCTTCTTATGATAATTAGTTAATTGTTCCTATTATAAATCGGCTTAATGAATAGGAATGCCTAAAAATATACTATACATTTTTTTTAAAGATTTTTATTTCCATGCATTTTTCTTACAAAATTGATGATATCTTAAAAGTGCTAGGCTATGCCGGCCGTTTTTTTTTATGATATGGGCATTTCCACAGAAAGGTCTACCGGAAATGAAAATGCCCCAGTTCCTTAAAACAATTTTTGGGTATGTACTATCATAGTAACACATCTGAATTCCACTATTTAAGAAGATTGGCGGTTATAGTCAGCCCTCATTTCTGTAAAACATAGGTAAAGGCTTATTTTGTTGTATTTGTATTTCTTAAATTACCTTTAAAAGTGCTTTATCTATGAAATTTGGGCCATTTTAGTAACCTGATCAATGGAAGTTATCGTCCTTAATAATTCCATTCAGAAGAATCAACCAAAACAACAACAACAAAAATTCTTTAACGAATAAGTTGATGATTATCTTCTAATTACGCAAGCTCAATTAAATATTGTTTTTGATAAAATTTATTATTGGCCCTTCTATTTATAATACCAGAATTTATGAATTAAAAGGAAAAAAGGTTAAAATAAAAGACAATTTTCATGACTAAACCCCTTTTGAAATTTTAGTAACGTAACGCCAGGTAACGTAACGCCAGGTAATTAAGGCCAATAAAAAACGAACGACAAACGATTTTACACTTTTAAAACTTGGAAAATGAACTCTTATATTTTCCAATCTTATTGCTATAAGTTTAATACGAAAAGTTTTGCGAAATTAGCAGAGTTTTGCAATCTTATAGTCTAAGTCAAAAACCCACTTCTGTTTTTCGTAACGAAACGCTAGGACACTTTTTTGCTTCAATACTCAAATCCTTATGGTCTATTGGTCTAATTTTTTTACTGAACATAGTGCTACTTTATTAGTATGCAAATATTAAAAAAATTTTTTTTAATTTACAATTCTTCATTTAAAAAAAATTTTGTTTTTCGTTCGAATGTCACGTCACGTCAAAATGGAAATGCCCATATGTAAGAACTAACTAAAAGCTTCAATTTTTACTCTATTTGAAAATAACTGCTCATAACTCACATTAGTTCTATTCCAACAAAAATAGCAAATCGTGTAGTTTTTGGAGTCATTTCCATTTCCGCTTAACTTTTAAACTACACTGAACGAAAACTACGGTTGTGTAATTTACAACGATTCGTAGTATACTACGACCGTAGTTGTTTTAGAGCAAAACTGTAGTACGTATTCAAACATGACTTTAACAGCCATGCGTATTCTTTAGGAGCAAATTTCTTTACACACGTATTTAAATAACTTCTATAAAAAAACACGTAAAATTGTTTTCATTTGACTTTAAATAACATATTTAGTCCACGCGAATTAAATTTCTCCGTGGCTTACGGGTAGCGTATTTGCTCAGCAATCCGAAGGGCTCGGGTTCAAATCCTACAGCAGGCGAATGAAATGAGTTAAAAATTGGGATTTTTTTCAAGTAAGTGGAAAAATTTTAAAGGAAAAAAAGACAGCTAGAAGGAAAAATCAAGCTTACCCAACCGTATAAATTGTAGAGAAGAGAGGGCCCATCCCATCCCGGCTTTCCAAAATATATTTTTTTTGTTTTTTCATAAAATGTTAGTTTTAAAACTTTTTATTCCTGTAAGGTTTTTAAATACTATATACCTAAATTTTATGTTATTATGTATTTAATTTAATTTAATTTAATTTATTGAGTATTCGATCGGATGTCACAAGATCTTAGATCTTATGTTTCAGACATCCGTCATTAATAAGGAAGACGCGGACTGTATACAAAAAACAAAATATAATAAAAATACAAGAAAAAAATAAAAAATAAAATTTCCTAAAGATAGTTAACAATATTCATTCTTATAGCTAAACACCTATTGCACCTATTACACCATACAATCACTTAACATGAAAATTAAAAAGAAAAAAAAAAAAAAAAATAAATAAATAAATAAGCACATCAATAAATAAATAAATAACTTTGACTTAATAGTAGGTACAAAAAAAACCGTCTTGCTCTTGAGAAAAAATTAAAAATTAATAAAAATTATTTACTCTTGAAATATTCTAAAAGCTCCTTTTTAAAGGTAATCGATTTGCCGATGCGTTGCAAATAAATAGGTAACGAGTTCCAAAGACGCGTACTACAGACAAAAAATTGACGATCAGATATGATCGAGCGCGATGCAAATGTTATTAGTGAATTATTTCGCTTAGATTTTGTAAATTTCAGTTTATTGAAAAAAAAAAAATTACACCTGCCTGACCGGGGATCGAACCCGCCGACTTGGGATTTGCTACTGGGCGATTCCATTATCGCGGGTGCAACATTTACACGTATTTTTAGTTTCATGTAACTAATAAAAAATATTTTTAATAAAAATAGTCTTGAAAGGGCTACATCTTAATATTTTCATGGCATATTAGGTCAAAAGTATTTCAAAATAATACTATTAAAGTCCTGAGAATGATTCAAATTGCCATCGCGGGTGCAACAAATTTGGCCCAACGTTTCTAGATCAGAGACAAAAAACGCATAAATCTGTTAATTGTGATACATTTTATGTGTTATGCCTTAATATTTTGTTAGATGTACTTATATTTAACAAACAACATAAAATGAAAAGTGTTAACAAGAGAAATGTATTATCGCGAGTGCAACCAGTCTTTTTTTTTTGCCGGTTTTGCAGAGCAATTGTACGGGGACATACAAACCATCGCAAAAATATCTTTTTAAAACAGCAATTTGGACAGTAGGAGTTTCAGGACATGCTCATAGTCATTATTCTGAAGCTTAAAAAGACGTTGGTGGAGTTCCGTCATTTATAAATTCAGTATCTGAATCACTGTTAAAGTCGAAAACGCTCCATCTCTTTTTAAGGGGTAATAAAGATTTGCTCTGATCCGAAACTGACGGCACAGATATATCAGGATGCAGAGTTTCTTTTCGTATTTTGAGATATGAAAAAGGCTCCAAGTCGTCATCACTCCAATCACTTTCTGTATTAGTGGGGCCTTTTGGCGACTTCAATACCAATTTGCATTTAAAATGAGACCGTGAGGTGCGCACCACAGAAATGCTACGAGTCTCTTCAAATTGGAAGAAATTTTTTGATTAAATGCTTGATATATGTTTCAGCCCTCCCATTGTTCAACCAACATGGATATCTTTTCATTAATTTCTATTTTTACCACATATTTAAAGAAGATGTTCTTACAGTGACTGCGAGCTAAATCATAGATGGCTTTCAGCATATATAATTAGTCAGGGCATATCAAAATAACAAAATATGTAGTTAATCGCACAAAAAGGTTAAATGACAAAAAGTTGCACCCGCGATCTGAAATCAAAATCGCGGGTGCAACCAATTTAAGTTATCGTTTATTTTAACCTGGCAATCACTACACTCTTAAAAACGATTAATTTATGTTTAGTTTTTGTTTCTTCTTACTTTCACAAAGTTTCAGAATGTTAGCTCATTATTTCTGTGAAAAATTGAAACTTTTACACTTTTTGTATCGCGGGTGCAACAAGTCAACAATGTTTTTTAGGAATCAATAATGCTTAATAAATAACAACATATATTAAATTTTTTTTGTAACGCGAGGATAAATTTTTATTCCCACTTCAATTTAGTCGGTAAAATGTAACCTCAAACTGTCGGCAACAGCTGTTTTGTGACAGTTTAAAAAGGTAAGACTTTAAAGTTTTGTCAGGATTTTTGAATAGTATTATTTTCAAACGCGCCTTTAAATGAAATATGGAGTTAAATCAAATATAAATAAATTTAATATTAAATTTCGACTTTCTTCTTTCTACTATTGAGAAAAAAAAACCACTTTTACCGTAAATAAAAAATTATTATCAGAAATCGTGTTTAGCGGAATCGCCCTACTACTTTCGTACAGTGCCGTAGCAATTCTGTTTTGCGTGAGGGGGAAAAATTATTTTTTGAATTTGGGTGGGGGGGAAAAATTATTTTTTCAATTTTATTCATGGGCAAAAACAAAAATGCGTGGGGGGGACAAATCCCCCTCTTGCCCCTATGGTTGCTACGGTACTGCTTTCGTATTTAAACTTTTTTACTACGCTTGTGGTTATTTTAACTACGTCCGTTAATAGAGCCAAATCATTGCTGTTTGTAATTAAATTAACTACGTTTTTGTTATTTTTACTACGATTTTTAGCTCAGTGTACTTAACGTATCATACTGATACCTTCGGTAATTTCATGAGTAAATGTTATATTTTACTATAGAACACAATTTTTTGTACAGATGCGACTTCCAACGGGTATACCAAGTATTAATATTACCTTTTGAAACAAAAGCTTATGGATTTCTTTTATTAAGACAATTCTCTACAAAACTGCATCATTACTTTTTCGAAATCATATGGTCGAAAAATGGAATTTTTGCCGCTGAATAACCATTGTGCGCCGTGTGAAGAGTAGATTTTTATCATTGCGGTGCCGCACCGCAGACTTGCCGCTCGTGTGCAGGTACCCGAAGTGGGTAAAACGGTGGTTTCAAGTTGACATATCTATCGTATGTTATATTATATAATAGTTACATTACGCATACGTCTCGTTCAACAAATTAATCAACTGATTTATTTATATTATTGGAGGACGCATTTGCCATTTGTAAAAAAAACTCAAGTATTTTTTGAACGTCAAGAGAAAGGGGAAAAATACACGAGAAGAAAATCAACCAGAAAATTGGTTAAATCAAAAGGAAACACATAAAAAACGGAATATTTTAATTTTAACAATTTTTGTTGTTGGAAAAAATAAAGATTTTCCCTTTGAATCAACCAAATTTCAGGTTGAATTGAAATGATAACTTTCAAAATTGGATTTAAATTTAAATTGTTGAACCAACCACAGACATAATTGAAATGACAAGATGATTTTTAAAATAAGGAATTTTTTTCTAAAGTACCTATATAAGAAGCAATGTCAAAACAAATTTATGTAACGTTAAAAGCAATTGGCCACAGAGCCCCCTGCTGAACATAACCCCAAAAATAGCCATGGGATGGACTTCATCAGATTTTGTCACTCCGTTGTCGTGACTGCTTTCGCAATGCTTAAAAAGTTCTAAGATGAATACATATCTAATATGTCCTATTTTATAAAACAAATGATAATTATACCGAATGTAAAGAAATGTAATAAAAAATATTTCTTTTCAAATCAAACAAAAGTGTTTTTGACTCAACCATTTTTCTTTTGAAATTTTTGTTCTGCTCGAAAATCAAAAGGACTGTGGAAAACAATCCGCCCTTTTAAAAAAAGCATGGTTAAGTTCGCTGAGTGTATGGTGAAACGGGGTGAGACGGTAATAGAGGGATAAAGCGTGAGAAAAGAGGAGAAGGTAGGTGAAAGGAAGGGAGAGAGAAAGAGATGAAACGGATGGGAGAGACAGCGAAGGAGATCCGTATACAGAGAGAGAGAGAGAGAGAGAGAGAGAGAGAGAGAGAGAGAGAGAAAGAGAGAGAGAAAGAGAGAGAGAGAGAGGAATTATGTAGCAGACTAAGTGATTCACAATATAGAATAAAAAACAAAATTCGCTTTTAGTTTTTCATTTTTGCGAATTTTCTTTTCCTAGATCTTGCACCATCGACTTGGTTAAGTTTTTTTATTTTAAAGTACATCCTTCATACAAACAAACAAAAATTTTTTTCATTGCATCCATTGCAACGAGCCTGTTCCATATGATATTTCATATGATCCTTTTTAATAAGGATGCTTTCGCTGATGGCTTCAAGAACCTGATGAAGTTCCTCAATACGTATGTACTTCATATTTCAGCTTGTCGGGTTTCATAATCCCCCCTCAGACAAATGGTCGACCCTTCTGAAACAGCTATATCAAGAACTTCATCTTTCAGCTTGTGGCAAATAACGCCATTCAAATTTTTTAAACCGTCAAATAAAATATCCGTCAATTCTTCTTCAACTGTTTCGGGAACACAATTAATATTGAACTTTCCAACAATTTTGCCTGTATGAAACAAAATAACCTAATTCTACTAATGACTTTAACAAATTACCAGGAAAGAAATTGAAAAGTACCACTTCGAGGATTTTCTGAATTTTCTATGTCGGGAGTACCTGTATTTAAACTCGAGTTGATCGGGTTGATGGGGCAGTCCGCCTTTTGCGCGAATCAATCCGAAAAAAATTCTAAAACATCTTGATTTAAGCGGTAAGTTAGAATAAATTTCGTGCCATACCGGGACTTCAGGTCCTCCAATATGCCTTAAAGGGCGTTATTTGGTTGAGTTATACCAAAAGGCAATAGTTTAGGTACGTTAATCAAATCAAAGAGTGTTTTGCGGTTTTGGAAAGGTAGCATTGTTTCCCAACCAATTGGTCTCATTTTGCTTATCATGTCCGCCATTTCATCGAGAAATTGATTTCGTATTTCGAGTGAAAGGCCGTATGCGTGACGAGGCTCTCTTGAATCAGGGTAGGAAACTTTCACGTTCATAACGTCAAACCAGTCATTGGTGTAAAAGAATAACAGATGCACTCATGATAAAAGAAAACAAGATAGCGCAACTTCAGCCCGATGATGTCACAAATACAAAATGAGAGCTTCGTTTTTGTTCTCTTGCATGCTAAGCCCAACATCAAAACTATACTTTAGCATGGGAAACAACAACAATGCGAATGCTACAAAATAGGGGTACCCGAAGTGGCGCTATCTTGCTCTCTTTGTATCATGAGATGCACTGTATTTTCCATGGGCTTTTTCATGATATTTTAGGCTTAACTTTTTGTCTTTTGACATTAGTGACATTCAAGTAACTCTCAAATTTTATGGGTAATAGTTACATGGCTAGAATGCCAGAGTTCCGAGGTTCAAAGGGCGAGATATAAATATTTAAAACCTATTTTGAAAAATATTATTTTAAAACAATATTTGAAATTATAATTACGTAATAACCGAGAAATCTGTGTGCATCTACAAAATATTTGTTAAAGCATAGGTAGGTACGAGTATCAAAAACACTCAAAATTTGTGAGTTTTTTAAAACTCATAAATATGAGTTCGGAAAGAGTCATATATGACTCTAATATGGGCTCCTTCGGTATATGTTTTTGAACTACTTTATAAACAACTTTCGCATGACGGGAAGCACGTTAATTTTGGACTTCTAATTGAGGTCGTTATGGGGGCTAACACTCTGAATAAGGACTCCTAAATGACCCATGTAGGACTGCAAATGTTTGCTGGGATATTACGAAATTAAGTTGCCTATGTGCCTAAAATCATGCTTTAGAATGTTAGACTTTCACAAATTACCAGTGATATATGTCTTTTATTTTGTGTTGAAACAAAAATGTCTCGTTTACATTGAACGAAAAAGGAAAACCTAAAAACTAGTGCAGTTACATTGTACAATACAAGAGATAGGTACTTGGTACAAAAAAAATAAAGAGTTGCCAGAAATTTATCTCCAACATAGAAATTCCAGAATTCTTATTTCATTTGCGTGGAATATTTTCTATTATTTAAAAATATGTGTTACTATTTGCTTCTACAAAAGCATCATATCTCAATAAAGGAAAAAAGCTTAAGGAGCTATCTCCAGTTCTGTCAGAAATGAAACAGAAATGAAAAACTTCATACAAAAAACACTTCAGAAAATTAAATTTTGCGATTCATTCCTAAAGCGTTTTTTACAGGATGTTTTTCTTTTCTGGAACTGGAACTGGATATAGCCCCTAAAAGTAAAACAAACGTCCACAATACTTTTATCATGTCCTGTGGTTGATCTTACTTTTTCACAGCATGCTGCAATGATGCTTAGTTTCAACAATTTAAGCATTAATTTGTACTGATATTGCTGAAGGTAATGAAGTGTGATGAGCTTTTAAAATGCCTCAAATTAAATATAAAATGATAAACCTTTCGACTCTGGTTCTGAATGCCATTTTCGAAAATGATTCGGAGCTGGTTATTTTGAAAAATGGAGTAATTTTTTTCTTTATTCATACTTTGCCTTATCGTTAAATGGGAAAGATATCTCAATCAATAGACGAAGGCGAATGAAGGGAAACGAAATTATAAAACAAAATGTCATATGAAAAACAAAGAAAAACTATTTAAGGCAAAATGTCTTCAGAGCTCTCTAACGAGAGAATTACGTGCACATTTTCTCAGTTGCTGGTTCCTATTTTTGAATCCTTCACATTTTAATCGGAACATTTTTAAGTCTTCGAAGCATTCCGAATTGTATTAGAAATTTTCTCGGTCTTCTCATTATCATGAAGATGGTTAAAGCGATAGCAGTTGGCATAATCACGTCATGCATTTAAATTACCTTGAATCTAAGATTTACAATAAAAATAAAAAATCCAAATTTTCCAGTTTCTCTAGACCGTTTTGAAAACATAATCGCTTGAATGTCGCCTACATTTTTTTTTATCAATAGCACGAATCTGTTCAACGTAATATATTAAGAAATTACAAAGAAGAAGAAAAAAAACCTAGCATACTTTTCAGTATTATGTCAACTTAACTACTTTTCAAAGGCACGTAGGTCCGCTTTGTGCGATTTCTATCGTCCTATCTTCTAACGCACGAGCATGAAAGATAGAACATCACTCCACTCCATTCCACTCCACTTCACTTCCTTTCAGTTTTAGAATCAACTAATTTTATATTCATAGAAAACGGCATTACATTCTCGCTTGTATTTTTCTTTATGGCCAAGTACATACAAACATTCACTAACACGTGCGCACACATACAAAGCGGAAAAGTATGATATATATGGTGAAATTGAAAAGTGACTCCTCTCACCGCAGCGTAACAGTGTCAGGCATAAATAAAGGTAACCGCCCCACAGCTCGCTAATGCTGTCGAGTTTAAAGCAAAAAAAAAAAACAAAACAAGTAAGAAAGCTAAAGTCGGTCAAGCCCGACTTTGAAATACCCAGCGTCCCGACATTATGAGCGCACTATGTTTTGCTTCTCTATTTGTGGGCGTGGCAGTGGGTGGGCCACATAAAATATTTTCCTTCACCTTTCATTCCCCTTGATGAACGTATGTTGCGAATTTGAAGCTTCTACGCCTTTTACTTCGGAAGTTATGAAAAATCTTCATTTATGGGCGTGGCAGTGGGCGGGCCACATAAATTTTTTCCCTAAACCTTTCATTCGCCTTAGTGAACCTATGATGCGAATTTGGAGCTTCTACGCCTTTTACTTCGGAAGTTACGAAAAATCTTTATTTGTGGGCGTGGCAGTGGGCGGGCCACATAAAATTTTTTTCCTACACCTTTCGTTCGCCATGGTGAACCTATGTTGCGAATTTGGAGCTTCTACGCCGTTTACTTCGGAAGTTACGAAAAATCTTTATTTGTGGGCGTGGCAGTGGGCGGGCCACATAAAATTTATTTTCCTACACCTTTCATTCGCCTTGGTGAACCTATGTTGCGAATTCGAAGCTTCTACGCCTTTTACTTCGGAAGTTACGAAAATTCTCTATTTGTGGGCGTGGCAGTGGGCGGGCTACATAAATTTTTATTCCTACACCTTTCATTTGCCTTGGTCAACCTATGCTGCGAATTTGAAGCTTCTACGCCTTTTACTTCACAAGTTACGATAAGCCCTTATTTTTGGGCTTATTTGTGGGCGTGGCTCGAGGAGGGCGGCGTCCATTTTTTGCCAGCAAATGTCCCTTTTGGTAGCTTACCTGCACACCAAATATCAATCAAATGTGTTGAGTGGTTCGCAAGTTACAAGCATTTTACTGAAAACACAATAAATTAATTTGTGGGCGTGGCAGTGGGCGGATGTCTCCCATTTTTACTTAGGATCATACTCGGACCCCGATATACATGTGTGCCAAATTTCGACTTCATTGGTTCAGCCGTTTCGGAGGAGATCCGACCACGGACGGACGGACAGACGGACAGACGGTCAGACGGACAGACGGACAGACGGACAGACGGACAGACGGACATGTCTAAATCGATTCAGTTTTTGATCCTGATCATTTCTATATATATTTTTCTATATCTCCGGAGCTTAATTCTCCCTGTTACAAGATTTGCACAAAACTAATATACCCCGCTTACGCTGGGTATAAAAACAGCTAAGTATAGCGGTATGGAATGTTTCAAAATAACTCTGTGTTAAAAAAATATTTTAAGGAATTAAAGAGTCTTCCAGTGCTGTATGTATACACACGAATTCACAAGCTTATTTTCCCCCCGTTTTCGCGACATAAACAGTATCAAATGACCAAAATCGTTGTACGATCAACATATTTTGCAGGCAGCGGCGCGACGCACAGTGCTTCGATCCCATACATTCGATAGACAAAAATAGAAAGAAGTTTCGTAGGGCACTAAAATTGGGCATAAATCCCTAATATGGCTTAATTAAGAAAATTTCGAAAATTCACCAAAATTTAAAAATTAAAAATAAAAATATTGCCAGGATATTTTTGTGCAGTGCAAATCTTAATCTTTGGAGGTAAAGACTTATAAATGAAAGAATATTTCATAAATATTCAAATGCATACTTTTTTGACTGAATTTAAGAATGTTTATTTACAAAGAAAGCTTTAGTAAAATCATGAAAATATACATTTTTAAAATCGCTCTTTTTCTTTACTTATTGGTACGATAGAAGTCTGATTTCTTTAATTACTAATTAGACAAATATATAAGCTATAAAAAAAAGGAATAAAAAAACCAGTTTTTCCGATTCTTATACCCAGCGTAAGCGGGGTATATTAGTTTTGTGAAAATCTTGTAACAGGGAGAATTAAGCTCCGGAGATATAGAAAAATATATATAGAAATGATCAGGATCAAAAACTGAATCGATTTAGACATGTCCGTCTGTCCGTCTGACCGTCTGTCCGTCTGTCCGTCTGTCCGTCTGACCGTCTGTCCGTCTGTCCGTCTGACCGTCTGTCCGTCTGTCCGTCCGTCGGTGGTCGGATCTCCTCCGAAACGGCTGAACCAATGAAGTCGAAATTTGGCACACATGTATATCGGGGTCCGAGTATGATCCTAAGTAAAAATGGGAGACATCCGCCCACTGCCACGCCCACAAATGAATATAATGTGTTTTCAGTAAAATGCTTGTAACTTGCGAACCACTCAACACATTCCATTGATATTTGGTGTGCTGGTAAACTACGAAAAGGGACATTTCCTGGCAAAAAACGGACGCCGCCCTCCTCGAGCCACGCCCACAAATAAGCCCAAAAAAAGGGCTTATCGTAACTTGTGAAGTAAAAGGCGTAGAAGCTTCAAATTCGCAGCATAGGTTGACCAAGGCAAATGAAAGGTGTAGGAACAAAAATTTATGTAGCCCGCCCACTGCCACGCCCACAAATAGAGAATTTTCATAACTTCCGAAGTAAAAGGCGTAGAAGCTTCAAATTCGCAACATAGGTTCACCAAGACGAATGAAAGGTGTAGGAAAAAATTTTATGTGGCCCGCCCACTGCCACGCCCACAAATGAAAATTTTTCGTAACTTCCGAAGTAAAAGGCGTAGAAGCTTCGAATTTGCAACATAGGTTCACCAAGGCGAATGAAAGGTGTAGGAAAAAATTTTATGTGGCCCGCCCACTGCCACGCCCACAAATGAAAATTTTTCGTAACTCCCGAAGTAAAAGGCAAAGAAGCTTCGAATTTGCAACATAGGTTCACCAAGGCGAATGAAAGGTGTAGGAAAAAATTTTATGTGGCCCGCCCACTTCCACGCCCACAAATGAAGATTTTTCGTAACTTCCGAAATAAAAGGCGTAGAAGCTTCCAATTCGCAACATAGGTTCACCAAGGCGAATGAAAGGGGTAGGGAAATAATTTATGTTGCCCTCCCACTGCCACGCCCACATATAGAGAAGCAAAACATAGTGCGCTCATAATGTCGGGACGCTGGGTATTTCAAAGTCGGGCTTGACCGACTTTAGCTTTCTTACTTGTTTTTTTTTTTCTCTATTAAAGCTTTGTAATTTTTCAATTTCTCACCAAAAATTTGTGTTTTTCAATACAAAAAAGCCAAATTGTATTAAGCCTCTTTGCCTTCGAATAAAATTTTGTTTTATTACTTATATATTTAAGAAATTAAAAATTAAATTTGAAGTCGTTGCACAAAAAAATAAATTTTTGACATTATTTTTATCGAATCGACTTGAGCGAAATTTTGTTTTTAAACAGTTTTGCTTTTAATCGTCTAACTTGAGCGCCCTCTAGTGGCGATCTTAAGAATCAAACCGTAAATATTTCTTTATAATTATAATAGTTGATTTATTACTTTTCCGAAAATATATATTGCATCAATATCTTAAAACTTTTTTTTATTGATTATAATCAATATAATTATTGTCTATGGAACGAAGCACTGTGCAAAGTGCCTGCGATTCGTGGAAAAGGGTTTTGTCAGCAAACCTCATAAACTAATTCATAAGGCTCTAGATAATTCAATTGTAGCATAAATTAGTGCTTATTTTACATTTTGTTGATATAAATAAAGCTGAAAGGTCAGTTGAAACTTCAGATTGGATTTACATGCTTTTCCATTCTCGAAATTGGCGTACCTTTCGTCGTATAAATATAAAGATATTGGACGCTAGCCACCAAACAGATTTGCGAGTCCTGCCGCTCAGCAATAGTGGTACATAATAAAACAACAAAATCTTTAGGATATAAATAAATAAATAATATAAAATCTAATATATTAATCCTTCTACACAAAAAATGCGACAACAGTATGGAATTCTTCTCTGGAGGTGTTTTGATTTACCACAATTAGAAAAAAATTTTTTTTATTTTGTAGCGAAAAGATTGCTACATTGGCAACAGCTCAGCTGTACTTACAGTGTTTTATCTCGATTAATTTTCTTATGAAATTCTGGCCTTTTAGCACTTTGTTGAAAATATTGAGAGTGCGTGTGTGTGTGTCGGTGTGATTGGATGTCCTTGTGCTCCTTAGAGAGAATTTAAATAGCTTTTTTCCCTGTTTTCTTTGTTTGCTATCTCGGCGACAAACATTTTCAAAATCTTCAAAGCTTCGAGCTCAACTCTTGTCACATTTATATGTAGCATATGCTAAACTGTTGACATATCATTTTCTTTTGCCCGCCCTTCTCCACTCTCTGTCTTTCTGGTGTCTTTTCATGGGCTTTCAGCTTAACTTCCGGCAAGAAATCCAAACACACAAAACGTTTGAAAAGACATTAGCAAAAAGGGATAAACATACATTATTCAATCGTTTATTCATTCAGTCAGTCGCTCGCTCGTTCGCTCGGTCCGTCAGTCAGTCTTTCTAAGGTTCTTTCGTCGGTTTATTTCTTTCGTTCTTTATTCACATGAAATGCATAAATCAAAATGGGCTTTTTCGGTGCTACTTTCGAATCAAAGTCAACAGAAAATCACGCAAGTGTGAAATTTCTCTGAATTATTTAAAGTATTTTTGACCTTCCTGCTCTCCGCCCGCCGCCCGCAGCCCACCGCTCTAAGCTCACCCCTCATCGCTCCTCAAGCTATCCACCTAGTCTTAGCACTTATGTGGAATATCTTAAAAGTTTCATATGTTCTCCGAGAGTAAGTAATAAATTGAAATTTCAAATATTAATTGGAGAGTAAATTTTGAAATGCTTGCAAGGAAATACGTGACATTCTATTCTTTGGTTCTGAAAAGGATATATTTTACAGGAAAATGCTTTTTTAACAATGATAATGCAATTTTTTTGTTAAATAACATATAAATTAGTTGGATTTTGAAGTGAGAACCAAGAATATCTTTAAGCTAAAGGTGAGAATATGAAAGACTAAAAATATAAAACTAATTTTGCTCTTTGGTTCCTTTGAAAATGAAATGTTGATTGCTTTTTTGAATTTCCCGTAAATTTTTCCTACTTTTCTCAGAAGCCTGAATATTCCTGTATTCTTACTCCATTGAAAGAAATAATTTGAAGCACATCTTTTAGTCTGAAAACCCTCTTAAATTTAAAGCTTTCTCACGTCTTTCACGATGCTATTTATGTTCGTATGTATGTCTTTCGTTCAATGGTCGGAGTTGAGAGCAAAATCTTTAACCACGCGAGGCGAAATTGATTTCAATTTTCCCAAATGGTTTTGTTGAAAGCCTTAAATTTGCATTTACGGCTAGCGCCCAAAAAGATGCCGCTCCAAAAAATAAAGTAAGCGGCTTTTTTGTTTTTCGCATTTACCACTATACAAATGCCGCGGAAAGGTATGCTAACGCGATGCGTAAAAGCAAAAGTAAAAATAAAAGTGTGAAGAGTGTGAGGATAATGGCAACCCTCTGCGAATCGAATTTATGGCGGACGGTTGTAAAAAGATTTAAGACGAAAGGTTATAATCTCTAAGGTATGAACACAAAAATGCAGCGTTTCCAGGGAGAATAGAGCAAGCCGAATGATGGAAAAGATTAACGAAGTGTAAACTGCTTAAATTTTCATGAATTTATTAAAATGAATTGGAATCGGTTCAAGCAAAGAGCTATTGATTCCTTAAATCCCTAAAAAAAAACCTCTAAGAATTTTTTGTTTTTAAGCCCCTAGCTTGGAGAGGAGTAGGAGTTTGCTTGAATTTTTGTCATATTGTATGCAATCCGCGTTTTCACTCGTTACTCTTTTTATTTGTGAGTAATTTTTTTTTATTTTTATTTATTTGTTAATTTTTTTTCTTCTCTTATTTTGAATTGCTTGGGAAGGTTAGAATTGTTCCAAAAACAAAATAAAAGTTTTCACTTCATCGTTTTCTTTCGCTTCGAATCAAAGTGAAAGTCACGCATTTGTGTCTGTTTACCCAATTGTCTGGTTTCGTAAAAGACTCTTACATGCTCTTTCATTACGTATAAACATTTCCGCCCACTACGCTACCGCTATAGTTGTGTCTGCCAAGTGAATTCATGTCTGCTGTATAAATTTGCTCATTGCCAGAAAACAGAAAGCAAATAACAAAACAAAAAACTCAAAAAAAATAAATAAATAAAACGACAACAACGAAATGTAAAGCATACACATAGGCGAACACATACATTTGACACTGCTACCACCACCACTTCCCTATCGCTACACTGCGCGAACAGCACTGCGACTACCGCTCTATGCACGAGCAGATGCAGCATGCTGGAACGCGTGCTTTGGCTATAAAAAAAAGTATAAAGTAAATTTTCTTCAACAAACACGACAGTAAGTTGCCAAATCATCAGTGAAGCAGCAAGAGAGCATGCATGCTTAAGCGCCCTTGACGCCACCAACACTAAACGAAATTCCTCTACAGAGTCGCCTCAGGATGAATGAATGTTTGTTCGCCTATGTTTTGCCATGTCCGTGCGTGTGTGTGTGTGTGCTTGTCTGCGTTTGAAGAGTCGCAGCATCTCTTGCTCGTCCGATTTCAGCTGCTCGAATGTTTCTCCACAATTCCTTCTCAAGTTTCGTTTCAATTCTTTTGCGCCAACTCCTTCCACACGTGTCCGGCCTTCCTTTATTCTGCTTTCTCTTATAAAATGTTCCGCAAAATGCAGGCTCTAGTCTTTTTCGGCGGTACACATCTATGTTTGATTGTATGTTAATGCGCGCGCTCTTTGTATCTACTTGCTGCAGTTTTCAAGCGGGTCCTTGACGCATATCCTTGTCTTTAATGAATTACACGCTTTTGCTGTTATTTATCTTTTAGCGCTTCGTGCACGCCATAGCTGTGTGCCTTCGCTTCGTTTTTTCACTTTCTTTTTTAATAACGTTTCCCCCCTATTTTTTCAACATGTTTTTTTGCTTTTTCCATTTCCTTTGTTTTTTACCATTTTTTTTACTGTCTCCCCTCATTTTGGGTGCTCAAAGTTTTTTGAATCCGGGCGTGGCAATGCTTGTGTCAACATTTGTCTGCAATTTGTTGTGCGCCGTTTTATGTGCTTTATTATATTCGTCTGTCTTCTGAGTGTTCATAATATATGTATATATACGAAATTTTATATTTTCCGCTGACTGATTATTTATTTTTTTTAATTTCCTTACTCCTTTTTTGGCAAAAACACAAGTTTCTTAGCATAATTTTCCTGTAGCTTACGGTCGAAATCAATGTCGATCTTTTTTGAATTGAATAAAAAAAATTTTTTTTTAATTTTATAAGGTGGTTGATACAAATAAGGCCTACCTGAATTGAAACACTCATTCCTTGATAAATTATTCGGAAAAAGTGATTAATGAAAGAAAGGCATTATTCCTTGGTTTATGTATTTGAAGAATTTCAGAAAACATACTGCAATATTTTATCAAAAATCACTCAAACAGAGGAAATTCTATAACCTTAGATCTAGGCCGTTTTTAACATAGGGATTGAACAAAGCGTTTTTCTTTATATTATGGCAATATGGTTATTACAGCAGTAGTGATGTAAAAATGCATCTTTATATCTGAGCCTTTTATCAAGTGTTTAAATGAGATCGTCAAACAACTTTCTATTTAACTAAAAAATTTGCTTGAATTGCTAGTATGTATAAATAAAACCAATCCAAAAAAAAATTAGAAAATAACATACCTTCTTAAAAATATTATTAAATATTAAAGAACATAATTATTTTGGCAGGCCTAGGCTCAGCGTATAAGGTTTATTTGAAATAAAGGCTTTATTAAGTACATTGGGGCTCATAAATGTTATAGGCGTCGCTGTGAGTGCGAGCGGGCCTCCTGTACGCTGTTTTCTGAGTGCGGGGGCCATCGTCTATGGGTGTTAGAAGTATTTTTTTTATATTTTTACTGGCTTTTCCGCGGTATAGGTCTTAATTGTATCAAGTACCTTATTGAAAAAAAATAAATAAAAAATAAAATAAAAATAAGTGAATTTTCTTTGTGTGTATAAATTGCTTGCATTTGAGAACTCAGGTTGCAAAAAAAGTCTTACCTTAAAATATGCAAAAGCGTCGACCGGTTGGTTTCGATTGAAAATATATTTCCCTTGAGAAAATCTTCCAACACACATACGCACGCACACAAAAACACACACACACGCATTATAAATCAATTAAGTAGTTCAATGGGTACTTAACGTTGAAACCGTGCATTATATTATAATACAGTAGTGTTTATCTTTTGCTACAAGCTTACCCCTTAACTTCACGCCTAAGGTCATACTAAATTTTTATGCTTATAAAAATAAATCAAACACGCTCATGTTCTATTGTCGCAAATTTCGAGCCCCAAGCCTCTGGCAATCATTTTGAGGTCGGGAATAATCGTGATATTGCCATTTCGAGAATTTCAATGAATTTTCCAATTATACATGTGTACAACTAGACAAATTCGTGATGTCAATAGGATTGAAGACGCCCATTTTATAGCATTCAAGTGACCCCATTCAACCAAAAGAAAATTCTTACTTGAAATTTAATTTCTTTCTAGGTCAGTGCACAGGAAAAGGAACAGTTCCTTTTATGAAATCTTTCGAGTTCACAAATCACAAGAAATTTTAGAATTCAAAGAGAAAAGAAAAAGAATACTAACGGTAGTATTTGTTGCCGACTTTAAGGCGACATCAATATGAATTGTGAACTTGAGTTGTGCTACTGCATTTTTTTTTATTATTTTCATTATAATTTTTCTTTTTGTATCTTTTTGCTTATAGGAACAACAACAAAAATCTAAAATGAAACCTCCCATATGCGGACACTGACAGTTAGCAAAATTTTGTCCGGATATGGAGGTGTCTGCATATGAGAGGGGATAGCAAAAAACTGATAGTATTAGTGCTGTGTAAATAAAAACATTTAAAGCTCAAAATCCAATATTGCGAAAGCTCGATGCAAGACCTAGACGTCACGCAAATATTTTGCGTGGTGCATTTCAATCTTCAATGAGAGTTCTGCGTTACGCAGTTGATAGCTTAATTTCACTTCTAGTAATGCAATATTAGAACCAAATTCCAATTTATACCTCACTTGAGTTGTATTAAGACTTTAGAATGAGTAAAATCTCACCGCTAAAATTCCAGAAATTCCAACATAATTATTTGAAAGCTACCTCGAAACGAGAAATATTCAATTTTCGAAATTTTCCCGTGTTGAGCTCTCGCAATGCGAAACATTGGAGCCTAAGCTATATGATTGAATGAATCGCAATATTGGATTTTGAGCTTAATACAGTTACATATAAAGTTATCAGTACAAAGTAATCAGTAATTTAGAATTGTTTTACACTGCATCCCCGCGTTCAATAATTCGCTTTCAAGTTGAGCACACCTAATTGTCAAAATTCTCTAAAATTGAAGCTATGACGTAGGCTGCACGCAACTTGAAAAGCAATTTTGTTTTCAAAATGCCGTCGTCAAGGAAACAACTTAGAATGCTATGCAACTATGATCAGCTGTTAACAACTCGAACGTAAAACTGAAACGGAGCTTCCCTGCAGGAAGTTGAACTACACACAGAAAAATATGACCCCATAAAATCGATAAGATCCCCTTATTGAACGATTTTATAGAGAAATCTTCTTAAACTATATGAACGATGTGCTTTTTCCATAGAGAAAACTCTTTGAATGCATAGAGAAAATCTTATTGAAACATTTTAATAGATATCCTCATATATTTAATGTGAATATCTCTTTATTTCTGTTGAAGAATATGGAAAACTTCTTGATATAGTCAAATAATAAGGTGAGCATATCAATAAAACTATGTGACATTCTTATAAAAGTGACCTTTTGATAAGTTATCCTTATCGCTTTAAGAAGAGGCCTTTTTAATATAAAAAGCAAGACTTATTGATTTAAAAAAGTATATGAATTCCGTATTCATTCCATAGTTTAAAAAGACAGACCAGTTTTTTTTTGACACTTACATTGATATAATCAATCTAGCAAGCTGAAATCATATCTCGCGATGGCGTAGTTGAAGTGCTTAGACTTGTAATCTGGAAGGTCGAGTTCGAATCCACTAGGCCAAAATTGTGTAAAAATTGAGTACCAGAGTTGCTAAGAACTTTAGAGGAGTAAAATACCGGGTCAGAAAGTAAGTTGACATAATTAATTTGAACAAGTACCTTAACGAGACTTTCAAATTTTCAAATTTTCTCTTTCAAGAAATTCCTAAGAAAATTTTGGACTTTAAGCATAAGAATTTGATCCAATATTGGTTATTTCTCAGCTTTCAAATAATGTAACATGTTAAATTATTAATTTTCCAAAAAAATAAATTAAAAAATTTTACACGCTCCCTGGTTCAGCGGTTCGAAGCCGCCGACCTGTTTTTCAAAATTCTTAAAATGTAAGCTATCTAGGCTGACGCTTCTTGAAATTTTTAAATTAAAATCGTTCGTCTAATGGTTTCATTAAGACAATCTTCTTGATAAAAGCCATAGAAAATCTTATTGTATACTTCAAACGATTTTCCTGGGATCGTTTTTGTGTATGCAGAAGTATTCTTCGACTACTTCCCAAATCAACAGTACTACTCGCTCGTAATTTCCCCGCCAATGCATTGAACTGTAAACTTTTACTCTGAGGTGCCATTCGAAAATCGATAGTCGCGTTTGAACTAGTGCAGAAGTAGAGGCAACAGGGCCAATTCAGTACTACGTTGATAGATGGGGGACCGGCCCGCGCTGACGTAGCGCGTGCACCCCGCGATCCGAAGGACCCAAGTTCAAATCCCGGGCCAAGCGAACGACGATTTTTTTTTTTTAATTATTAGTAAAAATTGGAATCCTAAGAGGAATAAAAAGCAAATATATAAAAAAGAGAGGTTTCAAATTGGCAGAAAATGTTGAGCAAATTTGTGCGCAATCTTGTGAGACAGCATTGGTGAAGACGTGTTTTTCAATCCAATTATTTGAGTTTTTCGAAACATGTCATTCTTCCAAATTTTTTCGCCTGCGACAGGAATCGAACTCCAGCCCTTCATATTGCCAAGCGAATACGCTTTCACTACGCCACGGACCTATCTGACTCACGCACAGCAAATATATTAGATTAACGTGTGGGCAAAATTGAACTGTTGAATATGCCACTAGTTAGGTTCTACTGCCCGTGTCTCTACTCGCGTACTAGTTCTTTTTCCAATACTCGAGAACTACTCGGTAGGGCACAATTGCCTTCACTCTTCCTACAGGGTAGCTATTTACGAAGGCTTTTAGATTTATTGTCATTTTAGTCTCCGTATGTGAGAGGTGTATAGACCAAAAATTTTAAAATTTCCTGTCCGTTTTAAAGAGTGTCCGCATTTGGGAGTGTCCGCATATGAGAGGTGAGTTTGTACTGAAAGAAGGCCGTAAAGCAAAGATTTTAAAATTTTGTCCGACTATAAGAGGTGTCCGCATATGAGAGTGTCCGCAAAGTTGAGGTTGCACTGTACATGTATCTTTAAAAATCTGACATCGCATTTTGAGGCAAGAAAGAAAAGGATTCGAAAAAATTTTTACAAATTTAATCGATAGTGAGCTAAATTGCTCCTAAATTCTTGATTTGCGTAGATCAAAAAGAAGTTTTCTGCTTGATCGCAGGGAACACTACCAATCACTTAAAGATCTGAATCATTTTAAATTAATTGAAAGCTTGAAACAAAGTTTTCTAAAAATTTCCCATGCACATTAAAATCGAGAGATGGTAGGTCCTCTGAAATTGTTAACTTGTATGTATGTATATTATTTTCACACATCTTCACTTCACAAAGATCTTCGTCCTTGTATTGCCGTATTAATATAAAAGACCCTTTTACGCTTGAACGCCGACAATATCAAAGCGTAAGGAATTAATAGAAACGAGCAGTTAATTACACTTACGGGACTTCTTCAGTGAGTGTAGGTCCTTTAAGGCCTTGAAGCGCGCGCGTGTACGTGCGTGCGTGCGTGTCTTTCACAATTCTCGTTGCCATTGTGACGGAGGTGTCCGTGTGTGTACGTGTATGCGTCTGTGCGTGTGCATGTGCGTTTCTGTACACGCATTTAAGCCTGTGTGTCATAAGCAAGCAACAATTATTGTCCACTTATGCGTCGTTGGAGTCCGAAATAAACGCTCCTCTCTGAGTGGTGCTGACTATCAATTTGCATTTTGGCGCTTTTGCTGTCAGGCAAACTGACATGATTAATTATATAACATTATATGGAAAAGTATGGAAAATGATAAGCAGCCGCAATATCTCTATCTGAAGAGTGAGCACCCTGCAGGAAATGCCATCTGCCATCGCATTCCAATACAGACATACTAAGATGAATCTGGCATCTCGTGTAGAATTCGCGGCCTCGATATGACCCGCTTGGTGATTCTCAGATTCAGAGGAAGATTTACGCATTTTTGACAGAATTCTCCAAAAGAAACCATATGCCGCTGCTCTAGAACTGTAAAATGATTGGATTAATTTCGTCAGAGATTTTAACGAAGAAAATAGAAAAAATATTCTTCTAATAAAGGGTGTTTTTTTAAGCGGTTTCTTTTCTAAATTCAAATAAAACACATAATTTTCTTGGAATTTGATGAAATCTTTATTGGAAATGGTGGACTGTTGCATGCCATTTACTTTTTACAAATAATTTCTTTCAAATGTTGGCCGCGGCTACGCTTCAGGTGGTACGAAGAAAGGAAAATTTTCTAAGTTCACGCACACCCGGTACTTTTTGTAGGAAGCTATCTGAAATAGCGCATCTATCTATTATGTTTCCTGTTCACTTGGTAGATCATAAAAAAGATTTCAAATCAATCTTAACAACCATACGAGTTCCCTTCAGATGAGAAATCAATTAAACATGTTTGCGGTGTCATAATTGTTTTAGTTAGTCGTGTGTGTGCTCCTGCGGTGCATCAAAGCTTGTACAGCTTTCAGCATCTGTCATCCAATTTGCAATTCCGCTTGACAGCGCAGCGGCTTTGCGGGCTACTATGTTATTAAATCAAAGCAGCCTCCGTGATTGCGATGACGTTTATTAGGCACTCGCTACGCGTTTCCCTTCTTATAATTGCATTTCCTTAAATTATTGAAATAATATTGAAAATCATATTTCACAATTTTAATCATTTTCTTTTTAATTCTCATTTCTTTTCAGGTAAGTCAACCATAAGAATACAAAAGATTCCTTTAGAGTAAGTGCTAAATTCAAAACCTACATATAACAGGTTGGCTGATAAGTCCCCGGTCTGACACATAGATGGCGTCGCTAGTATTAAATGCATTTTATTTTTATATAGTGGCAACCTTCAAATGATTCGTGTCAAAATTTGACGTCTGTAAGTCAATTAGTTTGCGAGATAGAGCGTCTTTTGTGAAGCAACTTTTGTTATTGTGAAAAAAATGGAAAAAAAGGAATTTCGTGTTTTGATAAAATACTGTTTTCTGAAGGGAAAAAATACAGTGGAATTAAAAACTTGGCTTGATAATGAGTTTCCGGACTCTGCCCCAGGAAAATCAACAATAATTGATTGGTATGCAAAATTCAAGCGTGGTGAAATGAGCACGGAGGACGGTGAACGCAATGGACGCCCGAAAGAGGTGGTTACCGACGAAAACATCAAAAAAATTCACAAAATGATTTTGAATGACCGTAAAATGAAGTTGATCGAGATAGCAGAGGCCTTAAAGATATCAAAGGAACGTGTTGGTCATATCATTCATCAATATTTGGATATGAAAAAGCTCTGTGCGAAATGGGTGCCGCGCGAGCTCACATTTGACCAAAAACAACAACGTGTTGATGATTCTGAGCGGTGTTTGCAGCTGTTAACTCGCAATACACCCGAGTTTTTGCGTCGATATGTGACAATGGATGAAACATGGCTCTATCACTACTTTCCTGAGTCCAATCGACAGTCGGCTGAGTGGACAGCGATCGGCGAACCGTCTCCGAAGCGTGGAAAGACTCAAAAGTCCGCTGGCAAAGTAATGGCCTCTGTTTTTTGGGATGGGCATGGAATAATTTTTATCGATTATCTTGAGAAGGGAAAAACCATCAACAGTGACTATTTTATGTCGTTATTGGAGCGTTTGAAGGTCGAAATCGCGGCAAAACGGCCCCATATGAAGAAGAAAAATGTGTTGTTCCACCAAGACAACGCACCGTGCCACAAGTCATTGAGAACGATGGCAAAAATTCATGAATTAGGCTTCGAATTGGTTCCCCACCCACCGTATTCTCCAGATCTGGCCCCCAGCGACTTTTTCTTGTTCTCAGACCTCAAGAGGATGCTCGCAGGAAAAAAATTTGGCTGCAATGAAGAGGTGATCGCCGAAACTGAGGCTTATTTTAAGGCAAAACCGAAGGAGTACTACCAAAATGGTAAAAAAAAATTGGAAGGTCGTTATAATCGTTGTATCGCTCTTGAAGGGAACTATGTTGAATAATAAAAACGAATGTTGACAAAAAAATTTAGTTTGCTTTGTTAGACCGGGGACTTATCAGCCAACCTGTTACATACGTTAAGAATTTCATATTTCTGACATCAGCTGCAGCAGAGCGGCGGGAAAAGATATCCCAAAGGTTTGAATGCCTTTCCACACTGAGCGAAAACTACGATTGTGTAATTAACAATGGTTCGTACTATACTACGATTGTATTTTTTATTGCAAAACTGTTGTACGGACGCATTTAAACTTGCCTTTAACAATCATGCATATTCTTTCAGAGTAAAGTCCACTACGTACTTATACAAAAACCTTTTATCAAAATACTCGAAAATAATTTTCATTTGACTTTAAATAACATAATCAGTCCGCGCGTTTTAGATTCCTCTGTGGCGTATGGGTAGCGTAGTTGCTGAGCACTACGAAGGCTCGAGGTCAAATCCTGTCGTAGGCGAATAAAAGGTGGGGAAAATAGGAATTCAAGTAAAGGCAAAAATATTTTAAGGAAAAAAAGGGCAGTCAGGATGGAGAAAACAATTTTCCTAGGCATAAATAGCAGTTTCCATCCTGGCTTTCAAGAAGGACTTTTTTGGTCTAAAAAGTTTGGTTGAAAGCTTTTTATTTCTGTAAGGTTTTTCTTTTCCTTAAAACTCTATTTAAATCTAAGTCAAACTTAAGCAGGGTATATTTGATTTATGGGGATTTTATAACAACTAGAACTTAACTCCGCAGGCAACGTTGTCGATTCAAAATTTCATAAAATTCTAGGCAATAAATATATTAAAAAATCGCTCAAATCGAGACTGAAAATGTTCAACCCTGAGGAACGTAAGTTCAAAAGTAACAAATATTATTCAAATCTTCGTTAATTTTTCACATAGATATATACAGGGTGTCCCGAAATCTTTTGTAAAAAATCAAACCATCGATAGGTCGAGTCAAGAGAAACTTTTTATACCCGACACACTCTGTGTCGCGGGTATATTGCGTTTGTGTGGTTGTGTGTAAAACCCAGAACCAGTCGAGATAGACCATACAAAATATATATAGAAATGATCAACGTCACCAGGAGATTCGATTTAGCCACGTCCGTCTGTCTGTCCGTCTGATTGTATACAGTTTTCTTATCGAAAGAGTTGACCCGATCTGACCATTTTTAGGGGTACCTCCAGTACTAGGGTCTGTTACGAAAATCACAAAAACTGCTCTAAAATCGAAGTTTTTCAACATATTTTGATGAAATTCGATATTTGAACATGTTTCAAGGCAAGTAATACGATTTCTAAAAATTTAAAAAGTGGCCGTGGCAGAAGGGCATTTTTCGAAAATTGCCCCCTACACGCGAAACTCAAATGCGACTTGAATGAAATTTGGCACTTATGCTTTCTTTGTAGCCATAAACATCCTCCCAAAAAATTTCCTTGGTCGGTCCATTATTAAGGGTACCTCCAGTAGAGGGGCCTGTCACAAAAATCCCAAAACTGCCTCAAAATCGGACTTTTTCGAAATATTTCTATGAAGCTTAGAGTGTATTTAAGATTCCGATTAGAATTTTAAAAAATTTTTAAAGTGGGCGTGGCAAAGGGGCAGTTTTTATAAAGAAATTTAACACCCTTGCTTGTTTTGATTACAGACAAAATTCTCTTAGTGGTACCGTTAACGAGCTATAGCACTTCAAAAAAAGTTTATTTTGGTATATATATATATATATATACTTTAATTTTAAACAAACAATATTTTTCTAAACGCAAAAATTTCATACAAAAATAAACTGTTTTTGAAGTGCTATAGCTCGTTAACGGTACCACAAGAGAGTTTTGTCTGCAAATAAAAAAAGTTTCTCTTGACTCGACCTATCGATGGTTTGAGTTTTTACAAAAGTTTTCGGGACATCCTGTATAAGTATAAAAAATATTTTTTGAAAATTTTCCTAAAGAACGCCCCTAACTGTTATCTCTAATGACATGACAAAATTTAAAATAACGGAATATTACGCATGATGAATGCTCGTTCAATAGACAGCGATAGGACCATGAACGATGCAAAAATTACGCTAGAGCTAGCGAGAAAGTCACTTAAATGGCAAAACTGCTTTTAACGTTGGCTTTGTGATGGTAAATGGAATTTTTTTTCAAATATGACCAATGTCGGCTCTCTACACTGTCTAAATAATAAACTTTCGTGGTAAATATTACTTCATTGCCAATCATTTCTCACGAAATGCTCGTTTAGAAAAAACCGCCAAAACCGCTCAAAAATTTTATGGCGAATAGTGGTATTCTAGCAAGTGTGCATATTTTTACCCGGTGGATCTCCTCCTAAATTGGCTACACCAATCAAGTCGAATTTTGGTACGTAGGCATGATGGGTCCAAGCGATGATCGCAAGTGAAATTGGGTGTGATTCGTCGACTGTCACGCCGAAATACTAAATTGTTAGAAACGTCCGTAGGGAAAAGCATAATTAGTGCGCCAATGTCTCAGGGATGCATGGTAGGTATGTTCTATATGGTAGGTTAACTATTCTATTAAAGATAAATAAAATTGGAAATTTTTAAGTTTAAGAGCCTGTTCAATGACGCTGAGTCTGCTCTCTAAGCCGTTATCTCAACTGAATAAAAAGATTAAAAAAATAATGTAGCATAATAGAAAATAAATAATCACAATGAAAGTATTCCGCACCGTTGCGAGCAGAGATCGTAGATGACTTTAATGTTAAGTCAATTTGATAAAAAAAGCAGAGCTTTCAAATTGCCATTTCAACTTATTACGATTTTATATTCCATTTTCTCTGTGGCCAAGCATTCAAATTTCATTTGAAAAAGCATGTTCATCTACATTCCATGTTCTACTTGTTATGAAATGAAGAGGGTTGCATTAGTAGCAAGAAGCAGCGAACCACCGAGCAGCTTCCATACAGCGAATTTCCCGAGCAGTGACAAGGGACCTTGTTTCCAGAGCGCAGTAGAGTCACGTGCACTTCGCAGCGCTCGCAGTTATAAATTAATTTAGTTAAAATGAATTCAAAGCGAAATTGCGGGCACAAGGGATCACATAGAACAAAAACGAAGCACGCTCGCACACACAGACCAAACTTGAGAGTGCAAGGGTTAAACATTACAATGCGAAGCGAGAAAGGACTGTGTACCTTGAAGAAACTTCAAAGAAAGTTGGTCGCTTTCTGGGGAATTTCTGTTTTTCAAGAAAACGAAAGTTCGTATCGTTTGAATAGTTACATATAAGTATGTAGCTAAAGCTGAGAAAGTGTATTCGTGTTTGATCGTGTTTTCAATTCAGAAAGAACTGCGTTTCAAGGGAAATGGCGATTAGTTTCGAGTCCATAAGGAAATTATTTCAGATTTCAATGTAAGAATTTTTCAGCATCCTTCAATTAGTCAACTCACTAGGCTAGTCTCTAGAATATTTTAATTCTGAAATGAAATTTCCACAAAAATATCCATTTTTATAGTCAAAATAAACTTTGGGTGGTATGGGCGGTGGGTGATGTGAGGGATAAACTTTTGTGAAACTTTTTTTAATTCTGTCATAATATGGATTTGTGCCTAATTTCATTGCCCGACGGCACTTCTTTCTGTTTTTCTCCATCGAATGTATGGGATCGAAGCGTTGCGCGGCGCAATAAACTAAATTTTGCAAGGCAACCAATGACGACTCCACTTGTTTTTTGGCATGAATTATGTAGAGAATTGAACAAGGAATCCGATGGCATGTGTTTCAATTTTCTACCGGCAGGGTACGTGTATGCAAATCGAGTTTAAACATTATAATTGTCAAAATTCGTTTTCTTTAACAAACTTAAAATTTTTAGAAAACTTCTCTGAAAAGCTGACCAAATTCTAGGAAGGATGAAAAAACAATTTTTGAGTTACGACAACTTGAACCGAATATATAAGCATCCAAAGACAAGCACCTCGGTCGACTATTCCAATATTGGCTATATCTTTGAAATTAAAAAAATAAAAAACAAAAATCGTGACACATATCTCAGCTTATTTTAAATATATAACACACAAAAAAAAATGGGAGGAATTTATAAACGCTCGGTTTTTCCGTACGGTTTGTAAAAGAATGCGACTGTGCAGGGTCGTAGCCAAGGGGGGCTTTCGGGTGTTAAAACCTCCGTTTGAATTTCGGGTGTAGGAGACAATTTTCGAAAAACGCCCTTCTTCCACGCGCAATTTTAAAATTTTTGTAAGTCGTATTACTTGCCTTGAAACATGTTCAAATACCAAATTTCATCAAAATATGTTGAAAAACTTCGATTTTAGAGCAGTTTTTGTGATTTTCATAACAGACCCTAGTACTGGAGGTAGCCCTAAAAATTTTCCGATCGGGTCCATTCTCGAACTTGTTCTTACTCATGTTGCCGTGAGCACGCATACCAAATTTCGTCAAGATAGCTCAACTCTTTCAATAAGAAAACTGTATACAAACAGACGGACAGACAGACGGACAGACAGACGGACATACAGACGAACATGGCTAAACCGAATCTCCTGGTGACGCTGATCATTTCTATATGTATTTTGTATGGTCTATCTCGACTGGTTCTGGGTGTTACACACAACCACACAAACGCAATATACCCTCGACACAGAGTATGTCGGGTATAAAAAGAGACTTGAGGAATGGCGAGCTATGAAGATTCTTGTATTTATTATAACCAGAGGAGTCACTTCAGTCTAAATGGATGGTAACGCTTAGGTACTGTCAAGGCGAAAGAATTTTAAATCACTGAAGGCACAAGGGTTAAAATCCGACATGTCTAACAATAGCCTCCACATTCTTTTGAGTTCTTATCACCCTTGCTGCAAGACGAGAGGAAGAAAATCAAGCAATTGTCAACGTTTATCATACCGAGACATGTTCCAGCTCGAACAAGCGACCGACGATATAATTGTTGGCTTTTATAGTTTTTACAACAGGTTCCTGTTCTAAAGCTATCCCAAACAAAAAAATAAACCCAGTCTTGAAAAAATATATTTTTTGCTTACCCTGTCAGGTTTTGAAATTGTTGGTGAGCAGGTTTACATTTTAAGCCGACGATATACATATATATTTGGTTTTGATGCTCTATCTCGAATGGACTCGAACGCTGCACACGGTCGCATAAACGCAATGTGCTCTAAATTTAAAAATTATTCCATGTAAATTGGCCCTACTTGGAGATGTGTTCGCTTATATTTACTGATGTCTTCAAGTACATATTTTCATTACACAGTAGACTCACGGAAAAGTTAATCGATTTGTCCCGAGAGTCGTTAACTTTTCTGAAAGGCTTACTTATCTTTATTTTCAAAATATTCCAAAACTAACAAAAGGAAGGATATAAACGGTTAAGTTTTTTGAAGCCAGAAAGCCATCAAGTTTGGCTACAAGCTCAAACATGTTTATAAACATAACAAAAATAAGAAGCTTATTTGGTAGTTCTTTGGCTGCTTAAAATTATACAGTGGTAGCACTGCTTCAACAAGTGACGAAAAAATTTTCTGTCACCTCGACGGATAGATGAACAAAAATTGGCCAAAGGAAATCGAATTTGCTTTCGTTTATGTGTGAGTGTTTGTGTGTGCATTAAAAGTTTTCGAAAATCTTGCAAAGCATAGCGAGAAAATTCGAAATTATTGTAGCAGAAGATCTCAAAATAGTTAATTAAAAACTAACTTTTTATGGCTTTCAATGAGAGAAAATTTCGATTCACTTTTCCCAACTACATATTAACTAATGTGAGACTTAACTTTTCCGGGAATCTACTGTAAGTGCTTTATTTATATTTTTTTTTTTTTTAGCTTAAAAAGCAGATAGTCATTGAATGCGAATCAAATAATACGCAATGTCAAATGGGCTGAAACAAATGACGTTGCAAAGTCGTTTGACTCCTTTTTGTTGCTTTTGTTGTGTTGAACTGTGTTTTTTCGCCTCAATAAATAATTAAAATAGTTTTAACTTAATATTTTATTAAATGGATTTTTTAACTCATTTAAAGTGTCACTAATTAAACTGGCATTTAACCACAGAAAGCGCACATAATTGGCTGCGAGCACAGCGAATGCCGATTAAATGAGCGGATGAATGAATGAGTGACTGAATAGGTGAATGAATTTTGCAATAATAGCAAAAACAAACTTTCGAAATTAATAAAATTAAGCATTAATTTCACAAATGAAAAACTGCAATTTTAAACGCCGTGCCGAATGATTCGATTGCAATGTGTGTAAACACATATAAATAAAATATTGCCTATTTACTTGAGGGTTTAAAAATATTTATATTCAATATTTGATTCCATAGCACATCGAACGATGAGAGTTCGAGAGAACTCAATAGGAGCTTAAACAGGAAACCGAACGAAATTAACAAAATCAGCAAAAAAAAAAACAACAAAATATATAAAATCAAATAAAAATGAAAAGTAATATATTATATAATGAGACCACAATGTGTCAAAGAAGAGCGAAAAAGATTTGCGAAAATGAATAATTGACTTCAATTATACAATGCTCATTAACATATCAGTTATAATTTATCTTTTTTATTTTATTGTATTTTTCATTTCTTTGATATTTCTGAAATGAAATTCAACTTAAATGTAGGTGCTTTGCGCTGAGGGAATATTTCGTGCGCTGTCCCAGCAAACATTTTCTATCGCGGAGGAGTTTTCCGCGACTCGCCGCGCTGATGTTTTTTTGTCCGCAACCGTTGCTTGCTGACCGCAGAAGAGTGAAAATTGATAGCTACTTGTCCAATCTTCCGCGACTCTTCTGTAAGAACAATTGGCGATACCTAAAAAACATGTTGGATTAGTCCCGCAGAAGATGTTGCAGCATTGACTTATAGCCAATATCAAATGAACACTCCCAGCAAGCATTTAGATGATTTTTGGAAGAAATTTCGTGAAGGTAGTGTTTACGGGATTCCCCTGGAAGGGGGATAGACGATGTTGTTTTGAATTCTACCAACAAAGCATATCTAAAAATCAATTGTGTCACGTATCCAGAGCTTTCCAATGTCAGGATCGTTCGCTACTGGACAAGCAACAGTCTTAGTTTCCCAACGACTTATCAACCCTCAAATAAAAGGAAGGATTCAAATTTATAAAAGAAATGTATTTTTTGTAGGTCCTTTAAGGCGACGTACGATGTTTGTTTAAAAATATTTATTTCCGAAGTCTTTCTAAACGTTGAAATCCCATCTCTTGAAAAAGAAAATTTGTCTTACTAGGTAAACTTTTCAGATTATTTTACTAGCCTCCTATATTATTTCGTTGTGTTGTTTTAGTAGACTACTCTTTATTTTTTAATATATTTCTCGTGTGACAGCTCGGCCATCCTCATCGGAATCGTCCTCGATTTCCTGATCTTCCAGTTCTGCTTATGATCGGCACCAAGGCTTTATCTTGTCCGAGGCAAGGACAGATAAAAACTTCCTGTGTGAGTTGGAGCCCTGGAATGTCCTCAATAAGATATCGATAGTTTCCCAAGAACTTTGTTATAATATAAGGACCTCTATACTTCGGTTCCAATTTACGAGACTCTCCGGTTGCGATCGGTTCATTTTCGATAACAACAAGATCATCAATAAGATATGGATGAGGTTCTCCATGTTTCTGGTCAAACCGTCTTTTCCAACGCTCCTGTTCCTTGCTAATATTAATAAGCGCAAGTTCACGCTTTTGTTCTATGCCTAAGTCCTTCGCTCCTGCGACGTAATCTACATTGACTGCGGCTTAAAGTAATTGTGTACAATATCGCGAATCTTGAAATCAAAAACTAATTCATTTGGCGAAAACCCTGTTGTTTAGTTTCTTTGAGAGTTGACGACCCATTGTAGGTTGCGAAGTTGCTGATCCCATTCCCTTGGATCAGAGGTTGATTTTCGTAGATATGTACTGATGAGTTGGTTGGCGCGCTTTACCTGACCGTTTGCCCGGGGTGTACGGACAGACGTTTTCACATGTTTCATGTTGCTAGCTTCACAATACGACTCCAAATTCCTAGATGTAAAAGTGCTTCCTCTATCGCTTACGATGACTACAGGAAATCCAAAATAGCTCGTCATTTCATTGAGAACGTTGATGACTCTGGCTGTTTTTGTATCCCGAACTGCTTTCACGACTAAAAACTTAGTAAAAGCGTCTGATATGGCGACCACATAGCTGTTTCCCTTCTTATTCCTGATGAACGGGCCCAAGTGGTCGATATGGACATGACGAAAAGGTAAAGGCTCAGGTTCTTCACAATACAAACGTCCCTCCGGCTTACCTCCAACAGTATTGTTGTAGCAGCATTCGATACAGCTAGAGATGTAGGTCTTTACATACTTCCGGATATTCGGAAACCAGAAGGTCTGCTTAATACGTTCAATGGTCTTTTTAAGTGCAAAATTACCCATATTGTCGTGACAAAGCTACACAATTCGCCGCTGCACGAACGCTTTTTGGAACCACAAACAAAATTCCATTTCCGACCCTTCGATACAATCGGTTATTCTGGATAACATAGTCCTGTTTCAGCTGCTTTTTGTTTGGTGAATCACGATCTCCTTGAATAACTAGGATGATGTCCCGCAATTGCGTGTCTTGGATCTTCATAGTAAAAAGCCAATCGTTAATATCGATAGTTACCTTGTTAACGGTCTGTTCATTCTTGATTGCAGGTCGTACTCGGCTCAAAGCGTCTACGTGAGCCATTTTGCTTCCTTCTCGATGAACTGCTTCAAAGTCGAATTCTAAAAGTCGCATCTACCATCGCGCCACTCTCGATCTCAGTTCCCTATTTGCTTTCACTTGCGCTATCGCTGAAGAATCTGTTATGAGACGAAAATGTTTTCCTAACAAGTAAACTCTGAAACGCTCCAACGTCTCAACCACTGCCAAGGCCTAAAGCTCGTAGCTATGATATTGTGCTTCGGTATCGCTGCAATGACGGCTGTAGTAAAATACTGGTTTCCAATTCTTTTCATCTCTAGATTGTAGCAGCACACCTGCCAGACCCACGGTACTAGCATCCGTATGCACTTCGTGTTGGGCATTGATGTCATAAAGGGCCAGTACGGGTTGCCTGCAAAGTTTTTCTATAAGAACTTTAAAATCATGCTTTTGTTCTTCTCCCCATTCGAAGTTCTCCTGGTCTTTTCGTAAAAGCATTGTAAGAGGCCTTGAGATAGATGCGTAGTTTTCAACAAATTTTCGGAAAAATCCTGTTAAGCCTAGAAACCGGCGCACTTCCGTTACATTTCGCGGTGTTTGAAAATTTTGAATAGCAAGAACTTTCTCATTTCCCGGTGTGATTCCATTAGCATTAACAATATGCCCCAAATATTTTATTTCGTCAGCTAAAAAGTTACACTTATCGAGTCGTAGCTTGAGACCACAGCTTTGCAATATGTCCAGAAACTTTTGAAGCCGATTTAGTCCTTCGGATACCGTTTTACTAACAATGATAACATCGTCTAAGTAGGCTTAGACAGTTTCTGGTTCCATCTGTGAGGTAAGTTTATTCATGACTTTCTGAAACACAGTAGGTGCATTCACAAGTCCAAAGGGCATTCTGTTGTACTCATAGTGACCTTCTGTAGTGACGAAAGCCGTAAACATTTTCGAATCCTCCTCAACTTCAATTTGATGATAAGCCATTTTTAAGTCTAAGCAGGTAAAATACTTATTTCCTGCGAGGTGCGCGAAATGCTGCTCTAGGTTCGGCATTGGAAATGCGATCTTCGTGCTGACACTATTAAGACGACGGTAGTTAACACAAAGCCTGTACTCACCATTCTTTTTGTTGACTAAAACTACACCAACATCGTATGATCCCATTTTGAAGTAAATCATCCACCAACTCTTGAACGATGCATCGCCTAGCAAAGGGAATCCTATACGGTCCAATCGCAATGTTTTTATCAGTTTTTAATTTTATGACCATCTTTTCAATATTGCAGCTACCCAGCTCAGAAGTTTCAGCAAAACAATTTTTATACTTAAGTAGAACGGCATCTAAGTGTTTTTTTTTTCGGCTTTATTAAGCGAGTCCTTTGTTGAAACCAGATTCGTTTTCTCCAACCAGCAAGCATTTTTTTCGAGGACGAGTCTGAAATCATCCCGAAGTAATAAATCTTTACCTAGTAGAATTTCGTTGTTCAAAAGATTATCATCAACGATTAAAATCTCCTGTTCATAAATTTCGTTATCGATTTCGAGTTTAGCCATAATTTTAGAGGTACAGATATATGTCCCACCACCGAAGCCCTTCAAGGGGACTGAACAAGCCCTTTCAAAAAATCTTTCGCAAATGTTTACCGCACGAGAGTTCGATCACTGCCGGGATCGACGAAAGCATCTGTTGAACAATCGTTGATTTTAATTTTCTTAATCAGCGTCTCTTCCATCGTTTTATTCACCTTTATAACGTTTACGTTTGTCTTCTTTTCCGGACAAAATTCCATTTTGTGAGTTGTACGTTTACAAATTCCTTTTTTTTGCGGGTCAGGACATTTTATTGCGTGATGCCCATTTTGCCCACAATTAAAACATTTAATGTCCGAAATCGTATTCTTATCAATTTGTTTTTCATTATTCGAGCTCTCAGCTCCGGTTCCGTAAGATTTTTTTCTATCTGTATTGTGAGAATTGTTTCGCAAAAATTCTTCAAAGCAATCAGGAAGTTATTTAACCGTTTTGAATTTCATAGCAGCGGTGGTTCTTTGAAGTTCGATATTTTTCACCCCATTTCGAATATATTTTATTATTGCCCTTTCACTTATATTAAAGCGACGCCCGATTGCACAAACACGGAAGCAGTAGTCACTAACATTCTCACCTTGCTTACGCGTAGCTTGACACATTTCTTCATGGATCTCAGCTTCATCATACTCACGTCCAAATTCACCAAGTAGCTCACGAGAAATGTCACTAAGATTGGAGAAACTGGAAGGTATTCCATCGAGCCAGAGCCTTGCGGCACCTTTTACCTTACTGAATACCGCAAGCATTAGGCAGCGTTCGTCCCAGTGATATGCCTCCTCCGATTCTTTGACACGATTTATAAATTGCTCCGCATATATTGACAGCTCACTATTCGGATTGAACTCGGGAATGGTTTCTGCTATTTCCCTTACAGGAAAGACATTTCGTACAGGTTCATTCATACTTGCAGCACTAGCATTTGTATTTGACTGTCGGTCAGTATTCGGGATCAGATTTTGAAGAATTCCATTATCGTGACCACTATCATTGACACTAGTTGCGACGTTGGCTTGATTGTTCATATTTTGCATGACAGACACGAACATCGAAGGCAGCTTGGCAATTTGGTCTCGTAATTACGCCACTTCATTAGAATCATTCCGCATAGTGGATACATCCCTATTCAGGACCAGGTTTTCGTCTATTTCGTCGCTACCTCGCGATTCGTTTAATCGTAGCACCAATTCAGTTTTATTTCCGCTCGTGTTTAAACCACTTCGTCGCAGCAGCTCTTTGACCTGGCCGATTCGAAAAGATTGTAGTTTAATCATTATGAACTGGCTCTATTACAGGACAATAAAATATTTCCTTATTTTAAGCACTTGATAATGATTTTTGACAACTGTACACGCGAACCCTCGGATGTTAGCGTTCAAATTTAAAGAGCAACCAAAGAGCCACTAAGAACAAGGGTCGCTTGAGGATTTGATCCCACTTCTGATATGTCACGTATCCAGTGATTTCCAATGTCAGGATCGTTCGCTACTGGACAAGCAACAGTCTTAGTTTCCCAACGACTTATCAACCCTCAAATAAAAGGAAGGATTCAAATTTATAAAAGAAATGTATTTTTCTTTTAGGTCCTTTAAGGCGACGTACGATGTTTGTTTAAAAATATTTATTTCCGAAGTCTTTCTGAACGTTGAAATCCCATCTCTTGAATAACAAAATTTGTCTTACTAGGTAAACTTTTCAGATTATTTTACTAGCCTCCTATATTATTTCGTTGTGTTGTTTTAGTAGACTACTCTTTAATTTTTAATATATTTCTCGTGTGACAATTGATTGCTTTGACGATGCTCAAGCATGTGCTTGTGTACTTGTGCTAAATTAGGTTTATGGTTTTAAGAATTATTGATAGACTCCTATCCTAAAGGAGTGATCCAATTTAAATGTAAAAAAAAAAAAATTTGTAAAATTTTTTTTTAAAGAGGATATTGCAGCTTTTTCGACCACAATCGGATCTTCCGATTTTAAAAAATTATTCCTTAAATTAAAGGAAATTAGTTCTAAGATCAATCAAAAAGATAGAATTCTGAGGACCTTTAAACTTAAAAAAAAAAAACATACAGAAGCGACCAGAAATGAGTACAATCTTCTATTGTTTTCTCCTTAAATCTCCGGTGTCAATAAAGATGTCATAGTGAAATTTTTGATATATGTTTTTCAATTATTTTGGCACATAAATAGTGCGACGAAAACGAACTAAAGGTTGTAGGAAAAGAGAAAAAAATATTACTAACGATTTAGATAGAATAGGTTGCAAGCGGGAAAAATTATAAATGTTAGTAGATGACGCATTGGAAGAATAGGCAAGGACTCCAAAACATAGATCTCACATATTTCTGATAACCTCATGGCTGTAAAGGCATCGCTTTATGGCGGGTTGAGATATGTTATAAAAAATAATTTCAAAACAATAAATATTTATAAAAATAAAACAATTTTTGTATGTTTCTCAGTAAATAGAAATTCCATCGATTACTTAAATAATCTCACACTGACTGATTACCTAGTTTGTTTAAAAAGTACGTGCAAACTACGAAACATATAACAATTTCTTCTAAATAGTGCCAACAAAAAATACTACAACAACAGAATTTCACTATACTGGTGAACAGGACAGTTGTCTCAATGTGAAACTTTAAATTTGACTTTGATCGGACCACTAGTTCTTACGCATTGAAGATCCCAACGTGTACTCATTTCTGCTCGCTACTGTATTGTAAGAGAAAATTCAGGAAATTTTTTATACCCGACACACGTATATTGCGTTTGTATGGTTGTGTGTAACACCCAGAACCAGTCGAGATAGACCATACAAAATATATATAGAAATGATCAGCGCCACCAGGAGATTCGATTTAGACATGCCCGTCTGTCTGTCTGTCCGTCTGTCTGTATACAGTTATCTTATCGAAGGAGTTGAGCTATCTCGACAAAATTTGGTATGCGTGCTCACGGGGACATAAGTAAGAACAAGTTCGAGAGTGGACCCGATCGGATCTGTCACAAAAATCCCAAAACTGTCTCAAAATCGGACCTTTTCGAAATATTTAAATTAAACTTAGAAATTTAGCGTATATTTAAGCCTCCGATTAGGATTGAAAAAAAATGGAAAAGTGGGAGTGGAAAAGGGACGGTTTTCATAAAGAAATTTAAAAAAACTCGGTATATAATGGCCTTAAAAACCTCTTGAATATTCTTACTTAGTGGTCCTGTTTTTTGGGCGTGATTCAAAATTTATTTAAATATGTGTGTCTGTGTCGGGTATATTATTGTCAGGCTCGCCTGACTATAACACCCTTACTTGTTATACCCGACACACTCTGTGTCGAGGGTATATTGCGTTTGTGTGGTTGTATGTAACACCCAGAACCAGTGGAGATAGACCATACAAAATATATATAGAAATGATCAGCGTCACCAGTAGATTCGATTTAGACATGTCCGTCTGTCTGTATACAGTTATCTTATCGAAGGAGTTGAGCTATCTCTACAAAATTTGGTATGCGTGCTCACGGGGACATGAGTAAGACTAAGTTCGAGAATGGACCCGATCGGACCATTTGTAGGGGTACCCCCAGTACTAGGGTCTATTACGAAAATCACAAAAACTGCTCTAAAATCGAAGTTTTTCAAGATATTTTGATGAATTTTGATATTTGATCATATTTAAAGGACAGTAATATTATTTCCAAAAATTGTAAAAGTGGGCGTGGCAGAAGGGCGGTTTTCGAAAATTGTCTCCTACACCCGAAATTCAAATGGGACTTGAACGAAATTTGGCACTTATGCTTCCTTTGCAGCCTTAAACATCCTTCCAAAAAATTTCTTTGAACGGTTCATTTTTAAGGGTACCTCCAGTACTAGGGTCTGTCACAAAAATCACAAAACTGCCTTAAAATCGGACTTTTTCGAAATATTTTAATGAAACTTAAAATTTGAGCGTATATTTAAGCCTCCGATTATAGTTAAAAAAAAATTGGAAAAGTTAACGTGGCAAAGGGGCATTTTCCATAAAGAAATCTATCAAAAGTCGGTATATGGGGCCCCTTGTGGTCTTAAACACCTCTTGATATTAAAAATGATTTGAACATGTGTGTCTGTGTCGGGTATTCTATTGTCAGGCTCGCCTGACTATAACACCCTTACTTGTTAAATTTGAATTTGGTTCCTTATAGAACAAGATAAGAGTTTTCACAACCTGTGCATAATAACATAAGTGGGGGTATAAAAGCAATATCGGCAATGAAAACTTCACATTTAAGCTTCAAAGTATGCAACGTAGTTTTGGGATGAGGCTGAAGGTGCCTATAAGGCCAAAGTCTAGAAGAAAAGTGCTTTGGGATCTCTGGAAAAATTGAAAAAAAAAATCGTTGTAAAAAATCTTCTGCGAAGTTACTTATCGTTCGAATTGGCATGAAGCCGAAAGTCCTCAGTATTCGCGTGTGAATAATTTGAATTGCACTATACTGGGGCTTGGAGTCAAGAATTTTTGGCCATTGATCCTAACTATGGTGCGTTGTTATAGGCCCAGCGTTGTTTTGACTGCAAAGAAAACCCCCCGTCGCCACGAAGTCTTGAAATTTGGGGTCCTTAAAGCGAATCGATTTAATAGATGGGTGTAGGAATTATCTGCGCTTGAAAAGAGAAGCGTAGAATGGAAACGAAAAGTCAAAAGTTTCAATGCGTAGAGAATGACGCATGGCCTACAGGCAGAGAGTTCACTATAGACGCAAGTTTTTATAAGAACCGTAAATCTATAAAGTTCGAAAAAATTTCAAGCGATTCTCCCATTTCAATGGAAATCAAATTGAGACTGTAATAAAAAATGCATAGTTTAAATTGATAGCGCAAAGTTCTCCGATACCCCAAAATTTTTTTTAAGCTATTGCAATTTATGCTCGCACAGTTCGCTGTTTTCTCATGTTTCTCATCAATTTTCTTTCTGTACTATTTTTCAGTTTTGTTTTTGTTTTCCTTCAATTTCCCCCTTTATTGCGTCTTTCTATTTATACCCGACACACTCTGTGTCGAGGGTATATTGCGTTTGTTGGGTTGTGTGTAACACCCAGAACCAGTCGAGATAGACCATACAAAATGTATATAGAAATGATCAGCGTTACCAGGAGATTCGATTTAGACATGTCCGTCCTACACCCGAAATACAAATGGGACTTGAACGAAAGTTGGCACGTATGCTTCCTTGATAGCCAGTAACGTCTTCCCCAAAAATTTTATCGATAGAACCATTATTAGGGGACCTCTAGTACTAGGGTCTGTCACAAAAATCCCAAAAATGCCTCAAAAGCGGACTTTATTGAAATATTTCAATGCAACTTAGAATTTAAGCGTATATATAAGGATCCGATAAGAATCCCAAAAAAATTGAAAAATTGGGCGTGGCAAATGGGCGGTTTTTATAAAGAAATTTAACAAAAGTCGGTATATGGGCCCAATATGTCCTTAACACCTCTTGATATTAAAAATTATTCGAACATAAGTGTCTGTGTCGGGTATTCTATTGTCAGGCTCGCCTGACTATAACACCCTTACTTGTTTTATGTTGTTTTCAAATGAAATTTGTCATTCGCGAAGAAAGTTTTTTAATCGAATTCGCATTTTTATCACTTTTGTTTACGATGCTCGATACTTTTGCTGCGCTTCTTTATTTTCAAGATTTTATTTATTTATTTTTTTGTTTGTATTTTTCATTTTTGTCTTTCTATTTTGATTTTTTATGTACATCCAGAGTCAAGTTGAGGGTGAACAAACCTCGTTAAACTCCCACTATGCGCGAATTGCAGTGGGAAAAGAGTTGAAAAGAAGGCGAAAAAAAATCGCAGCCTCGATTATAATGCAGCCATGAACAACAAATGACAGTTGTTAATTTTTATGGCACTTTCAATGAGCGTTAAATTTATGCATTTTCCTAAATCAGCAGCGGTTTCTGCTCTGTGTGGGGAATATTTTTCCTTAGCTCTAATACGGTCTTCTTAAACGAATTCGATTGAGCTTTGAGTTGTGAAATTTTCATCATGAGGTTTCGAACACATTTAAGCCTGAATGTTCCGATCGAATCGATCACAAAACGAGATAGGTCGATAGCGATTGAATGAAAACAAAAACTTGCATATTTTGCAGCGCTACGCATTTTAATCGCTCAAACACACTCTGTCGAAATTAGCCCATTCATTTAAATTTCGATTTGCACATTTGAGCTGCTTTCAAAAATTTCCCTGCTGCAATGCATTTTAGCGTGAAATGAGTTCTTGTTCTCTTTATATGGTTTTATTCTGCAACAAACAAAAAAAAAAAAAAAAAAAAAAAAAGCCAGACGAATCCGCCTTCATGTTTTGTCGGCCAAACTAACAAGTGAATTTAAAATGCACTTTCAAATAATTTCCTTTGACAGAAAATTTTCTGTTATTCAAATTTTCAATGCAATGTTCCATTCTCAAGCATTGACAAAAACGTCACAAAAAGCACGACTTACAATCCCCGACCCCGCCGAGCGACACGTGCCAGTCTTACATTTCACTAAAGGCACGCGACCGCACACCCCCAAAATAGCCGAATGATGACAATGATGACGACATAAACAACAACAACAACAAAGGCGACTTTATTACAGAAAATATTACGCTGTAACAAAACTGTTTGAACCCTTTTCTCCGCTCCCGTCCGTCCATTCGTTCGCCCGTCGCGACCGCGGTTCGCTGTGCATGAAAGTGTCCCTGCCTTGCACATGATTGAGAGGCAATTGCTTTTGTCCATTGCCGTCGCTTAGCCAGGATTATACTTTTGATGTGTGTGCGTGTCAAAATTAGCTTGATTAGTGCTTATGAATTACGTAAGTATAGGTTGTAGCAACTTTTTGTTTTTGGAGTTCTTTGACATTCCTAACGTGACACGTGCCACACTTCGGGAGCACGGGTTTCAGCATACAGGCACGCACACAGGCAGCTATATGTAAAATTGTACATATATGGATCTGCGTGGACTTTGCACGAAAGCACGTGCTTTCGATTTAACTTGCATGCATTTGACATAGTTTACACATGCTAAAGGGTTTTGGGGCTTATGTCTGTGTCGCTGTCTCTCTCGCTCTCGCTTTTCTTCGCCCTTGCTCCGATTATCCATCTTCACTTCCATATCTCTCTCCCTCCTTTTCTCCTTCTCTCCCTTTGTATCTGTCTCTCTCTCTCTCTCTCTCTCTCTCTCTCTCTCTCTCTCTCTCTCTCTCTCTCTCTCTCACTCACTCACGAAAGGATACTTTAATCTACCATCCTATTGATTAGATAGATTCGAATCTGGATAGCCAGTAGGAGTGACAATCTTCATGTGTGCGAGTAGCAGGCAAGCTCCTTGATTAAACCTTAATTTCAATGACTTCAAAATCTGTAATTGCGGTTGCCTTTAATTCAGTCTAAATGCTTTATGCGTCAGTAGTTTTGAAATTCAAGTGAAGACGTGTGCGACTGTTGCGTCGGCAGAATTCGGTCTCTCAAGCACAAGTGCTAGGAAAATCGGAATTTGGCCGACACTGCAATAGAAGTTGGTCAAACAGGGTTCTCAACAACTAGAAACCATAATTCAATTTTTGTTCCACTAAAGCGTATGAAACATGTTGGAAAATTAAAAGTTCCATGATAATTAGGACTGGGAAAACAATACCCGAAATGACACAAAATGATCTTAAAAAAATTCAGCAAATTCCCTGCAAAAGAGTCTTCAAGTTTACTCTTCTAAAAACTGTCCGTAAGCTCTTGGATTTATTCTTAAAAACTCATTAATGCGATTTATTCAGCTTAGGAAACTACGAAACGAGAAATTTGTCACAGAACTGTCAAAATTTATATGAAAATTTCCGATGGGAAAAGTTACAAAGGCATTTTCAAAACTGCATGAATCCCTATATTGAAAAAATTTCCTGCAGTTGACAATTAAGTTGAAGAACATGCCCAAAAAAAAAAAGGCAAAAAGAAAACTGAACACAATTTTAAAGCCGGCAAAATTTTTGTTTCGTCTTACCTTACATTTGAGATCCAACATTCCTCGAAGTGCAACACTTTTTTACGTCTGAAACGCCCTACTATGCACTAATTTGGATATTTGAACGACATTCTAGGAAAATTGTTCCGAGGTTTTATGATAGCGAATGCACTATGGTCCCAAATCCAATATTATTGGCATTAATTCGTAGACACAAGATATTTCGCTGAAACTTTATATTGTGGCTTGTATTAACAAAGTTAAGAAAAATATGAAGTTTCGGCAAAATCAGCCACGCCCACCACACACCGCCTATACAATCCATAACAAATATTTCATATAAAACATTTTCCTTTCGTCAGAATATCTTGAAATTCTGCACGGAGCTTACATTTAAAGGAAGAAAGACGTCCTGAAAAATTCACTTTATTCTAAACACTTTAATTGATAACATCTAAGCCACAACTTTTCGCAATCGCGTGCACTACAACAGTTCTATTCCCCTAAACACAAAGACAATGTTTACGCTTCATACTGAATTACACTTGAACAAAATATTGCACAAACAGGCAAAAACAAACAACTTGACAAAAACTTTTGAAGCAACTTATTTAAAACACCTTGATTAATTTTTTCCATTTTTGAACTTAAGCTCCGCTTTAAAGCTTAAAGAAATATTCTCGCTCAAAATCGGTTGATATTTTTCTCAAATTTATGTCAACTCAAAGCTTATGCTTAATCAGCTGACTTTGGATGTGCAACAAAACTAAAGTGTTGCCAACAGAACTCAACCTATAATTTTTTTGTTCTATCTTAAGTATTTATATTTGGTAAATAAACTCAACTTTAAAATATAAAACCATAAAAAATTTGAGTTTATGCCAAAAAAATCAATTATTGGACCATAGTGGAATGGTGGAAAATCAATACCAACCTTTTTATTTGGTGAAAAAAATTCTAAATTTAAAAAAAAATCAATTTTTTTATTTTCAAATACAACGTCGAATATCTGCTACCAGGAAAAATTGCCAGCCAGTCTCCCAAAAGTATGCCTTACTTTTTTATGGTAATTAAAGAAAGTAAAATCCACAATACTTTCAACGCATGATATAAAAATTGTTTTCTAATAATAAAAACAGGCAAAATTAAACTCAAACTAATGGTATCCAATAACAAAGAAACAATAGTTCAACTCATGACAGCAACATTTGTTCCGGTATTTGCTTCGTTTTTATACCCGAAACACTATTAGGCGAAGGAATATTGTGTTTGTGCGTGCTTGTGTAAAGTCCAGACCTACCCGAGATAGAAATTCAAGAAATTGGCTTTAGCGGAGACATGAGCATGAACAATTTCAAGTTTAAGGCCATTGATCGGACCATTTTTTGGGCTAACTCTAGTACTGTGGTCGGTTATGAAAACCTCAAAGACTGATCCGAAATTACAAAAGATTTTTTTGGCATATGAAACTTCGAGTTTGAACGCAAGATCTACACCGCTGATTAAATGTTCAAAATTTGAAGAACTGGGCGTGTTTATGGTGGACGGCTTCCGATAATTGTCGCCTTATGAAACATATATAAATATATGTATATATGTATATATTTCAAAAGGTGGCTAAACAGAACAGAAATGTTAATTGGAACTTTTAAAATACATCCATTGCATTAATGGACGTGGTGTTGGGACAGGTGCGTGTCAATCACCATCGTTATGTATATTAGTTTTATTCGCTGGTATTTCTTTCTGATCCCTCGTATTTTGGAGGGGGTTTTATCCACCCGCGAGACTACCGCTTGCTGACATCCCAATCTACGGGGGGGTTTTTTTTTTTAATTAGCAGCACACGTCGCTATTCGTTAATGAGTGCTGGGTATATTGTATTTTCCGGCTCGCCTGTCTATAACACCCTTACTTGTTTTATTTGTTTTCTTCTTCTTTATTTTGGTTTTTTGTATCCTTGTATAAAAGAGTACATCAATTTGCCATACTAGAACGATCACTGACCGGTAGTTGTAGTAAGTCATGTGTCCGTGTTCATGTTTTCTGGTTTTCCAACCATTTCATGCGTTGCAAAAAAAAAATTAAAAACACCCGAGTTCAATACAGACTGCACAGGGAAATGGATTGCTTGTTTGGCTGGTTTAACATGCAATTTGCAATTCGAAATTGATGAGAGGAGAAACTGTTTGTTTTTTTCTCTGCTTTTATTTAGTTTTCTATTTTTGTTCTTCGTTTTCTCTCTTTTTGCAGAGCCTTCCGTTTACACTCAATGTATACGCATGTAGGAAGGAAAAGAACATAAGTGATAATGAAATTTGAGCAGAAAATAGGAAAAAAATTAATTAAAAAAAAAACCATATAACTTGAACGGCGAATCTTTGAGTTGCATGGAATGCTTATTTGTTGAAGCTTTTCATTTTCTCTCCAATCGAATCGAAAGTTGAAAAAGCAGCAATTTAAGGCTCAGAAATACGAAACAATTAACAAATATTCGACTTAAGCAAAAAACTCGAACTTGCCACACCGATGATAAAGACTCACACTTTCATGCTGCGACAGAATCACAGACGCGCACATCCTGTCACGACTTGTTCAATTACGACGACCAAAAAAGCGCAAATGGCGCACCACAGGCACCGCTTAGCGAGCACACACACACACACACACATACAGACACACACCCATGCGGGCATGCATGGCCGTTATATGTCAAGCGCATACAAATACAAAGACAAATCGACAGGAAGTGGCAACTAGAAACTTTTTTCATATCCTTTTGAAATTATGCGCTCGTTGTTCGTTGCCTTCCATTCGCCGAACTCAGCTCCAGCTCCGTTCAGATCAGTTCGACTCGTTCGCCTCAGCTCGCTTCATTCAACTCATTCGCCTCGTTTAGCGCCAAAAATGAAACGAAAAATTATTTCCAAAATGGACACAGAGCAATATCGTTGAATATCGTAAGGAAGGCGACGTAACGCAAGGCGGCTGAACTGAACTGAACTCAACTCAACTTCACTCGGCTCCGCTCTGCTCTGCTCCGCTCCGATCCAATCCGCTGCACTCATCCACATTCGCACAATGCATTTTGGTATGTTGTGGTGGTGGAGCGGGTGGTCGGGGCGGGGGACCGGGTCGACGGAGGAATGCATAAAATGGCTGTAACTGCCGCCATTCGCGTGCATTCATTGCCGCCATTGTTCAGGAGTCTGTCTGCCGCGAAAATTCCAACTGAGGTAGATACCGCATGCAGTGTTTTTACTATTCATACATGCGTTCATATTTGGGTGATTGTCCTCCTCTCCGCATGGGTGTCCGTTTGCCCATGTGATTCTGTATGTGTGTGAGTGAGCGAAGATAACGTTGGGATTGATGTGGTTGGTTGCGAGTTATTTTTCAACGAAAGTTAAAGCAAATTTTCTGTGATGGTAAAAGTTCAAAAATAAAGGACAAACTTTTGTGTCAAATTGCTTTGTGACTAGCAGTGGCGTCATATGTCCCATTGTTGTTTTTTTGGGGTTTAAAAATGTTTTTTTTTTTATGTTTTAATTTAATTTTTAATTTTATATGGTAGATATGCTTAAAGTGCTCGGAGGAATTTGATAAAAATTGAATTTATGAGACAGATGTTTTCAATGAAACAATAAAAAGGCTTTTGGATGCTGCATATCGTGTTTCTCGGACGGATTTTTTAAAATATACACATTCATATGTATGTAGATCTCGCAGAATATGACAGCACAAATTAATATGGCAGCACTGAATAGAATTCTTAAAGCAAAAAAAAAAACAATTCACATATTAAATTTTGTGGCATATTTGTGGGATGCGCACAGTAAGACTCTCAAGGCAAGCGCAATAAAGGGTAATGTCGACCGTTTTGCTGATTTTTGCATAGGTACTATCTAACAAGTAAGGGTGTTATAGTCAGGCGAGCCTGACAATAGAATACCTGACACAGACACACGTGTTCAAATAATTTTTTATATCAAGAGGTGTTTAAGACCATAAGGGGCCCCATATACCGACTTTTGATAGATTTCTTTATGAAAACTGTCCCTTTGCCACGCCCACTTTTCCAATTTTTTTGAATTCTAATCGGAGGCTTAGATATACGCTCAAAGTCTAAGTTTCATTGAAATATTTCCAATATATTATTGAAATGGTCCAATCGGGTCCATTCTCGAACTTGTTCTTACTCATGTCGCCGTGAGCACGCATACTGAATTTTGTCAAGATAGGTCAACTCCTTCGATAAGATAACTGTATACAAACAGACGGACAGACGGACGGACATGGCTAAATCGAATCTCCTGGTGGCGCTGATCATTTCTTTATATATTTTGTATGGTCTATATCGACTAGTTCTGAGTGTTACACACAACCACACAAACGCAATATACCCTCGACACAGAGTGTGTCGGGTATTAAAACACTGTAGAAACCGATATTTTGGTTCCTTTTGCAGAGTCTCCTTGAAATATCCTTGAAGAAAGGAAGGATTTATATTTTGATTTTATGTTATTTATTTGTTTATTATCTAGAGATTTTATTTTGTTATGCCCCGCTATTGCTGAGAGGCAGGACGCGCAGATCTATTTGGTAGCTAGCGCCTTATATCTCTATGTTTATACGGCGGAGATACGCCAATTAGTTCAGCGCTTTGCGCTTAATTTTACCATTTATATTTATACGGTTAAAGGAGCACCAATTATTGAGAATAGCAAAGAAAAAGGTTTCACAGGGAAATCCAATCTGAAGTTCCAACTTACCTTCAAGCTTTATTTATATCCAAAATATGTTAAGACAGCATAAGTGAATTACAATTGAAAACCCAGCAGGCATTTTTACTTAAAATTTGCTCAAAATGAGCTATTTATGAGTTGAAAAAATTTGGTTCAAAGCCTGAAATAGCTATACGGGAGAGAAATATGCGATACATATGAGCTATTTGGGGCACTTTTCTGAATTCATTAAGAGCTCATTTATATATACCATAGAATCTTACGAATTAGTTTGTGAGGTATACTGACAAAACACTTTCCAAAAATTCGAAGACGCTGATTGCAAAATATGTTGCTCGTGCAATGAGTGCAGCTTGCAAAGAATTTGGTCATATTTTTTGGTGAATGAAGTGGAAAACTGAGTTTTTGCGTTCGTGTGTATACATACTACAATTTAAATATATCTCAAAAACTACAATTATTAAGGTAAAAACGGCAAACGGTGATTGATTGTTAACGAAACAAATTTGTTGTTTGAAAGTTGACACTGAGATAAGTTTTTCACAAAAAAAAAGAATATAAAAATAAATATTTTTTCAGTGTATTCCCGTTTTTGTGCCACTTTCTGGCTGTTTAACAAAATACCTCCAAATATTGCCTTTCACCAAAAAAAATAAAAAAAAAGGCTTTTATAAGGTCAGTTCACCACATAAGACCAACCTTACACCTTTTCGATTACAGCCTGCAAAGTATTGATGATACAAGCCCGATTGTTTTTGTGTTTTTATTTGATAAATTTTCTATAGAAAAACAAAAAAATTCTACAAATACGAGTTCAAAAACGCCTTTTTGGGCCTTACGAGGAACATGTGTACCTTAAAAGGCCCACTTACTCCTTGTTTGAGATAATGAACCCAAACATGCACTCATTATTTTTGTAACCTTTATAGGTAAATTTATATGGTAAAAGCTAGTAAAATTAAAATAACAGACAAAATTCGTTTATTAAAAGCAAAAACTTATTATTTAAGGATTAAAAAGCAATAGCTGCCGTTCGTCTACTCTTTTGACCTAAGAGCTTCATAGAATTTCCAAGAAAAAAAAAATTTCAATAGAATATTTTATTATAAACATAACTCTGTATCTTCACAATACAACAAACTTTTTTATTTTAAGGAAGCCACCCACAATGTATATTGCGTTTGTGTGGTTGTGTGTAACACCCAGAACCAGTCAAGATAGACCATGCAAAATATATATAGAAATGATCAGCGTCACCAGGATTCGATTTAGACATGTCCGTCCGTCTGTCCGTCTGTCTGTCCGTCTGTCTGTCCGTCTGTCCTTCTGTCTGTCTGTATACAGTTATCTTATCGAAGGAGTTTAGTTATCTTGACAAAATTCGGTATGCGTGCTCACGGGGACATAAGTAAGAAAAAGTTCGAGAATGGACCCGATCGGACCACTTTTAGGGGTACCTCCAGTACTAGGGTCTGTTACGAAAATCACAAAAACTGCTCTAAAATTGAAGTTTTTCAAGATATTTTGATTAAATTTGATATTTGAACATGTTTCAAGGCAAGTAATGCGATTTCTAAAAATTTAAAAATTGGGCGTGGCAGAAGGTCATTTTTAAAAAATTGTCCCCTACACCCGAAATGTAAATGGGACTTGGACGAAATTTGGCACTTATGCTTCCTTTGTAGCCATAAACATCCTACCAAAAAATTTCCCTGGTGGGTCCATTATTAAGGGTACCTCCAGTACTAGGGTCTGTCACAAAAATATCAAAACTTCCCCAAAATCCTTTTTTCCAAATATTTCTATGAAACTTAGAATTTGAGCGTATATTTATACCTTCAATTAGGATTCAAAAGCATTGGAAAAGTGGGCGTGGCAAAGGGGTGGTTTTCATAAAGAAATTTAACAAAAGTCGGCATATAGGGCCCCTTATGGCCTTAAACACGTCTTGATATAAAAAATATTTTGAAATGTATTTCTGTGTCGGGTATTTTATTGTCAGGCTCGCCTGACTATAACACCCTTACTAGTTTATTTATTTATTTATTTATTGATAGCTTAAATGATAAGCTGTTTAGGCTTACAAGAACTACGCACTTGCAATTAGGCCTTCGGCAATTCTCAGTTTATAAAACCGATCAAAGCTGGAAAAGGATTACTAATGAAAATGCTTCAGAAAATTCGTTACTAAATTTGTGAGCCGAAAAAAATGGTAGAATGTGCATTGCTGGGAATAGTTTGCCGATAACAAACTAAGTTAGCGATTTGGGATTGTTCTGCCCATCCACATAATTCTAGGCTTCTCATTGAAGACAGAAAGCTGCGCACAGTATAACGTAGGCGTTAAATTTCTAACAAATCGAAGTTTTTGAATAATGCTCCGATCTTCATGATTTTTTTTGTCTTTAGCTTCAATATTTGTACAAAAAACAGTTTCACACAGCTTGATTATTTTAAGTTTTTGTACCTAGCACGTAGCACTATAGAAAATACCTTTATTCTACCTTTGGCGCCGATTTATTATAAAATTTTGAAGGAGATAAAAAAATGTCCGCACAGTTTCTATTTTTTAGTTTTGGACGAAGTTCTCTATTACACAGTACAACATATTTCAGATCATCGACGCCGAAACATTTTTTGTTTGGCGTTCCTTAAAGTACTTACTAAACCTAGAAAAACTATGTTTGTCGTTTTGCCAAATTGGCTACCGTTCGCAAGATATGACAGTTCAAAGTTTTTTGCCTCAAGGGGATTTTGTGTATTTTTTGCTTAAATAGTTATAGAACATATTTGAAATTTTTTAAAGTTATTGTATCCTTAAATAAGCTAAATAAAATACAAATTTCAGATAAATAAAAATTTTTGAAAACTGATGGTGTAAAATGCCGCTCGAAAAAATTTGAAATTTGAGAAAAAGTTTGATTTTTTCTTGACTTTGAATGAAAATAACTCAACAAGAAGCCGTTATCTTCTTTATACTGTAACTTTATATTGTAGGCTATTCAATTATGTGTACATATGTGAAATTTTAGAACAGCAAGACATACCATTTTCATGAAATAAAATTTTTTCTAAAACAACTCAATGCCGAGATTTTGATACATAAGCAACACAATTTTTAAACGAAAAATTCACTTCTTTTTTGTGCCGAAAACAAATCACGACTAGATGAATTTGAAATATTGGGTCAGGGACAAATAAAGTTAGGATTGAAATGTGCGTAGTTCCATAGTGGTTCGGAAATTATGTGTTGCACTGTGTTATCGAAATCAAGAAAAAATTGGCTGCCCTCCTTTTTTTCATAAGGTTTTTTTTTTTTGTAAATTACTCAAAATGCGCATAGTGTGTTACAGCACTTTTAATGTTGAAAAGCATTTTGGGTTGTCCGGTTGGGTTGGGTTGGGCGTGTCCGATTTTGATGAAACTTACAGGACCTGTTCTTTTTGTTGATTTCAACTCTTATGCTGGGTTAGATTAGGTTAATGTGGCTGCCACCATGAAGGTTAACACACTTACGCCTCATGAGCCCATTGTGATGCCAGCAAAAATGGTTTCCCAAAGAGAGAAACAGAAAAACTAAACAACATCCACGAACTGTGCTGGGAGTCGAACCCAGGGCCTCGAACTTCGTAAATTGACATCTCAGCCAACAGGCACAGAGGCCGTCAACTCTTGTCCTAAGTTTGAAAAAAATCTTATGAAAGGGAAAAATTTTGTATGAACAATTAATGTTGGGTTGTATGGGGGTTGGGCGTGGCCAATTTTGATTAAACATCGCATTTTTCTTAATTGGGTTAAAATAACCACCCATGATGCAAATTTGTATTACTCTGCGAGCACTTCTTATTTTGTCGCGAGCATGTATGGGATCGTTACACTGTGCTGCGCCCTTTTAACTAACAGTCCCATCTTTGTTCGGGGTGACATATAAAATCTTTTATTGCAATCGATTCGCATTGATTGCTTGCACTCGAGCCTTGAATGCTTTATTATATTTATCACATTTGTATAAAGAATTTAATGAATAAATAAATAAACAAATTAAATAAATAAATTTCGACATCAATTTTAATTGACAATAAAGCAACAAAGATTTTACCCAATAAATATGTATCATTTGAAGTTAAATTTAACTTGAAATTCGATTTGCTTAAATGAAAATAGATAAAACATTTTCATAAAGTGTTATTTTTATACCCGACACACTCTGTGTCGAGGGTATATTGCGTTTGTGTGGTTGTGTGTAACACCCAGAACCAGTCGAGATAGACCATACAAAATGTATATAGAAATGATCAGCGTCACCAGGAGATTCGATTTAGACATGTCCGTCCGTCTGTCTGTCTGTCCGTCTGTCTGTCTGTCTGTCTGTCTGTCTGTTTGTATACAGTTATTTTATCGAAGGAGTTGAGCTATCTTGACAAAATTTGGTATGCGTGCTCACGGGGACATGAGTAAGAACAAGTTCGAGAATGGACCCGATCGGACCATTTTTAGGGGTACCTCCAGTACTAGGGTCTGTTACGAAAATCACAAAAACTGCTCTAAAATCGAAGTTTTTTATGATATTTTGATGAAATTTGATATTTGAACATGTTTGAAGGCAAGTAATACGATTTCAAAAAATTGGAAAAGTGGGCGTGGCATAGGGGCGTGTTTCAAAATTTGTCTCCTACTCCCGAAATACCAATGGAACTTGAACAAAAATTGGCACGTATACTTCCTTCATAGCCAGTAACGTCCTTCCCAAAAAATTTTTCGATCGGACCATTATTAAGGGTACCTCTAGTACTAGGGTCTGTCACAAAAATCCCAAAAATGCCTCAAAATCAGACTTTATTGAAATATTTCAATGAAACTTAGAATTTGAGCGTATATATAACGGTCCGATTAGAATTCCAAAAAAATTTGAAAAGTGGGCGTGGCAAAAGGGCGGTTTTCATTTAGAAATTTAACAAAAGTCGGTGTATGGGGCTCCTTATGCCCTTAAACACCTCTTGATATTAAAAATTATGTGTCTGTGTCGGGTATTCTATTGTCAGGCTCGCCTGACTATAACACCCTTACTTGTTTTGTTTTGTTTTTTTTTTCTTTTTTACCGACACTTAGGCTGTTGTTGCATTCATTAAATATTTGCAATTCTATCTGAAATTGTGTCGTTAAGAAAAATCTCGGATATTTGAGAAAATAAAACAATGTAATATAGCATGTGTACTTCCGAATAAAATTTTTTAAGCTCTCATCCGTCTTTTGGACTGCAGTGAGTGTACATATGTAAATACTTGAATACTTTTGAACATTTCGATTCGAAACGGTATACATATGTGTGTATGTGATTGCATGTACATCAATACTTTGACAAATTGTCTTCATACTTCAAATTTAATTGACCGTTTTCCGTTCACAGCTCTGCCGATATTGATTTGTTACTTCCCTGCAGAAAGTGCGACTAGCCCGCGGAGTAGTCCCCGGTGTGGACTAGTTAGTAACTAGGATTCATCTCTCTTAATTTGCATATGATTGGGTTCAACTGACGCATTTGACATTGCCTTAACCTGGGAAAATAACTAGGCACAGTTTTTGCACATATGAACTAGAACGGGGGGTATATACAGTTGGGTCGCTTTTTGATCGATTTGTGTTTTTCTAAATTTAATGAAAAATAAATTATTTTTTTTGTTATTTGTTTTGTTTTTATTTTTTCTTACTTCTTTTTTAATTTTCTCGCCTCGGCCGAACCTCGATCCGCTGATCTCTGGGCTGGTAAGTCTGCGTCTTAACCATTATGCTAAACAAGCAAACTTGATGTGTTGATCTAAACGCTAACTTGAGTTTTTGGTTGCTCAACTTTTTATAAAACGTAGGTATAGAATTTTTCACTAGGTACATAAATTTTTTATTAAAAAATAAATATTTATTAATATATAAATATTCGTCATTTTAACTAGTGACATTAGGACCATTAGGTGAAATTGACCGCCAACTTTCTGCAGGGTTATGTTTAAATTGAACAGACGTACATTTTCTACAATTAGGACTTTATACGCCTAAATGGCTGTTGTAATTGTTCATATTAATTACATTATTGACTTATCATGTCATTGAATCAACTAACTTTAAATTAAGTATGGGTAACATATCGAAAATTGAATCTTTTGTTATCAATTCATTTAAAGGATTTCCATTTTAATGCCTTCCTTTTCATTTTGATTTTGATTTTCATCTTGTTTTTTCATTTTTCTTTTCAATGCTTTTTAAAGATTTTTCATTTCCATGTTGGCTGCAGCCAACTTCCATTGAACTTGCTGACAGCAAGTCAAGCACTAATTCAAGCATCTAAGCTAACAATGCAGATGAGCTTAAACAAGTTCAAGCATGCTTTATTCGTGGAATGGGATAAAAGCGAACAAGAAATTAACGTAACAAGACGTCTGGTCGAACAAGCCCCAATTCCCTTTCACACTCCCCGCACCTCCACCACTCACAGCACTTTTCTCTGGTGCATCGATGCAAGCTTAACGTTTGCCGTCAAGAGAGGAAAGTATCACATTGCTTCATTGTCGGCTATCATCGTGCTCGTTGAAACGCCAATAAACCAATATCCAATATATCAAAAGACACATAATCTGCAAAATTGCAACTGAAGGAAAGCAGCAAGAATCTAAAAAGCATTTCGGTTTTTAAAATCTCTATGAAAACAATGTCGGGAAAGAGAAATCTAAAGATGAGAAAATATCCCGTTTGAAATTGGCTTTATTAAGATTAATAAAGGTGGAAATTTATAATATGGTACATATATTTTGCTGTTAAATTAGAATTTTTATACCCGACACACTCTGTTTCGAGGGTATATCGCGTTTGTGTGGTTGTGTGTAACACCCATAACCAGACGATATAGACCATACAAAATATATATAGAAAAGATCAGCGTCACCAGGAGATTCGATTTAGACATGTCCGTCTGTCTGTATACAGTTTTTTTTATCGAAGGAGTTGAGCTATCTTGACAAAATTTGTTATGCGTGCTCACGGAGACATGAGTAAGATTAAGATTAGAATGGACCCGATCGGACCATTTTTAGGGGTACCTCCAGTACTAGGGAATGTCACAAAAAACTGCAAACTGCCGAAAAATCTGACTTTTTCGAAATATTTCAATGAAACTTAGACTTTGAGCGTATATTTAAGCCTCCGATTAGAATTCAAAAGAATTGGAAAATTGGGCGTGGCAAAAGGGCTGTTTTCATAAAGAAATTTAATAAAAATCGGTATATGGGGTCCCTTATTGCCTTAAACACCTCTTGATATTAAAAATTATTTGTGTCTGTGTGCTCACCTGACTATAACACCTTTACTTGTATTTTTTTACTCTTTTCAATAACGAACATATCAAATTTCAAAGCTTTTTGAAAGGATGTAAAAAAAAATGTATTCAATGTACACTTTTTGAATCGCTTTAAATTTTCCATTTTGAAAAGCCTTTCGCTTCTCATCATTTACAACTTAACTTCATTAAAGAGCCCTTTCAATGATATCCATTCCTGATAATGAATGCATTTGACTTGAAGGTAACCTGTCATTACTTCCCATTAACTTTAATTTTAAGCCGCCTCACAGCGATAGGCATACATTCCGCTTCATTTATGTGTGTGTATGTGTGAGAGTAGGCGCTTGGCTTTGTACTCGTCTATATCAAAATGGAAAATGGTGAGTGCTCCTTTATGAGTGTATATTGCGCTAATATCTTTGAACTTTTCAACTCGTAAAACGACAGCTTTTTACTCAACCCCAATCCCTTTTGCTCATTTAGCGCTTTCATGTTGAAGCTAACTACTTCCTTCCTTTGAAAGGTAATACAAAATTCTGGTTGTACGCTTTCGATACGTCATAATTATCATCTTAACCTGATGTGTTAACTTCTCTATTGGAACAGGATTCATTTGGGCTTTTACCATGCTTTACATTGAATGATGTTCAACTTTAGCCGCCCCTCCCCCTCTCCCGTCCCCTTCTCGAACGGATGTCGCTCTACTCCCATGCTGCCATTCTCCCATGCTACGTTCTCATGCTATGCCATTAGTTCTGTTTGACTTTTAATTACACTTATTGACCTGCTGAATGACTACTGCTCTCTATTTCGCCTTTCCTCTCTATGTTAATGGCATTGTACGTGTAGGTATGTTTATACTCGAACAAAATGTCTGTGTGTGTGTGTGTGTGTGTATGTGTGCATTGGTGAGTGGATGTAAGTAGATTGGTGTTATAGGAAAATTGGAAAAGTCTTAGAAGGCACAATTAAAAGTCTGCAATATACGGATTGTCCTAGTTCTAGTGCTATTGATAGGCTAAAATGTACTTCTAACTTAATTCGAATTAATTTGGAAGAGTGTGTTCGGAAGTGTGCGTTTGTGTGTTCTCTATAAGAAACGCAATTTATATAAGGGCAAAAAGGAAAAGCACTTTGGTAAAAATTCTATTTCGGAAGTACGAGAATTTAGTTTCTGGTTTTGTTGTTTTAGAACGATGGGAAATATCTTTAAAAACAAACCCCATCCATTCTGATTTAAGTTATATCCTTAAATACGACTCTTAAAATACATTGATGATTATGAACTTATGATCTTAGTTTTAGAGCCTGAACAACCAACTCGAATGAACTCAGATAGAGCATTAAACTCGTATGTACCATAATTTCCAATTCCAATTTAGGTTCACATCGATCAAAAAAAATTTTTGTTGCCCATAGCAAGCAAACTTTCCTAGAAGGGCGAAAAATTTCATCGACTGCTTTTCGTCCGTCAAAATGGAAATTGGAAAATGCAAAACGTATTTCGTGAAACTTCTTTTTTTAAAGTAAGTGAAATAAAGTGATATTGGCTTCATTCGAACGACGTGCTTGAGCTTTGAACGCGAATTGGAAACTTCGGTAAATTAATTTCTTTTTCCTCAAGTTATCAAGTGATGCATTAAATCATCGCTGGTCATCATCATTCCCAAGAAATTCACTATTACCGTGCAGGCTCCCTTTCAGCTTCTATACTCTGGATGATTAGATTGTCCTTTGCCTAGCTCGTCGTAATTCGTCGTGGCTTTTGTAGCCGATCCGAGATTTTAAAACAATTGCAGCAATCATATATACCAACCTGCAGAGAAATTTTCTCCAACTCTACTTTCCCTTCACATTTTGGACTATCTTGGGGCGGTGTGTTTATCAAAGTCAAAATTTTCCATTACCAGAGTTAGCGAAAAAGGGATTTTCCGTTGTGGGAAAATGAGTTATTAGTAATGTTCCCCTATTGCACGAAACTGCCCAAAACTGCGAAATTTTGCCGAAATCTGTCCCCGTACTACACTGCAGAGTATTTGTCCTCCAAAAAATATTAAAGGGGACCTTCTGGTGTAGAGCACGAAAATTAAGTTTATTTTCATGATTTTTGTTTTGGTATTAAGCCGAAAAAAAAACGGGTTTCTAGGTTTGCAGGATTATTATCAGGGCTAGGATTTTGTTGACTTTTAAAAATTTAAGGCATACTTTATGGGGCAAAAATATTTTCGTACCACCATTTTGCGAATAAGTTAAGCGAAGTTGGACTTCAAATCGCTTTTTTAATTTCAAAAAAATTCATATTGAAGTTAAAAATCAATTTGAATCCCAACTTTATGTGAGTTGAAGAAAATTTGCGCTCCATAAATTATGCTTTAAATTTATAAAAGTCAACAAAATCCGAGCCTTAATTATTATCTTATTTATTGACACTCCGAAAAAGATTTTGTTGTTTTTATTTGCTTTTTTTTTTATTTTAAAAATAGCGCCGAAATGGACGCTTTTTGAAAAAGTACCTCCGTGGCGTACACGATTTTTTAAGTTCGGGTTTTTTTTAAAAAAAAAGCATATTATAAATCAGAATAAATGCGGCTATCGCGTGAGCTGGAACAAAAAAAATTTGGAAAATAGACCAAATGGCGCAATTTTTAATTTAACACATCCAAAAACGCATTTTTTTACCATTTTTTTGATGAAATATATGAAGCCCTTGAAATAAAAATTTGATTCTAGCTCACCCGATAGCCATTGATGTTGTGCATAACATATAAATATTTCAGACGAATCGGTTCGATCGGTTTTTGTTTTCATGTACGCAATTTCAAACATTATTGGCGCACTATGTTTTGCCTCTCCATTTTTGGGCGTGGCAGTGGGCGTGGCAGTGGGCGTGGCAGTGGGCGGACCACATAAATTTTTTTCCTACAGCTTGCATTCGCCTTGGTCAACCTATGTTGCGAATTGGAAGCTTCCACGCCTTTTACTTCGGAAATTACGAAAGATCTCCATTTGTGGGCTTATTTTTGGGCGTGGCTCGAGGAGGCAGGCGTCCATTTTTTCCCGGATATGTCCCTTTTAGTAGTTTACCAGTATATCAAATATCAATGAAATTTGTTGAGTTGTTCTCAAGTTACAGGCATTTTACTGAAAACACACTAAATTCATTTGTGGGAGTAACAGAAGGCGGATGTCTCCCATTGTTACTTAGGATCATACTCGGATCCCGATATACTTGTGTGTGTCAAATTTCGACTTGGTTGGTCCAGCCGTTTCGGAGGAGATCCGACCACAGAGGGACAGACAGACGGACAGACGGGCGGACGGACAGACGGACATGTCTAAATCGATTCAGTTTTTGATCCTGATCAAGAGTATAACATATTATATATATTTTTCTATATCTATGGAGCTCTGGCTGTTACAAGATTCGCACATAACTAATATACCCTGCTTTCGCTGGGTATAAAAACAAATAAGTACTTTGACTTACGTTTGCTACTTGAACGCATACGCTTATTACAAGTAATCGGACTCACAGGGTTGCATTTAAGTCAAACATTTCCTACATTTCTGTCGACCCGTCATCGAAATTTCAACTCTGATTTCCTTTCTTCAAAAGAATGAGCTCGTTACTTCCTTTCAATTTTCTTTAACAGCGCTGAGCCCTTAAAGTGCGCAGTCAGCTAAGCAGAATATACTGGAACTGAAAAAGCATACGTATAAAGGGTTTCCATCGCAAAGGAGATAGTCTCGAAAATGCGAAATTTCATACATAAAGATGTTTTAAAGTATCGATATTTTTCACACCGATATTACAACCGCAGTCCCCGGAGTACAGACGATGATTTGAAATAAGTTTTAATTATGTACGAATTGACGGATACTTTTATAGCGCAAAAAAATTATAAGTTACCTAAAACGCCCTTATATATTTGCAAAAACCTACTAATCGGAGTTATTCTGTAAACTTTCAGTCTGGCAGCACCACAGTTTGTTTTGTTTTGTTTGAATGCATGTATGCATGTATGTGGCTGTGTAGTTTCTGATTTAATAATTAATTGTTTTTTCATGATATCGTCGGAAATAAGTGTCGCCTAAAAAAGTGTAATATCTCAGCCGCATCAGGAAGTCATTTTACATAAATATATGTATATTTTTTTCTCTCTGTAAAGGTTATTATACCCTTTTTTGCGAACTTCACTTTTTGGTAACGCACAATTATAACGGAATTTAATTTTTTCTCGACTAGGTCCCCTGTTGCTATCGTTTCATAAAGAACTTCGTTCTAAAATAATCGATTTTCAAAAAGTTTTAGACCTGAAGGTCCCCTTAAGCCGATACGTTGATTTGTCCTCCCGTAATCGTGTACACCAGTTTGAAAAGCTACATTTTCAGAACAGTACAACACCATTTACAGAACGTGTACCTACACGTGAAATCACACATGACTTTTTATTTTCTTATGAGCTATGCTCCGGAAATAGGAATGAATGTAGGCTCATTTGTAAGACCATTTCGATTAGAAAAATGTGAAAATCGGCGAAAAAAAGGGGGAAAAAATAATTTATAATAGGAGAAAAAAATGGTTTAGGGTAATTGAGTTTTGCTATCATTACCATCCGCTCCGTAATAAGGAGTTAGAATTTAATAAATTTAATAAACAGCGGATTCCATTTCAAGTTGCTCAAGTGGCTATTCGTACATTATTTTATTCTATTTCTTCGTAACCAGCAAAAAAATAAAATTTTAACAAATTCGCATTCTAAACAAGGCTGAGTCTTATAGTCAGACGCACCTGACAATATAGTACCCGACACAAACGATTAGCTATATATTTTTGAATCGTAGGCTTGAATATAAGCTCTTATTCGAAATTTCATTGAAATATCTCGAAAAACTCTGAGTTTTTGCGATTTTTGTGACAGACTCAAGGGCTGGTGGTACCCTAAAAACTGGTAGTCCATTCTCGAACTTGTTCAAACTCATGTCCCCGTGAACATGCATACCAAATTTCGTCCTCCAAAATTCGATAGCTCAACTCCTTCGATAAGAAAACTGTATACAGACAGACGGATGACTATATCAAATCTCCTCGTGGCGCTGATCATTTCAATGCATCGACTGGTTCTGGGCGTGACACACAACCGCACAAACGCAATATACTCTCGAGACAAAGTCTGTCGGGTACAAAAATTCAATAATTAAAAGAAAATTTGGACAATCTTCTCATGCCTGAAAATAGAATCTCCTCACTTTTAAAAACTGCATGCACTAGAACATAACGATCTGCAAAAAGTCTTCCCCTATTTGATTAGATTAAGCTTTCAACTACCTACATAACATACATAGCTCTTGACTAACTTAAACACATATCCAGCAGCTGCTTCCTTGAGCTCTCCTTTTTTGTTTATTCCCATTTACATAAGCATTCACTTCCGTATTCCCATTGATGGCGGATATTTCAATTTGCAACTTTCAACATGCAATTTCGTTTAACAAACACTTACTCCGAATGATAGTGGCATGAAATCGGGACGAATAAAAATTCGAAAATCAGAGGAAGGAACGCTGCGCAAACGTAAGCGTAAACGAAAAGAAGTCCACATCAGATGTACCTTTAATTCAAGATAGTTTGTTGAAGTGTTTCTTTGAAGCCTGCAGGATCGAGGACGTTAAGGCAAATGTTGAATAAAAATAAAAAGTAATCCTTAAAAAAAAAAAGCAAATCTGTAAGGACAACTCAACTGCACATCCTTTTTTGGTAGTGTAGCATATGCATATGCATTTTCTGAAGGAAATCAAAAAGGAAAATTAAGAAAGGAACGAGAAGAACAAGAACAAGATGACGAGGAAGATGAACGGAGAGACAGCGAGGCGGAGGATAAGAAAGCACCGAGTGCAATGTACTCGAGTTCATGGATAACGCATCGAAGCGAAGTTGAAAGTCAACGAGCAAAGTTGAAGTGCAAAAAGTAGCGCAAGTACAACGTTCAAAAATGGAATGGCGATGCCCTGCGCTCTCTCTCCCCCTCACACTCTCTTACTCCAGCTCTCTCCCTCTCTCTCTCTCTCTTACTCCATCTCTCTCCCCTCTCTCTCTCTCTCTCTCTCTCTCTCTTTCTCTTTCTCTCTATCTCTCCCGTTTCAATGTGCTGCCACATATCCGGCAGCCATAATTTCCGCTGGCATGTGTTGGCAAGCATATCGTATAAATGGCTTAAAAGCTAAGTATATATATAGGCCAAAAGGTATAGATTTCGATAAAAGATTTAATGCCTAATGAGAGTGAATGAGAAGTTTCCTTTAATTTTTAATGAGAAAAAAAAGGAGGGAAAGCAAAACAAAACATAACGTGCTGAGTCTAATCGATGATGGTGTACTTATTAAATCGATAAAAAAGGATACCTGCTTGATTTCGTTTACTTTTCAGGAAATAGTTTTCATTTTTTTTTTTGTGCTTTCTCTGGTTTTGACCGCTTTCCTTCTGAGCGTTTTCTTCACCAGGACTATCATTTCAAGTTGGCATCGTCTTGATTTCGGTCTTCCATGTAGCTTTCGGTTTTTTTGGCAACATTCCATTCATAAGCCGCATATCAAAACCTCGAGTTCCCGCAGTGCATTTCAAATAACCGCAAGCATCGGACTCCAAAAAGATTTTTCTGCTTTTCGTTCGCATTTTACGTGTGTTTGTGTGTGTATTTGAGTTGTTGCTTTTTCTTTTTTGGTCTTTTTAACATTTAACAAACGAGACAGCTTTTTGAGTTTAATGTTCGAAGTTGCGCGCTTCCATCAACATGGCTCTCTGTGGCACTTGGCTAACGCTTTCGGTGTCATCGCCTTCGAGTTCCATTGATTTTTTCCGCTTGGCTGCAGTTCTTTATTTTGGCTTCGGTTTCGATTTGTTTCGACTTTTCGGGGAAAAAATTAATTTTGTTTCTTTTGGGGCATTCAGTTTTCCTTATTTTTTATATTTTTTTCTCTATTTTTACTCCTTTTTTTGGAAATTTATGTTGAAAGGTTATCGGAACATAGATCATGACTGGAATTGGCAAGCATTTTAGTTGTAAAACTAAAAAAAAAAACGTTTTTATTTTCAGAAGGACAACGCACCCTTCTTGAACTTCGAAAACTTAAAAGCTTTAAGTTCGGTGGAACTGAAATAAAATGTTGAATTTGACGGTTTACTTTAAACGTCTTAGCTTTTGGAACGATTGGCCTCAAATCAAAATGAACGCCGTTCATTTAGGAGGGAAATTGTGATTTATTTAAAAACAAAAACCATCGAAGGATGAGAGCTTCTTCCTTCGTTTGTTGTAAGAGAGAAAGATAAAAAACAGATATGTATGTATATATACATATATTAACGCTGATGAAGTTTACAATTGAAAACTTGAGAAATCTTGAGCGACTAAATTGAATCAATTTTGATAAACTTGCGTAGATCCTAGCAGCAATTTCATCCAAGTGGAAAAAAGTAGTTCTGAATGATGCTTTTATTGCAACTATCATCCATGATGTGGGGAATTTTATTTTAATATAATACCAGCAAGAAATCACTCGCTAGAGCTGCGCCAGTGAGCGAGTGAGCCATGCATGTGCACACGTGTTCTGTGAGGAGTGTGAAAAATGACATTGGAAATCTCAGCTAAAACTTTCTAAATGAACACAGACGAAACGAGGGGAGAAATGAAAGGAAAAACACACAGAAAAAATTCCAAAGGATAGGGAATAAAAGAAAGCAATTTACCTAATGAAGGCAGCGCGAGACAATATAGTATAAAACTGAATAAAACAGAACGGGACAGGACGGAACGGAACCGAATTGAACGAACGGAATGGAATAGAATAGAATAGAATAAAATAGAACGACATTTGGATACCTTTTAAAGGAATGCAATTTGCATAAATTTGACATAAAATTATTTTACTTTCAAGCTAATCTGTGTAATCCTCCGCTGCTGGCATTGTGATAATCTCTTCTTTTTTATGCTGCGTGCCCAGATTCAATTTCATTTCGTTGTCTTCGCTGCTTTCCTCTTTTTTTTTTGGTCTTTTATTTTGTCGCTTTATTTTCAATTCTTTGCGTTTTATTTTCTTCGTTTTTTTTTATGTTCGCTGGAATGGAAGAAATTGCGACAGTTTTTCTTTTTGTTCACCACAATCACATCGAGTGCAATCAGCGGTAATTTTCAATGAATTTCACACATGTCCTGACAGTAGAATCGAGCTGAATCAGGTGCAAGGTTTGCTTTACAAAACCCACTTTTCTGCGTGAACGGGACGGGACGGGACAGACGCAGTCAGGTTTTACTTCTCCCTCTTCTTTTTATTTTTTTCTCTTAACTTCCTTCTCGTTTTCTTTCTAGTTTTGCTCGAGCGCTGTTCACACGTCTTTGAGAAAAGGTGGCTTTACTCCAGTGATGCCCAAACCTATACATTGACTTTTATACCTGTGTGTGTGCATGCGCTGCCCTGTAGGAAGAGTGAGGTCAATTGTGCCCTAGCGAGTAGCTCTCGAGTATAGGAAAAATAAGTAGTACGCGAGTAGAGACACGGACAGTAGAACCTAACTAGTGGCATATTTAACAGTTCAATTTTGCCCACACGTTAATCTAATATATTTTCTGTGCGTGAGTCACATAGGTCCGTGGCGTAGTGAAAGCGTATTCGCTTGGCAATATGAAGGGCTGGAGTTCGATTCCTGTCGCAGGCGAAAAAATTTGGAAGAATGACATGTTTCGAAAAACTCAAATAATTGGATTGCAAAACAAGTCTTCACCAATGCTGTCTCTTTGCTGTTACCCTGCAGTAAATGCGGCGCAAATTGACCCCTTCGTCACCACTGTCATTCTGTAGACATGGCCAACGAGAAGGTCCACAGTTCTATTTTCTAGAGCATTCATGTTATGAATTTGATGCGCAGAAATCAGAAGGCTCCGTTGCGTAATGTTTAGCATGTCCGATCATCAATCCGAAGGCTCGTGTTCGAATCCCAGGGCAGGCGAGAAAAAGTGGAAAAATTATAAAATTCGTAGGATTCGTAGGATAATTCGCATGGATTCTCATGGGTGAGAAGATAGAAAGAAAAGTTTCCATTCTGAATTCTCATGAATGCTTTCACAGTTCGTGCGAAAATTCCCATGAATTAAATTTCAATAGCTTAAGTTTTTTAATTTTTTCGGACAAAAGAAAAAAATTTTTTAAGCCTGTTAGGTAGCTATAATATTATCCACTTAAAAAAAAAATTTCGGCACCTGCCCGAGCGAGATTCGAACTCGAGTCTTCAGGTTGATAGGCCAGACTCTTCACACTGCGCCACCCGAGCGCTCTGCGCGGCGCTTTCCATTTACGTAATATAGCTAATGAGCTTCCTCTACAGCATCACCAGTTCAATCGTCAACTGGTGCCCGCCCGAACATATGCTCATACAAAGTGTCAATAGGAGAATACAATGGCACGGGTACAGTTGGTCACTAGTGACGGTGACGGAGGAACTAGTGACAGATTGAATCAATCACCAGCGACAATTACTGCAGGGTAGTTACACTGATTTGCATTGACGACGCAGCGGGAAAATATTTCCTGCATATCATCAGTGGAGGGATGATCTTCATGTGCTTGAATCTAATTGGCTACTGAAACTTAAATAAGGTTTTAGCGTCAGTTGAGCGTTAGCATGAAGTGGCGTAGTGGATGCGTGTTCGACTTAGAATCCAAAGAGCTTGGGTTCGATCCCTGGCTGAGGGGAACGATTTAAAAAAATTTTCAAAAGAAAAAGGAGAGAGTTTTCAACTAGTTTTCAATAAATCGACATTTAGAGAGATAGCAGAATGTGATGCTTTTGAATGCGTTTTTTTTTTCATCGCGACCCCCTAGCAGGAGTCACCAGTGGCATTTTCTAATCCCATAATGACAAGTCACCGGTGAATTAACTGTCCAACTCCTGCACAAATATCATGCAAATTGTCCCATGAAATCGGATGCATTCCGGCTTCATCGATAATGTCAGGTGGACATTTCCTGCAGGGATTTTGCTGTGAGTTACATTGATTTGCATTAACGAAGTTTGGTTTGCTAGTGTTAGAACTAGTGTTTTTCTATAGCCTATGTTATTTACTCAATTGGTTCCCTAAGCACTAGTAAAGCGTTAGTTCAAGTGTACCAAGTGGTGATTTTTAGCCAACATGCAATGTTAATTTTCTACAGAATAATACATAAGCAGGGGCATAAAGAAGAACTATAACTGGTGGAGTTAGAACTAGTAAAACGCTAGAGTTTAACTACTCGTAGTTCCTGCAGGGTTGCTTTATTATTTCTCGAGCTGTGATGTTTATACGATATCTTCGTTTGGAATGGAGCGTGCAAAAGTTAACCCAGCATCAGTTTTCGATTCGATTTCAGATTTTCTATTGCTTTTTTTCCGATGCTATCATATCAATTCGTGCTTTTCTCAAAACAAGTAGATATAAAAAACAAGTAAGGGTGTTATAGTCAGGCGAGCCTGAGAATAGAATAACCGACACAGACACACATGTTCAAATAATTTTTAATATCAAGAGGTATTTAAGGCCATAAGGGGCCCTCATATACCGACTTTTTTTAAATTTCTTTTTGAAAACCCGCCCTTTTGTCATGCCCACTTTTCAAATTCTTTTGAACTCTAATCGGAGGCTTAAATATACGCTCAAATTCTATGTTTCATGGAAAAAGTCCAATTTTGGGGCAGGTTTGAGATTTTTGTAACAGACCCTAGTACTGGAGGTACCCTTAATAATGGACCGACCAAATTTTTTGAGAAGATCCTTATGGCTACAAAGGAAGCATAAGTACCAAATTTCGTTCAAGTCCCATTTGAATTTCGAGTGTAGGGGACAATTTTCGAAAAACGCCTTTCTGCCACGCCCACTTTTAAAATTTTTAGAAATCGTATTACTTGCCTTGAAATATGTTCAAATATCCAATTTCATCAAATTATGTTGAAAAACTTTGATTTAAGAGCAGTTTTTGTGATTTTCGTAACAGACCCTAGTACTGGAGGTACCCCTAAACATGGTCCGATCGAGTCCAACTTGTTCTTACTCATGTGACATGACCTTATTTTTGAGATCACTTTTATTAAATTAACAATAAAACATAAACCTCAGGATTCTGCTGAACATAAAAAAAATACATTTCCATAACAATTAAAACTTTTATATCCCCGATACTGGCTACTCATCTTCTTCTGAATCATTTATGCACACCGATGTAAGACTTCCTCCAGTGCACTATGTGCCAGCTGGCCGCTTTTTTTGACAAAAAGTCGAAATTTTTGTGTAGTAATTTGGAAAAAATTAGTATGCATATATTTTATATTATTTTTCTATTGGTAACCCTTTTAATTTGACCGCCTGTTAAAGTTCACAAAGCAAACAACGTGCGGCTTGGCGTTCCAAATAATTGAAATTAAGTGAGATTGTCTATTCAAGTTTTTTAATCAATTTCATCGAAACTTAATTTTTTTAAATATGGATAGTAGCATTCAGGTATGTGTGTACAATAAAACCTCATCACTCTTTTGTGTGGGTTTTTTTTAGTATATGAAACAAGTTAAGCTAAACACTTGAAGCTTTTTTTAAATAAATTTTTGAATTTTCCTTATGTTCTGTGAGAACAAAAAATATGAAGCAGTCCTCGGCAGTCCATAAAACCTATACAGAAATGAAGCTTCAGAATGTTGTCTATTAAGTCCCAAACAAAACGAACTCACACACCGATTTTCATTGAAAAAAATTAGGAATTGCGGATTTTGGACGCTTTTATGTGTTGTCCCGAACACACCCTAGTACTGGAGGTACCCTTAAAAATCTTCCAATAAAAATTTAATTTTAACATCGATCTAAGAGTTGTTCTCTGCACCTTTGTGCAAAAATTCGATGCTCTTTCTCCTTTTCTAGACTTTTTGCCAAAAAAATGACTTTCTAGCCCTTAGTGCAGTGGTGGCTTGCTGAAGTGCTTGTGCTGTTAGCACTTGTAGTGGCTGCCGTTACTTCTTTGCTTGCTTTAAAATCATATTTCGATTGATCATGTAATATTGCGTTTGTTCAAGCGAAGAAAACGAAGAAGAAAATGAATTAGCGAATAGGGATGTCACTGTATGTCTTATAGTGTTGCAATGTGCTTCGATATACATATGTATATGCTATCGATTATTCGATTTTAAATTTAAAAAAGAAATAATGGGTGAATGTTCATTTAAATGAATGTTGGTGGACATGCGGATTCCCATATTTAGATATCAATGGAAAATCAGAACAAATCAGAACACATTCCGGAAAATCAGAGTTCTGATTTTTCTTAAAACTAAATCAGAACTGGCTTCTGCAAATCAGAACTTGTCCTGCCTAAATCAGAACAGTTGGTATCATTACTCATGTCCCCGTGAGCACGCATACCAAATTTTGTCAAGATAGATCAACTCCTTCGATAAGATAACTGTATACAGACAGACGGATAGACAGACGGACAGACAGACGGACGGACATGTCTAAATCGATTCTCCTGGTGACGCTGATCATTTCTATCAGTGTTGCCAAAAAAAACTGATCAAAAAGTACACAAAAGGGACCTTTTTTATAGAAAACGTACGCACACATATATTTTTTTTGTAAAGAAAAATCACAAAAACAACGTAATTTTTTCATCATGGTAATATATTTATACAAGATGAATTTTTTTTTGTAGTCAAAGACTAGACTAAAAGACTAGTTTTGAGTATAAACTTATTAAAAATAATTTAACGAGCATTCGATTTAGCGAGGCTCGCATTTAACGAGCATTCAAACTCTTTCTATTGAATACTTTATATAACGAGGAAAATGGCATAAATTTTTTTTCTGCACTCGGTTTAACGAGCAACATAAAAAGTCAGTGAAAAATTATAGAGAGAAACAAAGAGGAATGGAAGAAATACAGCTCAATTCTGAATATTCCCGGGGAATTTACATTTCTCGAGACTAAAATTAACATTTTTTAAATAGATAGGGTAAGAAAAATTATGATTATGGGTCAAATACCCATTCCCTATCAATTTTCTTCCCACATATTTAAATAAGATGAAGTTTACTCTCGAGAAAAGTATATTCCCCGGGAATATTCAGAATCGAGCTGATCGTTCGCCCAGTTTCTAATTTTAACCGTTAACAATCAAAGAAAAACTGAAATCGATAGTCCTGCAACTCTAATGCGGAGTTGATCGAAATAGTACGCAAATCGACCAAAAAGAATTTGGTACATGAAAAGTACTCAGGTGATTGAAAAAGTACGCAATGCGTACTAAAGTACACAAAACGGCAACACTGAATTCTATATATATTTCGTGTGGTCTATCTCGACCAGTGCTGTCGAAATACTACAATAGTAGTTTTTTTGCTCCTTTTTGTCTCGCCGTACTACTTTACTACTCCTTTCATTAACGTACTACTATTTGGTTGTAAATAAATTTTGTTATATGTCTTTTCTTTGTGCGGTGAAAATTAACTATATGGCAAGCCTAGGAAAACTTTTTTATTCACAAATGTTATTCTGTTTCTTCATTCATTAAAAACAACTAGGACATTCCATTAAAAGCGAAAAGATTGAAAAAGCGAGAGTGTAAATTTTTTCATACAAAATTGCATTCATTGATGGGTAAGAATTCGTGAAACGGGCCACCCATTTCAAAAATTTTTTTTAAATTGGATATATGGTTGAATTTTTATCTCGCAAAGACTTTTATTTTTGACAAAAAAATATTTGTCTCAGTTTAAAAGTTATCGTTTGACTAGAAATATAGAAGTCAATATATAACAATAAAATTTTTTCAAGTAAAATAAAATTCGAAAATTGTCTGTTTTTGTTAAACTTTTATTATAAAAGTTATAACAGTTACGGTCGCTGGATTTTTTCGCTTTCTTCGTTTACGAGTTTTCAAGGTTTTGAAAGCAAAACCCCTAACTAAGAAGTTTTTTCTTTCTATTGCTTAAACACTACTTATATTTTAATATACTCCGTTTATATTATAAAAACTACCATTTCAAAAACATTTTGCTAGTTATGGGTGTTATACACAACCACACAAACGCAATATACCCTCACAGAGTGTGTCGGGTATAATAACTGAGAAAAGGTAAATAAATTAACAAGTAAAAGCATGCGAGCAAAGACGGTCCGCTTAAACTCTACCACCGCATATTAGAGCTGCAAAATTATCGATGGCACTATCGATAGTATCGAGTGGCAGCCTTTTTCTCTGCTATCGAATGGTCGATGGGCCCTATCGATAGTGCCTAACCGGTGTTGGTGTTGTCGATTTTGTGACAATGGTGTCATCTCAAACATATTTTCAACTTTTAACATGAATTGATTAAGAGTCTGAGTCAGAGTTGCTATAATGGCCTCCAAGTAACCATTTGACTGCTGGGGGGCAGAGTTTGAATTATAGCCAGCTTTAGCAACATTTGCATAGGACATGGTGTTATTCACTGGAATATTGGCATTATTTTGTTGTGGGACAACAGGATTATTGAATATGATATTATTCGGCTTAGAACGACCAGCTTGCCTTTTTTCTAACATACGATTTTTTAATTCCTTAAATACTGGGCATCCCCTATAATTTGCGGTGTGATTTCCACCACAATTGTTGCATTTTTTCATAGCGGGTTGGTTTTTATTTTTATCGCAATTTTTAGAGCTATGGAATTCTCCACAAACAACGCAGACAGTGCGTAGGGTGCAGTATGATTTGGTATGCCCGTATTCTTGGCAATTAGCGCATTGGACAGGGCCAGTACGCTTATGAGGTTCTTCTATTACAACTCTACGATGAAGAAGATATTGAATTCCGTAGATTGGATGAGTCTCATTTTTTTTAAGTTTTAAATTATCAGGACAGAGTTCTACTTTAAACATTGGTTGTGGAGTTTTGGTCCTATTGAAGATGTTCATAACATTTCTTATTTTAAAACCTTTTTCCTCTAAGGCATGCTTAATTTCAAGGGGATCTACATCTGGTTCAATGCCTTTAATTGTCACATTAAGGCCCTTGCTACTTTTAAGCTGGTACGTGTAGTAGTTTTTATTTTTGTCGTCAAAATATTTTGTGACAATTCTAAAACTGTTTTCCGTGTAGACCTGGATTTTGGTCTCGTAGAGATTACCTCTAGTAAGATGCACTATATGGAACGATTCCTTCCCAATGATCTGAGTCAAGCTCATGACTAGATTGTTTGAGCTACGCTCGCGGAGGTAGATTGGTGGCGGCTTCGGAGACTTATTTCCAGAAGCGCTTGGAGAAACAGGAGCTTGAGCATCCTCAGTACTTAGTGCTGCGAATCTATTACCAATTAGCACGTTCGATGGATTAGCATTTGGGTTTGTCTTATTGACTTTAGGCTTGCCCACATTTGATTTCTGCGGGCTAAGCTTCCTTTTAATTTTAATGTAGCGGTCCATGCCTGTCTGCACTGCTGGATCGCTTATTTTATTAGCAGGAGCTTTTGTTCCGATGCTATCAAGAAGCGCGACATCTGTTGCTGAGCTCTCAATGGTGATGGTTCTTGTATTGTCTATTTCAGTTAGAACGGGGGAATTGGTTTGCGATCGCTGTAGCTCAGACGCTTTCACTATTAAGAATATGAAATGAATAATAAATAAAATATGTACTCCTTCATTTTTCAGGGGCCATCTCATTGATGTGAATTAAATAATTTTTTCTTTAAAAAAAAATTATTTTTCGTATAGAAAAAACAGATGCAGAAGAAGAATTCTCAATCCGCCATTTGAAAGACATGGCGGAACGCGAAATGGGGCCACAAAGTCGAATTTCCTTCATTTCCTTACCTAATAGGAAAAAATTACTTTCAGCTCTTTCTTTATAGTTATTTTTCCTTAAATTATCCCTGTTAAGGAATTTATTACTTATTTTTGCTCTAATAAGGCATTTAAACTTTTTTTTGCGACAGCCACTCACATGTATTGCTTACGCTTTTGCCTCAGTTTGACGGAAACAGCCGAGCATGCAACATCGAGAGCGGGCATGCGGAAATTTATATCTCTTTCCGTCAATTTCAGCTCTTTTATGCTACTTCTAGCTTTCATTAAAACTCGCGGTGCTTCTTCGCGTTTAGAGTATGCATATATTCCTAGCAATTGGGAACAAAATCGAATTTTATTCTGGCCGAATAACAATGCATTAATTAAAACTCAAACTTCTTATGCTCTCAACGTTACTTTACATAATCGTCCTTTTAGGTCAAAATAGGGCATACGTTTTTTTTAGCTTTGTGTTTTTCCTTCAGAGGCATTTCGACTTAAAAGTCGAATAATCAATGCATCTCGAATTATAGGGCAGAAAGGCAACAAAACAAGAAAAGTCGAATGGACCTAGTAGTCGCAATTAAGTCCAAAATTTAGTCCATATGCCTTAAAAAACTTACCTAATTTGGTATTAAAAGTTATGGCACTATTAGGGCATTTAAGAAGGACTGTTTTACCTATTTTCGACCTAAAATATTCTTTAAAGTCACATTGACTTTTAAGCCCTAACATAGGTCGAATTTAGGTAATTTCGACCTTGTAAAACTTTCTTTTAAGTTAGGGTATTTTTAAGGCAGAAATTTGGTCAAAAATAGGTAAAACATAATCAAAATAGGTCGAATGGTCCTAGCGCTGGTCATATTTCCTTACTTTGCTTGTTGGGACGGATATGCGGCCTCTATCCTTTATCCGGCCTATCCGGCCACAAATTAAGTATCCGGCCGGATACCGGATACCATCTATATCTGGCCGCCGGCTATCTCTCATTAAACATTTGCTATGTTTTATTTTTACTAACATATGAATACAGATTTGAAAATGGAGCAATTGGAGGAAACCCCATGCATATCATTTCATTTCATTTCATTTATTTAAAAATAGTACATAAGATTAAATCTTTTAAGTACAATAGAATTATGGTACTAGAATTGGAATTGGAATTGGAAATTGGAAATTATCATAGTCAACTCAGAAACATTAAAGATCCGCTACATAGATTTGCTTAAACTAAAGACTTTTTGTTTTTGTTTTTTGTTTGTTATAATTATTATTTTTTCTTAAATGATAAAGATAATGACACCTTTAAGGCTCCGCGAAATGCCTTATTACAAGACTTCCGAATCTACCTCTCTCGCTAGCATTGCGAATCTGTAGAGGAATTGAGTTCCACAGACGGACGGCATTTATGAAGAAACAGCGCTCAGAGTTTAGAAAACTAAATTTCGGGATAATTAAACTGCGGCTTCTGTTCGATTTTCCAAAAGTAAGCTTGTCATATAAATACGAAGGAGTTTTATAACGTATTGTTTTATGGAGATAAATACAATTTCGTGCTTTAAGGTAATCTTCAATAGTACATCCAAGTATTTTTTTCCTCCAGCTAGAGATGTGCTCAAACGCTCGCAGGTTAAAAACGTATCTAGTGACATAGTTAAATGCGACTTGCAACTTATGCATCGAAATAGAGTCCAATTTGGAATATATACATTCACCATAGTTTATAAGAGGCATAATCAACTGTTTCACAAGGTACAGCTTTGTTTCACAGGGGGTGAATTCACTTGTCAGACGTAGGTTTCTTAATGTAAGGTAAATTTTCCTGATTGTTGCATTTATGTGATCTGTACAACTTAAAGATGAGTTCACAATGTATCCAAGGTTTTTTACTTTGCTGACCAGAAAAAGTTCTACACCTCCTATGAGCACTGGAGGAATAGAAGTGGAATCAATACTCAACTTAGAAATAGGCAGAACGCTAGACTTGACAGGATTTAGTGCCAGACGATTTTGCTGTGACCAGCGATATATTCGGTTGAGGTCCTCATTTAACCGAGAACATAGGTCTTCTGCGAGTCCTGTTCTCCTCGATAGGTATATCTGTATGTCATCAGCATAGCCATGTATACTAACATCCTTGACGACGGTGAAAATATCATTTATGAAGGCTACAAAAAATAGCGGACCAAGTACTGATCCCTGAGGCACTCCAGAGCAAACTGCCAAATATTGGGAAAATTTGTCCTCGACTTTGACCCTCTGCGACCGATTGCTGAGATAGTCCGCAACCAGCCTTAATGCGTGTGTGCCAAACCCAAAAAAATTTCCAAGTTTAGACACAAGAAGGTTATGATCGACGGTGTCGAACGCTTTGGAGAAATCGAGCAATGCAAGCAGAGTTAATTGGTTGGCATCATATGATATTCGAATGTCATCTAAGATTTTAATCAAGGCAGATGCGCAGCTATGACCAGGACGGAAACCAGACTGCAACGGAGATAATAAGTTATAATTTTTGAAATGTTCTTGAATCTGTTCAGCCATTAACATTTCACAAACCTTAGAAAAACAAGGCAAGATGGTTATTGGTCTAAAATCACATAATTCATTCACCGGGAGTTTTTTAGCGATTGGTATTGGTATATCTGCTAAAATTTTGAGTGAAAATGTCCAATTCCAGAGTTTTTGCATTGCAGTTCGGTGAAACCACTCGGAACAAGCACTACTTAAAAGTGTAAAAAAACAAGTAAGGGTGTTATAGTCAGGCGAGCCTGACAATAGAATACCCGACACAGACACACATCTTCAAATAATTTTTAATATCAGGAGTTGTTTAAGGCCATAGGGGCCATATATACCGACTTTTGTTTAATTTCTTTATGAAAACCGCCCCTTTTCCACGCCAAATTTTCTAATTTTTCGGAATTCTAATCGGAGGCTTAAATATACGCGCAAAGTTCTAAGTTTCATCGAAATATTTCGAAAAAGTCCGAATTTGGGGCACTTTTGAGATTTTTGTGACAGACCCTAGTACTGGAGGTACCCTTAAGAATGGAGCAATCAAGAAAATTTTTGGGCAGGATGTTTATGGCTACAAAGGAAGTATAAGTGCCAGTTTTCGTTCAAGTCCCATAGGCGTTTCGGGAGTAGGAGACAATTTTCGAAAAACGCCCGTCTGCCACGCCCATTTTTCTAATTTTTGTAAATCACATTAATTGGCCTAAAAATGTTCAAATGCCAAATTTCATCAAAATATCTTGTAAAACATCGGTTTTAGAGCAGTTTTTGTGATTTTCATAACGGACCCTAGTACTGGAGGTACTCCTAAAAATGGGTCCATTCTCGAACTTGTTCTTACTCATGTCCCCGTGAGCTCGCATACCAAATTTCGTCAGGATAGCTCAACTCCTTCGATAAGATAACTGTATACAGACAGACGGACAGACGGACAGACGGTCAGACGGTCAGACGGTCAGACGGACAGACAGACGGACGGACATGTCTAAATCGAATCTCCTGGTGACGCTGAGCATATCTATATATATTTTGTATAGTCTATCTTGACTGGTTCTGGGTGTTACACACAACCCAACAAACGCAATATACCCTCGACACAGAGTGCGTCGGGTATAAAAACGTTCGGAATTGTTTTCTACTAAAATCATTGCTACGCCCTTCACCATGGCTTTAAAACCGAAAAATATATAATAAAACAAGTAAGAAAGCTAAATTCGGTCAAGCCCGACTTTGAAATACCCAGCGTTACCACATTATTGGCGCTCTATGTTACGAAAAATCTCCATTTGTGGGCGTGGCAGTGGGCGGGCCACATAAACTATTTTCCTACACCTTTCATTCACCTTGGTCAACCTATGACAAGACAATAATGACGTCATTGTTGTCTTGTCTTGCAGTTTTGGGATTATTGTCTTGTCTTGTCTTGCTCAAATTGTGCAAGAGAAAAGATGTCTCTGTCTTGCGCAATATAAAAAATTTCGTCTCTTGTCTTGCGCAATATAATATTTTACAAGAAATATTGTTCCTGGCTTACGTGCTCTTGCTAAGAAATTTGGCAAGAAGCAAGGTCTCACAACAGGTTCTCACAACAGTTGTCCGGTGTTTTTTACTTCTCATAAAGGAATCAAGTAGGTCGAAGAAAAGCGAAACATTTTCTTTTTAATGTTTTCTTGTTCACTTATTTTCAAGCGCTTGTTGTATGAAGAACATTTAGTGTGATCTTTCTTGTGCTCGTGTCGTTGTGAAAAAAAAACAAAAAAAAAACGTTAATCGTTTTTAAAAAAAAAACTTCACCATAAAAAAAAAGCCGAAGGACTCTAAATAGGAAGGAAGTGTGTCCTAACAAGGAGCTGAAGGTGTCCAGATTTGCTGCGATTGAGTCCACTTATCGTTGCCAGAAATGGTACAAGGAACAAAGCAGCCCCACTATGGACTGGCGATTCCAACTTTAATTCGTATACAAGGATCATACACCCAAATTTTTTATTTTATTCAAAATACTGGATCGATTTCCTTTAATTTGGTACCCCATATGTCTAATAAAATTTTTGAAAATAAGATGAGAAAATTAAATATCTAAATTAACATCTATCCGTTTGCTTTCAATGAACTCGAACTTATTAGATTGGATGCAGCAAAACTAATAAGTTCATTTAGATATTTAATTTGGGTGTTAATAGGACCTTTTTCATACCAAAATGGCTCTCAAAGTCAAAAACTGTATAAAAAATTTTTAAATTTTGACTTTGAAGGCTCAAATACCCTTGAAGCTGCAATAAAGTGTAAGACTATTTTATACACCTAGAAAGGTCTGACAATTCTCTGTCGAACTGCATTAAAATTTTTATCCTGGATACAAACGTTGAGCCGTGAAATTTTTTTTTATGAAACAACTGCAAATTTCGTTCTTTCCCTTATAACTCCTCAGGAGTGCATTTTGAACCCCCCTCCCCCCTCCCCCCTACCATACGATTATTTGTTAGTTCTGATCCCCTCTATCTGCTCCCGACCGGTTGACCATCACAAACGGAACACCCTGTATACTTACAGAGAAAGATGAATACATAAGCATATTGAGATATAAATATGTAAACACATATACAATAAGATAAACAAATACCATGTAGTAACCCTGCAGTAATATGGACTGACCCTAGAGTAGCCTTCGGTCAGTCCCTCATGTTACCAGTACTAGTTTCTCATAATTCCATTCTCTATGCATTCAACTGACCTTTTCTACATGGGCCTGTCATTGGAGAAGGACCGGTCCGCTTCCCGCAAGTCGGTTTTTTAGAGGTCAGTTGTCGTTAGATTGTCTGGTTTTAGACAAGTCAAATAATAATAATAAAAATCCAATTTCCTATATAGTTGATAAAAGTGTCATTTACAGGCTACTTTTAACCCAACACGTTTATTGCCGATCGCCGGCTAGCCGAATTTGATGGAGCGAACTGCTACAATACAACTGCAGGGTACTTACATTAACAAATACATATACACGCATGAATGGGAATAGAGGCAGAGAGCTGGAAACATTAATAGCAAAAAAAAAAAAAAAAGAAGGATAACAAACACATTCTTCGTACCTTCTATCTGCCTTATCCATTGTGAAGGCATTTTATATGCAAAATTGAATTTTTGTGAACAGTTTTCATGAAGGGTGGTGCTTTACCTTTTTGTGCCTGGTTGGTTACCTAACCACATGCTCATAGAAATACCACTTGGTTAAGCTCACACTCATTTCAAGCACTACAAATTCACATTAGCGATTGAAATAAATTAGAAAAAGAAGCTAGCGAACGTTTTATAACGTTCCTTCGTACGTTAAGTCAAGTAATATTTATTGAAATTTCCTTACAAAACTGCATAATGAAAGCAGCGAGCGGAAAAAGTGGGAGAGAAAATGAATATTACGTTTGTTTTCCTTTTTTTTTTTTAACTTAAACATCACTTGAATTGATGCTTGCACAGAAATCCTTCCACTCGTAGTCGTTATGCCATATTATATATACTATACTATCGTGTATTATTCAAACTCAGTAGTGACCCACCAACATGCACTTGGCTCAAGTTTCATCTACCGTTAGTCATCTTATCACCCGCTCGCCACAAACACAAATGAATGGTGCGGTCTGCGGTGCAGTGCAGTGGATACGTAAAACGAATCGCTATCAACATTGCATGCAAATCAATGTAAGCTGCTCCCGCTCCTGCTTCTGCCTCTGCTCCGACCACCAAGATTCAACGAAAAATTTTCGTTACTCAAGCACAATTCAACGCAATATCGATAAAATATCCACTGCCATGATAAATATTCTTTCTATTTTTTCTCTCGATGCTCTGGCATTCCGCTTTCCGGAATAACCACTTTCACAGTATATGCTCGTTCACTGGTATACTAGAGAGCTCATCGTATAGTGTAACAGGTTGGCTGATAAGTCCCCGGTCTAACAAAGAAAAACACATTTTTTTGTCAAAATTCGTTTTTATTATTCAACATAGTTCCCTTCAAGAGCGATACAACGATTATAACGACCTTCCAATTTTTTGATACCATTTTGGTAGTACTCCTTCGGTTTTGCCTCAAAATAGGCCTCAGTTTCGGCGATCACCTCTTCATTGCAGCCAAATTTTTTCCCTGCGAGCATCCTTTTGAGGTCTGAGAACAAGAAAAAGTCGCTGGGGGCCAGATCTGGAGAATACGGTGGGTGGGGAAGCAATTCGAAGCCTAATTCATGAATTTTTGCCATCGTTCTCAATGACTTGTGGCACGGTGCGTTGCCTTGGTGGAACAACACTTTTTTCTTCTTCATATGGGGCCGTTTTGCCGCGATTTCGACCTTCAAACGCTCCAATAACGACATATAATAGTCACTGTTGATGGTTTTTCCCTTCTCAAGATAATCGATAAAAATTATTCCATGCCCATCCCAAAAAACAGAGGCCATTACTTTGCCAGCGGACTTTTGAGTCTTTCCACGCTTCGGAGACGGTTCACCGATCGCTGTCCACTCAGCCGACTGTCGATTGGACTCAGGAGTGTAGTGATAGAGCCATGTTTCATCCATTGTCACATATCGACGCAAAAACTCGGGTGTATTGCGAGTTAACAGCTGCAAACACCGCTCAGAATCATCAACACGTTGTTGTTTTTGGTCAAATGTGAGCTCGCGCGGCACCCATTTTGCACAGAGCTTTTTCATATCCAAATATTGATGAATGATATGACCAACACGTTCCTTTGATATCTTTAAGGCCTCTGCTATCTCGATCGACTTCATTGTACGGTCATTCAAAATCATTTTGTGAATTTTTTTGATGTTTTCGTCGGTAACCACCTCTTTCGGGCGTCCACTGCGTTCACCGTCCTCCGTGCTCATTTCACCACGCTTGAATTTTGCATACCAATCAATTATTGTTGATTTTCCTGGGGCAGAGTCCGGAAACTCATTATCAAGCCAAGTTTTTACTTCCACTGTATTTTTTCCCTTCAGAAAACAGTATTTTATCAAAACACGAAATTCCTTTTTTTTCCATTTTTTTCACAATAACAAAAGTTGCTTCACAAAAGACGCTCTATCTCACAAACTAATTGACTTACAGACGTCAAATTTTGACACGAATCATTTGAAGGTTGCCACTATATAAAAATAATATGCATTTAATACTAGCGACGCCATCTATGTGTCAGACCGGGGACTTATCAGCCAACCTGTTAGTATATCCTTCCGTGTTGAGCTGGTTCGTCAATTTTTTTTTTTAGGTTTTCTTCACTAAAATTTGACACAGATGTAAATTTATTTTCGACGCTTTTCGGGTGCTAAAACTGCATTCCGTGCATATTCATGGGAGCACGTGTACTTTGAAGTTACGCATTCACCCCGAGACTCGTGCTCGCAGCGTAACTCATTTTGGGTTGGATTTTATCAATTGATGCGATTCATTTAAATTTACATAGAGCTCATGTACAATTCGTGCAACGAGATCAAATTGGAAGAAGAAAAAAGATATTGCCGAAAACATATTGATATTTTTATCGATTCCATTAAAGAATTGAGTACTTTGAGACTATAAAGATAGCCAAGGGAATATGAATAGGTCAATAATAAAAATTTAAAAAAATTATATAAAAAAGAAAACATATTATCTGTAGATTCAATTTGAAGTATGTATAGAAGAGCTCCCAAAAAGGAAATGCTCGAATTTCAATTGCCGATGATTTGAAAGATTTCAAAAACTAAGCCAACAAAAGTCCATTTACTTAGCCTTAATCCTTATTTAAAATACTTTGAATTCGAGGCTTTTTTCTTTTGATCATCAGCCCAATTCTAAATACTCCCGCGGAATTTTTTGATGCGGATTTGAAAAAAATTCTGCCATTCCGAGCACACTGGGCAAAAAATATAAAGGGAGCAAAAATATGGAACATTTTTGCGCAAAGGCCATAACATTCTTTCTTTTATATACCCTTAGAATACTTCCTCTTTCAACGGAAGAGAATTTCCAGGGATAAATTTCGCGATAAAATTGCATTTAGAATAGGGCTGTATTATAATAATTTTAATATAAGAGCTGTCTTAAATATCCATTGCCTTCTTAGCCGGGCTTCACTGCCGTAAAGTTAAATGCAAAATTTCATTACACCATAATTTTCTTGTCGTACCTTAATCACTCAAAACCAGACATCTATGAGTAAAATGTATGTTCCTTCCGTTGAGTAACCACATCAATTCTTTAAACAAAAACAAATTACGTCCAAAAATTTCAGCCACATTGGACCCTTTAGGACCCAAAAGCATTGTATTTGGCCTTCAAATAAATATTCTCATTGCCTTGCGTAACCAAAACGAACATTCGCTATGTGTGCATATGGGTCGTTTGGGTTTTTAATAGCTTTAATAGAAAGCTTTTATTTGGTTCCTTCATTCTATTTTATTTATTTATTTTATTTTTTATTTATTTATTTATTTATCCTTTTTTTTTTTGTTAAGTTAAATGAACCTTTTTCATGTGACCAAGAACTTTTGAGTGGTTTGCTTATATGCTTTGGAAAACAATATATTTTATTTTTGTTTGCTTTCCTTCTTTTTGAAACTACTTTTATTAAAAACGTCCCATCCTAACATTCGGCGACGATTGTTGGTGCTGTTCTCTGTGTGTGCTTTTCCCTGTTGTCTCTGTGTCCCTTCCTGCCTCCTGCCATCCTTCGTTCGGTTGGCTCCACAATTTAACATCGTCAAAGGCGTCAGTAGCTCTTCAGTTTGGGTGGCTAATGTAATTTTTAGCTATTTGTCGTCTAGAAAGAGGCTTACTTTCGAGACCCTCTGGCCCAATTTTTTTCATTTTCATTGTATTTGATCAAAATGTTTTTTTCCTTTTATATTTTTGTTTCGTTTTTCTTTTGTTTCTTTCAATTTTTTCAGCTTTTTCGTTCCTTCCCCTTCTTTGTTATAAGTTTATGTCATTTCAAACTGTTTTCAATATTTCTCAATTTTTCTCGCATAATGTTCAAAGTTTTTCCGACATTTTCGTTTTATTGCAGCACATTCTCGCTCTCTCTTTGTCTCTGTCTTTTTCTATACCCCCCCCCTCTCTCTCTCTCTCTCACTCCCTCTCTCTCTCTCTCTCTCTCTCTCTCTCTCTCTCTCTACCTCTCAATCTGTTTTCCGGCGTTGTGTGCGGAGGTTCCTTCTGCTTTTAGCAGCTCCTATTGCTTATCCTTTAGACGAAAATGTAATAACTCTAATGTTATTTGTTTTAATAACATTTTGACTAGCGGCAAATTGTCTTTTCGAAAAATTCCTTTTACAATCGACTTTGTTTCACAGTGTTCTTTTGTTTTTTTTTTTTTCGTAAATTTTTGATTTTATTTTTTCCATTTTTGTTGTTTTTTGTTTTTCTTTTATATATTTTTTATTGAATTTTCGTTAAGCATACACAACATCCATGTATGTTTGAATTTTTATGTCTTCGCTTTCATAGTTTCTTTCAACTGCAGAAGTTCTTCGGAAAACTTGAATTTAAACCGAATTGGCTTTGCATTTAGTCGAACATTATAAAAGGGGCGGAGTGGGTGGACTCACAACGTGGTGGCAGGTTCGTTGGGAACAGTTTTGAATGAATCGAAATTAAGCGAAATGCGACACAATGCGATGCGAAATGAGTGTGTGTCGAAAAATTCGTTATGGCCTCTTGCATGATACAAAGAGAGCAAGATAGCGCCTTTTCGGGTACCGCTATTTTGTAGCATTCGCATTGTTATTGTTTCCCATGCTAAAGTATAGTTGTGACGTGGGGCTTAACATGCAAAACAACAACAACGAAGCTCTCATTTTGTATTTGTGACATCATCGGGCTGAAATGGCGCTATCTTGTTTTCTTGCATCTTGGCCTCTTGTGTTTTTTCAACAAAAATTTTTTAGATTCCAAGTTCATTTTAATTGCCACCAAATGCGCCCTGCGCGACTATTTCCAGCACATTAAATAAATGAAAACCATTTTGCTTGGCTTGCGCACGTAATAAGACCCTGAAGGCCGAGCCTTAGTTATTCTCTCAAAATGTCATATGAACACATCCAAACATACCGTCGTGCTTTTTCATACATGTTTGAAACATGCTGCCATGCACGGAGTGTACAAGTGAACGAGCGTAGCATGACCCTCCAGGAAACGCGATTAGAGTAACTGTAGCGTGATACTAGTTCCAATTAACCCAGTACTAGTGTTTCTTTATACCCCAGTCAATGCACTCCTCTGTAGAAAATTAACATCGAGTGATGACGGAAAATCACCAAACGTAGTACAGAACTACCGCTTTTCTAATAGATACTGTAAGAACCAATTGGATAATTTGGATATAATTTGAAACTACTTCTCTTCCCAAGGCAATTGCTGGTATTTGGGCCAGAGAATTACAAGCGGCTGATTCTTTTTTCTTTTACAAGTACATATATGGTTCAATGGCAGCTCTACCCCCGTTTGCACTAGTTCTTAAGTTTCTAGTAAAGCACTGGTGGCTTTTCGAAAATTGATCTCATACGTCCTAGAGGGGAGAAAGTGTGTCTTTTGTGTGTGTGTGTGTGTGTGTGTGTGTGTGTGTGTGTGTGTGTGTGGATTCGGAATCTGCCCTGCAGTAATTGAGACTCACCTCCTACTCATCTATGGTACACCTCAAAAAGACCACAACTAGTCCCCACATAATTTACTCTAACATGCATTCAACTCACCTCTTTAACATGGGGCCTACATTAGAAAGAGAGTAGTGCATGTAAGACTCATCCATGGTGAGACGTTTTGGGTGAGTTCGAGGTCAATTGACGATTTTGTTAATTTATGGAAAAAAAATTTTAATTTTTGTTTTATTTATTTTTTTCATCGTTTTTATTTTTTAAATCTTTTTGTTTAAACATAAATTATGTTTTTTTAATTTTCTCGTCTCCAAAGAACCTCGAACCGCTGATCTCTGGGTTGGTAAGTCCGCGTCTTAACCATTACGCTAAACAAGGAAATTTAATATGTTGATCAAAATGGTGACTTGAGTTTTTTGGTTGCTCAAGTTTTTGTGAAATAAAATTTAATTTTTCATAGCAAAAAATTTTCAATTGAAAAACTTTTAAAAAAAATTTAAATATGAAAAAATACTTACATATTAAAGAAAAAATTTTTTATTTTTCAAAATTAACTAATAAAAAAAATTTATTAAAATACGAGCATAAAAAAAACTCTAGGCAATAGAGAAGAAAAAAAATGTCCAACCGAGCCAGGGATCGAACCTCGACCTGCGTGGTTGCTGAGCGAGAGTCTTACCCTTTACGCTAATCAACTCTTGACGGTACGCCGATCAGAAAGCGAACTTAAAGCAGACAACAACAAGCGCACAACAAGAGTACACAAAAAGTGAACTCACCGCCCCTTGATCTCTTACGGAACAGTCAGCGGTGAGACCTATAGAGGTCAACCTTAGGTTAGACGTGCTCCATAGTTTTCATGGTCTAGTTGCTAACAGTCTCACCTAAGGTGGGTCCTATTTTGCCAACTGACCGCTCGTTTACTACAGGGTGGTTTTATTGCTGCCTTGTGTGTTAGCTCCACACATTATAGTGATGAGCTGCATTTACTCAATTTACTGTTTTTATTGTCTTTGAGTGGTCGGAAATTAAATCACTTGCCTTGAACGCTTTTGACTGCAAACAAATTTGATTAGTTCTAATATTAGCGTCATTAACTTGGAAAATATTCGAAAAAAAAATAAATTAATTTCCCTCTATGAAATTTTTTTTTCAAATTAATGGTTAAATTTTATTATGTCAGCAAATTTAGCTGTTCGATGTGCACAAAGCACTATTGAGGATTCATATTTTACAAGTAGGATAACAAACTTAGAATAGTTTAATTCAGCCCTAGAAGTATGCCTTGAAAAACGTTTTTACGATTAAAAGAATCGCAAAACTACAAAACGCATTGCACAGACGAAAATTCAACCATGTGTGACAAAGTCATCGATGAAATAATCACAGAGATGCAGAAGAAAATGGAATTACCTCCCAGTTACAATGTGTGCATTCAGGAGGCTCTTTTCTTAAAAAAGCTTTACCAACTGAGCTTTCACGGCGTCTTGACTCCGCGGGCTCTTTTCCCAAAAATGTATCCTCTTATGAGCCCGAACGTTTGAGGAAAGAAATAAAAGTGTCGAGACGTCGAATTTTGAAAAAATAAGTGTGCATCAAGCTCCCATCTGCAGAGATAATTACGGGTGAACTAGCTTAATTGCGTCAACAGAAAAATGTATGCCCAGGAATGCCATGGTTTAGTAAATAGAGAATACGGCCAGCAATCCAAAAGGCTAGAGTTCGAATCTGCGGGCAGGCGAGAAAATATGGAAAAATGTCAATATTCGAAAGGGCAGATAATATGAAGGGAAATTGTGTACTGGAATCGGGAATAAGAAAACAAGTTGGCTAACAGAAAGAAAAATCTTTCCGTTCTGAATTCGTCAATGCTGTCACAGATTCGTGCAAAAATTCCTACTAATTAATTTGAAGCCTTCATTATACCCGACACACTCTGTGTCGAGGGTATATTGCGTTTGTTGGGTTGTGTGTAACACCCAGAACCAGTCGAGATAGACCATACAAAATGTATATAGAAATGATCAGCGTCACCAGGAGATTTGATTTAGACATGTCCGTCCGTCTGTCTGTCTGTCTGTCTGTCTGTCTGTCTGTCTGTCTGTCTGTCTGTCTGTCTGTCTGTCTGTCTGTCCGTCTGTCTGTCTGTTTGTATACAGTTATCTTATCGAAGGAGGTGTGCTATCTTGACAAAATTTGGTATGCGTGCTCACGGGCACATGAGTAAGAACAAGTTCGAGTATGGACCCGATCGGACCATTTTTAGGGGTACCTCCAGTACAAGGGTCTGTTACGAAAATCACAAAAACTGCTCTAAAATCGAAGTTTTTCATGATATTTTTATGAAATTTGATATTTGAACATGTTTAAAGGCAAGTAATACGATTCAAAAAAATTGGAAAAGTGGGCGTGGCATAAGGGTGTTTTTCAAAAATTGTCTCCTACTCCCGAAATACCAATGGGACTTGAACAAAAATTGGCACTTATACTTCCTTGATAGCCAGTAACGTCCTTCCCATAAAATTTTTCGATCGGACCATTATTAAGGGTACCTCTAGTACTAGGGTCTGTCACAAAAATCCCAAAAATGCCTCAAAATTAGACTTTATTGAAATATTTCAATGAAACTTAGAATTTGAGCATATATATAAGGGTCCGATTAGAATTCCAAAAAAAATTGAAAAGTGGGCGTGGCAAAAGGGCGGTTTTCATTTAGAAATTTAACAAAAGTCGGTATATGGGGCTCCTTATGCCCTTAAACACCTCTTGATATTAAAAACAAGTAAGGGTGTTATAGTCAGGCGAGCCTGACAATAGAATACCCGACACAGACACACGTGTTCAAATAATTTTTAATATCAAGAAGTGTTAAGGCCATATGGGGGCCCAATTTAGCTCGACGTTTTGTTATATTTCTTTATGAAAACTGCCCCTTCTGCCATCGCCCACTTTTCCCAATTTTTTGGAATACTAATCGGGAGGCTTAGATATACGCTACAAAATCGGTATAGTGTGCTCATTGACACATGATTTAAGAAACAAGTCCGATTTTGAGGCAGATTTGAGCATTTTTAGTGACAGACCCTAGTACAAAAAAATCAGAAGTGTTAAGGCCTTAATAATGGAGGCCGATCCAGCGACTTTTGTTATATTTCTTTTGGGAAGAACTGCTTCTCTGCCACGCCACTTTCAAAATTTTTGAATACTTAATCGAGGCTAGACTATACGTTCAAAGTCCCATTTGAAGTTTCAGGTTTAGGACCATATTTCGAAAAACGTCCGATTTTGCCACGCCCAGTTTTGAAGATTTTTGTGACAGATCCGTATTACTTGAGTACCCTTGAATACATGGACGATCCAGGAATATTTTTGGGAGAATGTTCATGGCTACAAATATGAACTTGAATAGCCAACTTCGTTCAAGTCCCATTTGAGCAGTTCGTTTGTGGACCATTTTCGTAACAACGACCCTAGTACTGCCACGGTACCCACTTTTAAAAATGGTTCCGAAATCGGGTCCATTACTTGCCTGAAACTTGTTCTAATACTCAAATTTCATCAAAATGATGTTCGCATACCAAACTTCGAGTTGTCAGAGCAGTATTGTGATCTTTCGATAACAGACTAGTACTGGTAGGTACCCCTAGACAGACATGGTCCGATCGGGTCCATTCTCGAACTTGTTTACTCATGTCCCCGTCGAGCACGACATACCAGACATTTTGTCAAGATAGCTCAGACTCCTTCGATAGACAGACTGTATACAGACAGACAGACAGACGACAGACAGACAGACAGACAGACGGACAGACGGACATGTCTAAATCGAAATCTCCTGGTGACGCTGATCATTTCTATATACATTTTGTATGGTCTATCTCGACTGGTTCTGGGTGTTACACACAACCCAACAAACGCAATATACCCTCGACACAGAGTGTGTCGGGTATAATTATGTGTCTGTGTCGGGTATTCTATTGTCAGGCTCGCCTGACTATAACACCCTTACTTGTTTTATAAAATTTTTATTCGCACAAGCATATTTTGAAGGCTTTCAAAGATACAAATTTATAGCACTATGGTTAGCTCGCAAGTCATAATTCCGTTAGATTCAAACCGTTCGATTGAACATTGGGTATATCTCTACACATCTGCAGCAAAAGAGCAAACGATAAAAAAGAAATCATTTTGGATTCTTCGCAAGAACTCTAACAGCACCCGAACAACGAGCGCAATGAAGTGCAAAACAAAAATTGTATCCCCAAAGCAAAATCGGCCGGCCACAAAAGTGTAATAAATAATTCTTCGATGTTAAAATAATTGATTATTTAATATATTTTTCTCCACCAATCCATATTTAATCACACATAATACAAAACAAAAGAAAGGAGAAAATAAAATGGCTGTTTCGTCCTGTATGGCCAAAGGAATCAGGCATCCTCCGCCACTCGAAAAGTCGTGCTTTATGTGCTTTGTAAGTGAAAGTTCTTTGATTATTTGTAACCTTTTCACTTTGAACCTTCCTCATTTTTTACCTTCCCTTTTTACTTTCTTTGTTTTTTCCCACTTTTTATTTAATAATATTTAGCCCTTTAGTCATTTAACCGTTTAACCAATCGAGCAACCAATCTACCAAATCAAGCGTACATTTCAAGCCAATGCCGAAATCAGCCCTCGATAAAGGCACTCGCTCTCAACGCTCTCATCGCTCATCGCTCGTCGCTCATCCGCTTCCTAGAATTCACTGAGCCACACACGTATGTGATTATTTACGCTTGATGTGTGCTTTGTTTGCACAAAAAGGATAGAGGAAAAAATAACAAAAATAACACAATACCTATATAAAAATATAAAAACAAAAAAAATAAATAAGCAAAAGAAAGCGTGTGTTGGAATACCTTCAAAAGGAAAGTGTAAAGATGATTAAGGGTCCCTTTAGTGCGTAAGACGATTTATTTCGTTTTTGACTCACTTCCTTCGGTCTTCACGAATTGCGCGCGCGCTCGTTATTTATTGTATCGCATAAAGGACAACGGGTATTTCACCTTTTTTATTTGCTTTTATTTTATTTTGTTTATTTCATTTTTTCTTCCTTTTTTACCCCGCGATATGCTTTTCTTGTGCAGACATATTATTTAAAGGTTGCGGCTTCACCAATAAAACCATTGTGCAATGAACTGTACCGACAATCAATCTATTTTTATATATCCACTGCTTAATCGCATGTTTGTTATTTATTTATTTATTTTTTTTTTCAATGTACCAAGATTTTTTTTTTTTGTTTGGGTCGCGTTTTCATAGAAAACAAACAAAAAAAAAAAAGAAAGAGAAGATAACAGCATTGACGTTTATTTTAGCCACGTGCATTGCAACTTTCTCTCTTCTTGATCATCCGCAACAATGGCCTGGGAGGCACTCGTATGGTCCAAGTTTAACGTGGCTTGAGCCGGAAACTACGCAGTTAATGTTCTTCTATCTTGAATCCATTGAAATCTCTTTTTACTCGCACATATTCTTGGAATTCTCACACAATTCTCAGCCCACTCTTCACAACACTCAAAACTTATTTTCTTTTCGAATACTGAGAGGGATAAATGTCCTTAAATTAGTCACACAAAAAAGGAGACAAGTAACATGCGCGAGGATTTCAGAAGGTACATTTACGGTAACCTCATCAAAATTTTTAATACCTATCTCTCTTCGCTTCCCACCTCCTCCCATATGCTCAGCATCCCTTTAAAAGCTTAATAAGTGTATGAAAAAATGGCCACTTTAATTGCTTGCATCCGTGTCGAATAAATCAAATGATGCAGACATAAATTACGCGAAAATTCTTGTCAGCTTTTGTACTATAAGCTCTAAGTATACATATGTATATGTACGTAGAATGCTTTCGGGCGCCAGAGCATGAAATTCACATTCACTGACTCATTGAGTCATAAAGTTAATAATTAGAAATAAATACAAAAGAAAATTGCTAATGACCGGAAACGAGAGAGCGAGAGAGATGGCGAGAGAGAGTGAGAACAGGACGGAGAAGGGACAAAGAAAAACTAACAAAAAAGAAAAACAAAGAAAGGTGCGATGAAGAGCAAGCGGTAAGGAAAAAATTACTTGGCAAATGGCTTGGCGCAAATGAGCTGAAATTAGAAAACTCAGACACAGACACATAGACGCAATTGTTTAAGCGTGGGGCAGCGGCGGTAGTTGGCCAAATGGGTCAGCGCGTAATAAAAAGAAATGAGATACGGAAAGTACGAAAAGAGTAGAAGGACTGATATAATGCAATCAAAATTTGGTCACGTTCCCTCACTGATGCGCTTGCTCTTTTTTTATCGCTCGGTCGTTACTATAACTGGCTGTGACTTTCAAAAGCGTCATTTATCAAAGGTGCCGGAGTACCTTTTAAATAGTATTTTCTTCCGTGAAGAAATTTTTTGACACTTTATCTCTGGCGCTTAGTTCTCCTCTCTCTCTCTCTCTCTCTCTCTCTCTCTCTCTCTCTCTCTCTCTCTCTTTTATTCCCTCTCTGTCTATCTATTTTTCCACATCATTTCTTCAGTTTTAGTTGTTTTCTTACAATTAGAGAAGCGAAGTCTTTTAGGATGTACTTATTCCGGAAAGAATTTGAGAATGAATATCTGAAAAAAAATATTTCAATTTTGAATTGAACCGAAATTGAATTATCAAAAAAATTTAAGATGTTATCGATTCATTTGAAATTGCATCGCATAAGATTTGAAATAACGCTTGAGGGGAAGCTGAATTGGGTCAATACCAAATTCAAGTAAAAATTTAATAGGACGGAAGGTGTTATTTTTCAGGTTTGATCCTCCTCTTAATTGAATCGGTCGTTCCAAAAACCTCATAAAAAAACCTTAATTTCGTATTTGAGTAGTTTGAGTAGAAATTAATATATGTTATCGTATAATCTTTTTAACAGAAATAATGAAAAAACCCGAAAAATTGTTCATGACTTATGTTGTTTAAGCAAAACCTGCAGTTAGTGGTATAAAATTTAACCACAAAAATGGAAAATCTTATATCTATTTGTGCGTATTATGAAAAATAACACTTAAAAGAAAACTTATTAACATTTTACATGTTTTAGTTTGTCATATTTTAATATATTTGAGGCACATGGTCATATTCTCTATCATTGATTCATCTGGATTATTTTCAATATTTGCAGTTGGCCAGCTAAAAGTGTTGTTATGAAATGGCATATGCTTTATGTTGGGCTTCGCGTGAATTTAATTTTGTTGCACACCAGCCGGCTGGATTTGATGGATTTGCAATGAACGTCTTTGACGCAGCATTATTGGAAGAAGAAGAAATGTATCAGCTTACGTTATTTTTACTCAGAATACGCATCTACTTCTAAGGAACCATTTTCAGCAAAAAGAGCATGTTTGAAAAAAAATGTGAACTATGAGCTTTTTGAAATGAAATTTTTTGAAATTTTCAAAATAAAGCACAATGGTTAACTATACCATAACAAATGCATCCTTTTTTATGAATCGATATGTCAGGAAAGCCAAACAATTAAAAAGGCAACATTGTGAAAAAAGCAATGAAATCTAACTATGTAGTTTCAAAGACGAAGCGCTTGTTCATCGAGAAGAAAACATTGTTCATCACGCAAATTGGTGCATTGGGGTCGGGCTGACACCCCAGAGTACAACGGTAATAGCCGATAGTCCAAGTTGGCTCTAGATTGCAAAATATTCACCATTTTCGGCCACCTTTAGCACTATCGAATTTTAAATGGTATCTTTTCAATTATAATGGCTACAGGCATTATTCTCACATTAATTTATTGTAGATACACATATAATACAATTGCAGTCTAAAACAAGTAAGGGTGTTATAGTCAGGCGAGCCTGACAATAGTATACCCGACACAGACACACATCTTCAAATAATTTTTAATATCAGGAGTTGTTTAAGGCCATAGGGGCCCCATATACCGCATTTTTTTAAATTTCTTTGTGCAAACCGCCCCTTTGCCACGCCCACTTTTCCAATTTTTCGGAATTCTAATCAGAGGCTTAAATATACGCGCAAATTCTAAGTTTCATTGAAATATTTGGAAAAAGTCAGATTTTGGGGCAGTTTTCGGATTTTTGTGACAGACCCTAGTACTGGAGGTACCCTTAATAATGAACCGATCCAGAAAATTTTTGGGCAGAATGTTTATGGTTACAAAGGAAGTATAAGTGCCCATAGGCGTTTCGGGAGTAGGAGACAATTTTCGAAGAACGCCCTTCTGCCACGCCCATTTTTCTGATTTTTGTAAATCACATTAATTGGCCTAAAATATGTTCAAATGCCAAATTTCATCAAAATATCTTGAAAAACTCCGATTTTAGAGCAGTTTTTGTGATTTTCGTAACAGACCCTAGTACTGGAGGTACCCCTAAAAATGGTCCGATCGGGTCCATTCTCGAACTTAGTCTTACCCATGTCCCCGTGAGCACGCATACCAAATTTTGTCATGATAGCTCAACTTCTTCGATAAGATAACTGTATACAGACAGACGGACAGACGGACAGACAGACAGACGCAAATGCAACATCTAAGGCCATTTTTGGCAAAAATTTCATTTGTCACCACAAAAGTATGCTTTACAAAATTTTACAGAAATCAAACGAAATCAGGAACACTTAGGGCCAATATTACCAAGCATATTTAAAAAATTTTTAAAATTAAAATTAAAATTTTTTAAAAATAAATTTCATTTTCAATATCGTATGTTTTTAAGCATTGAATATACGGCAGCACCGTCTACTTCCAGGGCTGTGAGTACATTTGACAGCTGATTAGATCGTTATTTTTAAAAAGGGATTCTATAAAGAGCCATTCTAACGATTGTTTCGTACTCCTAATTGCTGCGCTGTGACGCCAAAGCTTTTAGTCCTGTCTATCGTATTGTGGTATTTCGAAAACTGCATTTTTTTGAAAATGATTTCTTTGAATTTTTCCAAACAGCTGGTTTTTGAAAATCGAGCTCAAATTTTATGTCATATTTAAACGCAGTGCCGAGGTGATTTAAAATATTTTTAAAAATTGGAATGGTAAAAACCAAAAGCGGATTTTTATTTTAAAAAATTTTTAAATATGCTTGGTAATATTGGCCCTTAATTTTAAGATTTTAACATTTGAATATTTCGACTTTAATATAATTTATAGCATACATTTAGGGTAATGTTATTAAATTCGTAAAATTGCAACAAAAACAAGTAAGGGTGTTATAGTCAGGCGAGCCTGACAATAGAATACCCGACACATACACACATGTTCAAATATTTTTAATATCAAGAGGTGTTTAAGACCATAAGGGGCCCCATATACCGACTTTTGATAGATTTCTTTATGAAAACTGCCCCTTTGCCACGCCCACTTTTCCAATTTTTTATACCCAGCGTAAGCGGGGTATATTGGTTTTGTGCGAATCTTGTAACAGGGAGAACTAAGCTCCGGAGATATAGACATATATATATAGAAACAAGTTAGGGTGTTATAGTCAGGCGAGCCTGACAATAGAATACCCGACACATACACACATGTTCAAATATTTTTAATATCAAGAGGTGTTTAAGACCATAAGGGGCCCCATATACCGACTTTTGTTATATTTCTTTATGAAAACTGCCCCTCTGCCACGCCCACTTTTCCAATTTTTTGGAATTCTAATCGAAGGCTTAGATATACCCTCAAATCCTAAGTTTCATTGAAATATTTGGAAAAAGTCCGATTTTGAGGCAGTTTTGAGATTTTTGTGACAGACCCTAGTACTGGAGGTACCCTTAATAATGGACCGATCTAGGAAATTTTTTGGGAGAATGTTTATGGCTACAAAAGAAGCATAAGTGCCAACTTTCGTTCAAGTCCCATTTGAAGTTCGGGTGTAGGGGACAATTTTCGAAAAACGCCTTTCTGCCACGCCCACTTTTAAAATTTTTGGAAATCGTATTACTTGCCTTGAAACATGTTCAAATATCAAATTTCATCAAAATATGTTGAAAAACTTCGAGTTTAGAGCAGTTTTTGTGATTTTCGTAACAGACCCTAGTACTGGAGGTACCCCTAAAAATGGTCCAATCGGGTCCATTCTCGAACTTGTTCTTACTCATGTCCCTGTGAGCACGCATACCAAATTTTGTCAAGATAGATCAACTCCTTCGATAAGATAACTGTATACAAACAGACGGACAGACGGACAGACGGACAGACGGACAGACGGACGGACGGACAGACGGACAGACGGACAGACGGACGGACATGTCTAAATCGAATCTCCTGGTGACGCTGATCATTTCTATATACATTTTGTATGGTCTATCTCGACTGGTTCTGGGTGTTACACACAACCACACAAACGCAATATACCCTCGACACAGAGTGTGTCGGGTATAATGATCAGGATCAAAAACTGAATCGATTTAGACATGTCCGTCTGTCCGTCTGTCCGTCTGTCCGTCCGTCCGTCTGTCCGTCTGTCCGTCCGTCCGTGGTCGGATCTCCTCCGAAACGGCTGGACCAATCAAGTCGAAATTTGGCACACAGGTATATCGGGATCCGAGTATGATCCTAAGTAAAAATGGGAGACATCCGCCCACTGCCACGCCCACAAATTAATATAATGTGTTTTCAATAAAATGCTTGTAACTTGCGAACTACTCAAAACATTCCATTGATATTTGGTGTACTAGTAAATTACGAAAAGGGACATATCCTGGAAAAAAATGGACGCCGCCCTCCGTGAGCCACGCCCACTAATAAGCCCACAAATAAGGGCTTATCGTAACTTGTGAAGTAAAAGGCGTAGAAGCTTCAAATTTGCAACATAGGTTGAGCAAGGCGAATGAAAGGTGTAGGAAAAAAATTTATATGGCCCGCCCACTGCCACGCCCACAAATAGAGATTTTTCGTAACTTCCGAATTAATAGGCATAGAAGCTTCAAATTCGCAACATAGGTTCACCAAGGCGAATGAAAGGTGTAGGAACAAAAATTTATGTAGCCCGCCCACTGCCACGCCCACAAATGGAGAATTTTCGTAACTTCCGAAGTAAAAGGCATAGAAGCTTCAAATTCGCAACATAGGTTCACCAAAGCGAATGAAAGGTGTAGGAAAAAATTTTTTGTGGCCCGCCCACTGCCACGCCCACAAATGAAGATTTTTCGTAACTTCCGAAGTAAAAGGCGTAGAAGCTTCAAATTCGCAACATAGGTTCACCAAGGCGAATGAAAGGTGTACGGAAATAATTTTTTTTGCCCTCCCACTGCCACGCCCACAAATGGAGAAGCAAAACATAGTGCGCTCATAATGTCGGGGCGCTGGGTATTTCAAAGTCGGGCTTGACAGACTTTAGCTTTCTTACTTGTTTTAAACTATAATTATACCCGACACACTCTGTGTCGAGGGTATATTGCGTTTGTTGGGTTGTGTGTAACACCCAGAACCAGTCGAGATAGACCATACAAAATGTATATAGAAATGATTAGCGTCACCAGGAGATTCGATTTAGACATGTCCCTCTGTCCGTCTGTCTGTCTGTCTGTCTGTCCGTCTGTCTGTCTGTCTGTATACAGTTATCTTATCGAAGGAGTTGAGCTATCTTGACAAAATTTGGTATGCGTGCTCACGGGGACATGAGTAAGAACAAGTTCGAGAATGGACCCGATCGGACCATTTTTAGGGGTACCTCCAGTACTAGGGTCTGTTACGAAAATCACAAAAACTGCTCTAAACTCGAAGTTTTTCAACATATTTTGATGAAATTTGATATTTGAACATGTTTCAAGGCAAGTAATACGATTTCCAAAAATTTTAAAAGTGGGCGTGGCAGAAGGGCGTTTTTCGAAAATGGTCCCCTAAACCCGAACTTCAAATGGGACTTGAACGAAAGTTGGCTATTATGTTTCTTTTGTAGCCATAAACATTCTCCCAAAAAATTTCCTGGATCGGTCCATTATTAAGGGTACCTCCAGTACTAGGGTCTGTCACAAAAATCTCAAAACTGCCTCAAAATCGGACTTTTTCCAAATATTTCAATGAAACTTAGGATTTGAGCGTATATCTAAGCCTCCGATTAGTATTCCAAAAAATTGGAAAAGTGGGCGTGGCAGAGGGGCAGTTTTCATAAAGAAATATAACAAAAGTCGGTGTATTGGGCCCCCATATGGCCTTAACACTTCTTGATATTAAAAATTATTTGAACACGTGTGTCTGTGTCGGGTATTCTATTGTCAGGCTCGCCTGACTATAACACCCTTACTTGTTAGAGGCTTAAATATACGCTCAAATTTTAAGTTTCATTAAAATATTTCAAAAAAGTCCGATTTAAAGGCAGTTTTGGGATTTTTGTGACAGACCCTAGTACTGGAGGTACCCTTAATAATGGGCCTATCAAAAATTTTTTTGGAGAGGATGTTTATGGCTACAGAGGAAGCATAACTGCCAAATGTCGTTCAAGTCCCATTTGAAATTCGGGTGTAGGAGGCAATTTTCGAAAAATGCCCTTCGGCCACGCCCACTTTTCCAATTTTTTGAAATTGAATAAATTGACTTCAAATATGTTCAACTATCAAATTTCATCAAAATATCTTGAAAAAATTCGCTTTAAGAGCAGTTTTTGTGATTTTCGTAACAGACCCTAGTACTGGAGGTACCCCTAAAAATAGTCCGATCGGGTCCATTCTCGAACTTGTTCTTACTCATGTGCTTGTGAGTACGCATATCAAATTTCATCAAGATAGCTCAACTCCTTCGATAAGAAAACTGTATACAAACAGACGGACAGACGGACAGACAGACGGACATGGCTAAATCGAATCTCCTGGTGACGCTGATCATTTCTATATATATTTTGTATAGTCTATCTCAACTGGTTCTGGGTGTTACACACAACCACACAAACGCAATATACCCTCGACACAGAGTGTGTCGGGTATAACAAGTAAGGGTGTTATAGTCAGGCGAGCCTGACAATAGAATACCCGACACAGACACACATCTTCAAATAATTTTTAATATCAGGAGTTGTTTAAGGCCATAGGGGCCCCATATACCGTACCGACTTTTGTTTAAATTCTTTATGAAACCCGCCCCTTTGCCACGCCCTTTTTTTCCAATTTTTCGGAATTCTAATCGGAGGCTTAAATATACGCGCAAATTCTAAGTTTCATTGAAATATTTCGAAAAAGTCAGATTTTGGGGCAGTTTTGAGATTTTTGTGACAGACCCTAGTACTGGAGGTACCCTTAATAATGGACCGATCAAGGAAATTTTATTGGACGATGTTTATGGGTACAAAGGAAGCATAAGTGCTAAATTTCGTTCAAGTCCCATTTAAAATTCGGGTGTAGGGGACAATTTATTAAAAATAACCTTCAGCCACGCCCACTTTAAAAATTTTTAAAAATCGTATTACTTGCCTTGAGACATGTTCATATATCAAATTTAATCAAAATATCTTGAAAAACTTCCATTTAAGAGCAGTTTTTGTGATTTTCGTAACAGACCCTAGTACTGGAGGTACCCTTAAAAATGGTCCGATCGGGTCCATTCTCGAACATCCGTCTGTCTGTCTGTCCGTCTGTCTGTTTGTATACAGTTTTCTTATCGAAGGAGTTGAGCCATCTTGACGAAACTTGGTATGCGTGCTCACGGGGACATGAGTAAGAACAAGTTCGAGAATGGACCCGATCGGAACAATTTTAGGGGTACCACCAGTAATAGGGTCTGTTATGAAAATCACAAAAACTGCTCTAAAATGGAAGTTTTTCAAGATATTTTGATGAAATTTGGCATTTGAACATAGTTTAGGCCAATTAATGTGATTTAAAAAAATCAGAAGAATGGGCGTGGCAGAAGGGCGTTTTTCGAAAATTGTCTCCTACTCCCGAAACGCCTATGGGACTTGAACGAAAATTGGCACTTATACTTCCTTTGCGGCCATAAACATCCTGTCCATAATTTTTTTTGATCGGTCCATTATTAAGGGTACCTGCAGTACTAGGGTCTGTCACAAAAATCTCAAAACTGCTCCAAAATCTGACTTTTTCTAAATATTTCAATGAAACTTAGAATTTGCGCGTATATTTAAGCCTCCGATTAGAATTCCGAAAAATTGGAAAAGTGGGCGAGACAAAGGGGCGGTTTTCATAAAAAAATTAAACAAAAGTCGGTATATGGGGCTCCTATGGACTTAAACAAAGCTTGATATTAAAAATTATTTGTGTCTGTGTCGGGTATTCTATTGTCAGTCTTGCCTGACCATAACACCCTTACATGTTTTACATGGTGTTAATGTCAGGGACAATTAAGGGCTGACGTACCTGTTCTTGAAGATGAAGATGTGAGGGAACTCCGGTTGGTATTTGATTTTTGTTTGCCGCGGTTGCGCGACGCAATTCAAAGTTTTTAATGTTAATTTTTTTTCTTAAATTTTTCACTAACTTTATCCTTTGTAGATAGATAGTTCACGAGTTTCAAATTTTCCTTTTATAATTTTTAATTTTGGGGTTTTTTGTTTTTCACTCGGGACGCGGGTGTGTAGATTTGCGCGGACGATCGGATTCGGACACTTAAAATTCGATTGATGTTGCGGACAGCGACGCGCGTGCTAGCGAAAACGATCAAAGACTGTGCCGGCGTCGCTGGAGGTCGAACTGTTGAACGCGAGAGAGCAAAGGGTTTCGTTAAATCTGTTCGATTAAGGGCTCGCCCCCATAGCGGCTACAGCGAAAAACGGACACATGGCGATGTCCTACGGCAAAGCGAATTGTCTGAATCTGCATATCTTTGAAATTAGTCAAAAATCAGTGTATTGTATATTGATTTTATTTTAATTTTTTTTTAATGATTTCAAAGTTTTTTCTTTTAGGTTAATTAAAACTACACAGAGCCATATGACCGATGTCGGTGAGCTTAAATCCCCGTTCAGGCAAAGATTTTTTTTTTTTGTTTGGTGAAAAAGTAGATAATAATATACCCAACATATAACTAATAAAGTGTGCTCGAATTAGGAACTTTTTTTTCAAACAACGGGTAGTCGTAGGGGTTAAGCCTGATTCGACTACGCTGATTCCAATAGGGCTAGTCATTTTCCGAAGTTAGTGGCCATTTTCGAAATATCGGGGCGTGAAGTTGTAGATCCTGGGAACAAACAAAACAATATTTTAATTTTTTTTTATTGTAAATCACAGTAAATCGAACGCATAAGCACGGAATCAACAAGAATACATCAAATAGAAACAAATTAGGCAAAAGCCTAACGTATGTATTTAATCGATCTTTTGATGATTTTCATCATGTTTTTTGAAAAACGAGTTTTTTATCGTTTTTTCTAATTTTTACGATTTTTAAACCCCTTCTTAAAAATATTCTTAGCGGAAAAATTCGAAAGTTCTATTTTTTTTTTTAAATCTGAAAATGGTATTAGGGGCTGTCCATTAATTACTTAAGATTTTTATTACTGTTTCCACGTTCGCGTCTGACTCACAGCAGTCAAAATAATGCTGACTTGACACTTCATGCGAGCATGTCCGACTACATAATTAGGTGTTAATGGTTCTAAAAACATTTTAAAGCGATTGACAAACGTGAAATGCATACTCAGATCGACTGGCCAACAAACAGACAGACAGGCAGGAGGAAGGAAGCACTGTTGTTTACCTATTGCCTATCGTTTGTTGTTTGTGTTGCACAGCATGACTGGGAGGCTTCCTTGAGTAAAGCTCAGTCCAATTCTGCGCATGGAGGACGACTTCCATTAACGCATTATAAACTGCACACAATGCTCAATGAGTTCAATGGTGTAAATTCGTTGAGCATACATGGATTTGCATTTCCATTCGAATTCGAATGACATGCCTACACACGACCATAGAAACATGCATATACACATACATCCTATACGCAAAAATACTGGTAAATAACGAATCAGGAAAACAAAAACTTAATGCGAGCGACACACCATACAACAAGTTGTAAAATTGAAGCGGAGCCGCGAATAATTTGTCATACCAGTCAGTATAACCAAAGTCCTTTCACTTGTTTAATGTTCTGAAGTACTGACTTACCATAAGAAGTTTTTTCTTTTACCCTCAGTACGCACTTAAGTAAAGAAAATGAATTTTCCATCATAAAATCATTTCCCAAGTTTGACGTATTTTTGCGAAATTTTTTATGTCGTTTGCCATTAAATTTCTTCAAAAATTCAAATGTTAATTTGTGTTTCATGCGTGTTTAAGGAGGTTTTTGTGGTAAACAGTCCTAAACACCATGTTTAATACGTAGTCGAATCAGGCTTAACCCCTACGACTACCCGTTGTTTGAAAAAAAAGTTCCTAATTCGAGCACACTTTATTAGTTATACAAACACTAAACACGAAAATGAAGTACAGGAGATTTCCGATTTAACGAGTATTCGCGTTAGCGAGTTTCGCATTTAACGAGCATTTAAATTCGTTCCATTGAGTATCTTATATAACGAGCAAAATGGCACAAAAATTTTTGTGTGCACTCGGTTTAGCGAGCAACATAACAAATCAGTGAAAAAGCATAAAGAGAAACAAAGAGGAATCCAAGAAATAGTTAAGCGAGGATTCTAAAAGCGCGTGTGCTGCGCCAACTGCCGCAAGCAGTCAATGTATGAAAAGTAATGTTCAATTTTGCGTGACCTGCGTGAAATCGAAAAAGCGCAGGCGCTGTTGGACTTACCGCTTTAATTGTGCACAGTTGTTCAGTGATGTCAATTTTTAATCACCCACGTAAGCATACGTTAGTAGAAATCAGTCGCGTACCAACCTAGGGGCTTCGCCCCACCACGATTCTTGGTCTTAGGTGGAAGGAATTACCAAAATTAAAAGGAAAAAAATGGTGGAAATTTCTTTGCCCCCGCGGGAAGTTGGATTGTTACAGGTCTGGTATAAATCAGACTCGCCATATAATCAAGCAAAAGATTTCTCAAACCCCTCCCCCTTTTTTAACGCAAAAATACATTTTTCTACTGGCAACACTGCAGTTGTTTACTTATCATCATTACTCTTTGATAGTAAACTCTCAATTCAATTCATCAAATTTTCTTTGAATTTTTGTTACAAAACGGGTTTTCAGCAAACTTTAAACTAACGGTCTTCCGTAAATAAAGCATTCTGAGAAATATTTTGGACTACATGTTGAATAATTTCATATCTAGAAGCTGTAAAAAATATCGCGCAATTGAAAAGACCTAGGTTAATTTTCCCCCTTTTTTTGTTCGGTTTATAAAAGAATGCCCCATGTTACCTATGTATTTTATAATTTAAACAAAACGTGATCTCATAAGTTTTTTACTCTGTTTACATAGACGTTATGTATATGTTTAATATGAACCAAAATGAAGAGTTGTTATGTTTTTTTTTTTGTTATTATAATTCTTTTGAAATAAAAAATTGTTTATAAGCCCAATTTATAATTTTAATCTCTTACAATAAGAAAAAAATGATTTTATGATGGTACTCAATTTAACGAGAAATTCGATTTAACGAGAAGTGCTGGCAACATTGAGCTCGTTAAATCGGAAATCTCCTGTATTTATCGCATAAACACCTCGAAAACACTTCTGTCGATAACAAATCGTATCGAAATTTCGAGTATATCTTACTGCCAAAGAGAAATTAAAGCAAAAATTGATAATAAGGGCACCCAAAATTATTAAAATTGAGCCTTTAAAGTATGCATGATTCATAAAATTACATAGCACCCTTCTGAGGGCGTGTTTTCACGTAATCAACGGATGCTGGAAGCATCGGAAATATTTCAAAATATTGACATCCACATATGTTTTCAGGGCTCAATTTAAATACTTGTGGTTGCCCTGGCGATAATGGACGGTAAGTGAGTAATACATATTTCGAAATTCATATAAAAATGAGACATCAAGGAGTTATTTAAGTTTGATAATGAAAAAGGTCCCCAGCGACCTTGTCGTTATCCGTAGGATTCATACATTTTGGCCAAATATAATGATTTGTGGGAAGCCTATTTTATTTTATTTTTAACTGCTTTGAATATCTTAGAATATGTTTTTGAAATAAATAGCAGTATGTACCTACATTGAAATCAATTTAATGATTCTCTTGCAAATGTAAAGATTTTCGGCTTTTGAAATGAAAATAAAATTACACGAGCAGCTGTCAGGTTTAAACACCTTCGTACAAGTGGAAACGGTAGTGTTTTATCGAAGCGTTTAAGCTAAGCACTTCAGAGTTAAACACCATGTAAAAACGCGCTATAACATGTGGCATGATAACCAAATTTTCACTTTTTCCTTTTTCAGGGATTGACACTTCAACTCCCAGTGTCATCATCGGCAGACAGTAGTTTCTTTTTTGTGCCATACCTAATTTTTTTTGATTTTCAAGCTATTATGAAGTTAGATGTTAAATCTTGAATAAGATTTGTTTTTCTTGTTGTAATATTGATATCACCTTGTTAATTACGCCTTGTATCTTATGATTTTAAAAATATAATTAAAAATCATTGCTACAGCGTTGCAGATAGACATTTTCAGATTTTCATATTTTCTACATATGCCGTGTCGTCTGTAGATGGCCTTGAATGAAAATTAACTACGTCAAATATTTTTCATATTTTGTATCACCAACCAATTATTATACATATGTCATTAAGTGAAAAATTAGGGCTAAGATCGCATTCTTGGATTATTGATCAAATTCATTCAATTCAGGTGAGAAATTCGAGTCGCCAGAATCAAGTGAGAATATTAAAAGTGCAACGTTGCAATCTTCATCGGTTGTATGAAAATCTGTAATGTGTATGATGCACTTAAAGAACGATGGCATTTACATGCGTTCACACATGCATACGCACACGCGTAAGCATGCATACATTCATGCTTAGCACATCAAAAGGAAGAAATTCAGAAGCAAGAGTTGACTCCATTGCACAAACCCTGCAGAAGATTGGTGTAAATTGGGGCTCTAGCGAGTAGTCTTCGAGTATAGGAAAAAGAACCAGTGCACGAGTATAGATACTGAGAGTAGAGACTAACTAGTGGCACGGTAAACGAGACGCCTGCAGTTCAAATTTGCTTATTCAAATATTTCTATGAATTTAGAACCCTTTTTATACCCAGCGTAAGCGGGGTATATTAGTTTTGTGCAAATCTTGTAACAGGGAGAATTAAGCTCCGGAGATATAGAAAAATATATATAGAAATGATCAGGATCAAAAACTGAATCGATTTAGACATGTCCGTCTGTCCGTCTGTCCGTCCGTCCGTGGTCGGATCTCCTCCGAAACGGCTGAACCAATGAAGTCGAAATTTGGCACACATGTATATCGGGGTCCAGGTATGATCCAAAGTAAAAATGGGAGACATCCGCCCACTGCCACGCCCACAAATGAATTTATTGTGTTTTCAATAAAATGCTTGTAACTTGCGAACCACTCAACACATTCCATTGATATTTGGTGTGCTGGTAAACTACGAAAAGGGACATATCCTGGCAAAAAATGGACGCCGCCCTCCTCGAGCCACGCCCACAAATAAGCCCAAAAATAAGGGCTTATCGTAACTTGTGAAGTAAAAGGCGTAGATGCTTCAAATTCGCAGCATAGGTTGTCCAAGGCAATTGAAAGGTGTAGGTAACAAAATTTATGTATAGCCCGCCCACTGCCACGCCCACAAATGGAGAATTTTCATAACTTCCGAAGTAAAAGGCGTAGAAGCTTCAAATTCGCAACATAGGTTCACCAAGGCGAATGAAAGGTGTAGGAAAATTTTTTTTATGGCCCGCCCACTGCCACGCCCACAAATGAAGAGTTTTCGTAACTTCCGAAGTAAAAGGCGTAGAAGCTTCGAATTCGCAACATAGGTTCACCAAGGCGAATGAAAGGTGTAGGAACAAAAGTTTATGTAGCCCGCCCACTGCCACGCCCACAAATAGAGAATTTTCATAACTTCCGAAGTAAAAGGCGTAGAAGCTTCAAATTCGCAACATAGGTTCACCAAGGCGAATGAAAGGTGTAGGAAAAAATTTAATGCGGCCCGCCCACTGCCACGCCCACAAATGAAGATTTTTCGTAACTTCCGAAGTAAAAGGCGTAGAAGCTTCAAATTCGCAACATAGGTTCACCAAGGCGAATGAAAGGTGTAGGGAAATAATTTATGTTGCCCTCCCACTGCCACGCCCACAAATATTGAAGAAAAACATAGTGCGCTCATAATGTCGGGACGCTGGGTATTTCAAAGTCGGGCTTGACCGACTTTAGCTTTCTTACTTGTTTTATTTTTTATTTCCAATTTATTCTTCTTAATATTTAATTTTAAATAACTAATCCAAAAAAAAAAAAAAAAAATTCGATTTTGCGAGAATCCAACCCCGGTTTTCGGGGGCGTGCGGCGAATGCTCTACCCATGCGCTACTTCAGCCCGAGCCGTTGCCTTTGCTAGTAACGTAACACATGAAATTTACTTGATTGGCCCCATAATCTATACTTCAACACTACTTCAAACGCGAGTAGAGATTTTTCAATGACAGCACAATGTTAAAATCGTCAGTTGAATGCATTGTGGGGGAAATTAATAGCGAGTAGTACTGGGGCATTTACAAGTATTCTAGGACCATACCCTGGAGTACTCCAATCTTCTATGTTACAGGGAAGGCATCGAACAAGTTTTGCAGCAATCAGTCAAGCTGACGTGGCACAGTGTAGCAATTTCATAGAAAGAGCGGCCAAAATTAGAAACCGCTGTTGTAGGAAGATGAAATTTGGCATGGAGGTTTATTTTGATGAGATTAAGAAATATTACAAATTTGTGGACCAGCCCAACCCCCAACCCCCATTAGACTGTTTGTTATTTTGAATATTTTGATCGATTTCAAAGCGCCGGGCGGAAAAAGTTTCCATTTGGCATAAAACTGACTGGTTTCAAATTTGGTGCCGATCGGAGGTGATTTAATGGGTGCACTAGGGCTCTGAAATATGGAAAAACAATTTTAATGGGAATTAGTGTGGCCATCCGCGGTTTGTGATTCCTTTTTACACCCAGCGTAAGCGGGGTATATTAGTTTTGTGCGAATCTTGTAACAGGGAGAACTAAGCTCCGGAGATGTAGACATATATATACAGAAATGATCAGGATCAAAAACTGAATCGATTTAGACATGTCCGTCTGTCCGTCCGTCCGTCTGTCCGTCTGTCCGTGCGTCCATCTGTCCGTCCGTCCGTCTGTCCGTCCGTCCGTGGTCGGATCTCCTCCGAAACGGCTGGACCAATCAAGTCGAAATTTGGCACACACGTATATCGGGCTCCGAGTATGATCCTAAGTAAAAATGGAAGACATCCGCCCACTGCCACGCCCACAAATGAATATAATGTGTTTTCAGTAAAATGCTTGTAACTTGCGAACCACTCAACACATTCCATTGATATTTGGTGTACTGGTAAACTACGAAAAGGGACATATCCTGGAAAAAAATGGACGCCGCCCTCCGTGAGCCACGCCCACAAATAAGCCCACAAATAAGGGCTTATCGTTACTTGTGAAGTAAAAGGCGTAGAAGCTTCAAATTCGCAACATAGGTTGACCAAGGCGAATGAAAGGTGTAGTAACAAAAATTTATGTAGCCCGCCCACTGCCACGCCCACAAATAAAGAATTTTCGTAACTTCCGAAGTAAAAGGCGTAGAAGCTTCAAATTCGCAACATAGGTTCACCAAGGCGAATGAAAGGTGTAGGAAAAAATTTTATGTGGCGCGCCCACTGCCACGCCCAAAATTAAGATTTTTCGTAACTTCCGAAGTAAAAGGCGTAGAAGCTTCAAATTCGCAACATAGGTTCACCAAGGCGAATGAAAAGTGTAGGAAAAAATTGTATGTGGCCCGCCCACTGCCACGCCCACAAATGAAGATTTTTTGTAACTTCCAAAGTAAAAGGCGTAAAAGCTTCAAATTCGCAACATGGGTTCACCAAGGCGAATGAAAGGTGTAGGGAAATAATTTATGTTACCCTCCCACTGCCACGCCCACAAATAGAGAAGCAAAACATAGTGCGCTCATAATGTCGGGACGCTGGGTATTTCAAAGTCGGGCTTGACCGACTTTAGCTTTCTTACTTGTTTTGTTTTGGATTCGGCGGGAAACGGCCTAGAAATGTGCCTTTGTAGAGAATGAGAAAGGTGAAAAAACACAGAAACTCACGGAATAAAATTGTACGAACCTCATACGTTTTGTAAGATGATTGACGTGCATTTTTGCATATTTTCGGCCGTGATTTGGACCAGGGCTGCCGGATGATTTTTGGCTAAAACCGTCACTTTTTAACAGAAAAATCGTCAAAATCGGCATTGAACTTAAAAAAATCGTCAAAAAAAAGCAGTTAAAAAAAATATGTTTTAAAAAGAAAATTTGCCTTTATTGAATTCATTTTTGTACTCAAAAAAAGATAAATAACAGAAGTATGCTTTCAGCGTTTTTAATATTTGTTTGCAACGGTAACTTTAACACTGGATGTCACCGTTAATGCTGATAAAAACTATAAGTGTTTTCGAAAGGAAACGAAATGACAAAAAACCAGAAGTTTGCGAAGTTGGCTGTGATTAGATTGAAAGTGACACAGTTAGTTTCGAATAATTATAAGAGTGTCATATGGAACCTACAGTGACCCGAAGCCAATTTTATTAGCCCAAAAAAAAAAGAGTGACATATATGTCAGTATCTGCTTTAATTTTTAATAGAGTTTTACATCAAAATCTACGTTATAAAATCCTTTATTAAGGTGCATTCACATGGTGGCTCGCGCCAAAATTTGGCCGAAGTTGCAGCTATAGTTCTATATGGTATGAATTGTGCAAATTTGATTGCCATCTGTTTTATTTTTACTATTGTTACCACACCTGGTCAGATTGATTTAGAAAACGTCAATTATTGGGTATTTTTGGGGTAAAAATCGTCAAATCGGTAAAATGCATATTTGGCATAAAAAATCGTCAAATGACGATAAAATCGGGCTATCTGGCAGCCCTGATTTGGACCCTTATAAGAACATATATAACTTCGAGAAACGAGAGGAGTTTAATGTAATTTTTTTTTAATTTTAGAAAATATTACGGACAATTAAAAAGCATATATTTGAGATGGTTATTTCTTTCTTTAATTTTTCAAAAATCTTTTGCAATTTCCATATTTTTTGCAATTTTTCATTCAACATATTGTTTAAAAATTTTTAAATTTCAAACGTCAAACAATTAGTTATTGTAAGGGTTGCCAACTAGATTAACTATGTAATATAAATAACTTTTTTAATATTTAAAAAACATTGTTTTTGTAACTTTTACGTGCGCTATGTTCTAATATGTTCTTTTGAAGAACGTAAAGTCTACCGCTGTTAAAGCATTTATTATTTTAGTACATATTCAAAACAATAAAACATCAAAAAATTTAGAAACCTTTTTTCTGGTATAACTTTTATAATTTTTTTTTAAATTTTGTCAGTTTTTACACTTTTACTTCCATTTAACCCCTATTTTACCAGGACCATAATACTTATGTGACACACACGTTGAAAATATATGTAACATTTTATGCAAATGCAAGCTCTAAGCTTTTATATGATATAAATGCTTATATTTATGAACTCCCTCCCCTACTATATAGTCAATCTTTTAGTCAATATTGCGACTCTGTGAGGTGGAACTACAATTTTTAACTGTGCGGTCATCGAAAAACTCAAATAACTTTCGCGTCTGGGCTCTCTGCAGCTAAATTATACTTTTTTTAAAATAAATTGTTCTAGCAATAGAATTCAAAAAACTGGAGAAGCCCTTTTTGACCTTTTACCCAGCGTAAGCGGGGTATATTAGTTCTGTGCAAATCTTGTAACAGCCAGAACTAAGCTCCGTAGATATAGACATATATATATATATTCTTAATCATGATCAAAAACTGAATCGATTTAGACATGTCCGTCCGTCCGTCCGTCCGTCTGTCCGTATGACCGTTTGTCCTTCTGTCCGTCCGTCCGTGGTCGGATCTCCTCCGAAACGACGTTTTTCTTGGCCCACTCAATGGAGGCCTTGTCGCTTTCCGTTAAGGAGTTCGGATCCAACTTCTCGTACTTTGCGAGAATCCGCAAAGCAGATCTTCGCGTCCTGTAGGCCCGGGTGGAGGCATTGATCGCCTTGGATGCCGTGGAGGCAGTGCTGGATTCCTTCACCTTCAGGCCAGGCTTGCTTGCCGAAGGTCCTGTGGTCCCCGTTGAGGCAGTTGGAACAGTTCCATTGCCTCGCGAAGTCAAAATTTTCTTTTGTGGCGGCCCCCCTTTAAGGTTGGGCGGACCACTTTTTGTAATGCCACCTAGAGTGCACTTTTTCTGTCCCCCTGACGGGTTGGACGTGTTTGGGATTGCTCCCGTCCCCGAAGGGGTGGTGGGTTGTCCCCCTGACGTTGAACGAAAGGTGCAGAAAAAAAATTTATGTAGCCCGCCCACTTCCACGCCCACAAATGGAGATTTTTTGTAACTTACGAAGCATAAGGCGTAGAACGAGCACGTTCCGTCCACTGTCAAGCCCGCAAACATTAATATTGTATAACTTTCGTACGGAAAGGCAAAACATAGTGCGCTAATAATGTCGGGACGCTGGGTATTTCAAAGTCGGGCTTGACCGACTTAAGCTTTCTTACTTGTTTTTTTTTTGGTGAATGATCGATATTTGATTTTATTTTTTACATAATTTGTATTGAAACCAATTTTCTTAGAGTGATAAAATAATAACCAGGACATAATATTATAAAGATTTAACGTGAATAAATTAAAAAAAAAGTAAGAAAGCTAACGTCGGTCAAGCCCGACTTTGAAATACCTAGCGTCCCGACATTATGAGCGCACTATGTTTTGCTTCTCTATTTGTGGGCGTGTCAATGGGAGGGCCACATAAATTACTTCCCTACACCTTTCATTCGCCTTGGTGAACCTATGTTGCGAATTTGAAGCTTCTACGCTTTTTACTTCGGAAGTTACGAAAAATCTTCATTTGTGGGCGTGGCAGTGGGCGGGCCACATAAAATTTTTTCCTAAACATTTCATTCGCCTTGGTGAACCTATGTTGCGAATTTGAAGCTTCTACGCCTTTTACTTCACAAGTTACGATAAGCCCTTATTTGTGGGCGTGGCTCGAGGAGGACGGCGTCCATTTTTTTTCCAGGATATGTCCCTTTTCGTAGTTTACCAGTACACCAAATATCAATGGAATGTGTTGAGTGGTTCGCAAGTTACAAGCGTTTTACTCAAAACACAATAAATTCATTTGTGGGCGTGGCAGTGGGCGGATGTCTCCCATTTTTACTTAGGATCATACTCGGACCCCGATATACATGTGTGCCAAATTTCGACTTCATTGGTTTAGCCGTTTCGGAGGAGATCCGACCACGGACGGACGGACAGACGGTCAGACGGACAGACGGACATGTTTAAATCGATTCAGTTTTTGATCCTGATCATTTCTATATAAATTTTTCTTTATCTCCGGAGCTTAATTCTCCCTGTTACAAGATTCGCACAAAACTAATATACCCCGCTTACGCTGGGTATAACAAGCCAAATTAAATAATGCTGTATAAAATTTGTATTGAACCGTTACCAATTAAGGAGTTTCGTCGTTTGAAATGTTACATTGAACATGACATTTTTCTTTATTATTTACGAACTGTTCACTAAGTCTGACTTTGACAGCTCATAACTTTAAAAGTTTTTATTATTTAAACAAAATTTTCTTAGCTAGGTTATTTACAATCAAACTGCAGTTAAAATTATTAAAAATTGGAACATTCCTATTTTGCAAATTTGGTCGCTTCGCAACACTGTGCGTGGTAGGTTTTCAAGTAAGATGCCAACGAACTGAGGAGATAGCTACCCAGCAGCGCAAATGGGAGAAATTAGCCTCAAAGCGAGTGCTCTTAAAGTACTCCCTACCCGAGTACTCCTAATAAAACAGATTGACATATGAAAGGCGAGTACACTAAAGCTTACTCCCTTTCAGATCAAAGGTGGATGAGCTCGTTCAATAACACAGTGACACATTTTCGAGGTTATCAAATGTTGACAAAGTTTTGACTGCAGATCTTGAAAGTACTTGATAAATGTAGGAAATCCCTATATTTAGTTTTCCTAGTTTTGCTCGTGTTCAAATATAATTCGATTTTGAAAATTGTGTCCGCGACCTAAAATACACAATTTTGTGCTTTTTCCAATGGCTTTATCTCGTAAATGGTTTAATATTTTACTTCCCTGTCTTTAACAAAGATTTAGCTTAAGACATGGAGAAAAGAATTGTATTAATACCTTACCCAAAAAACTCTATCTAGTAACTGAAAATAGCAAGAACCTGAAAAATTTTACAAATTTTTCACTTCATTTTACAATTTCTGGCCAATAGCTCCCAAGCCGTTACGAAATTTATGAACATTTTTTGACTAAAATGACGGCAAAACAGAACTCGACAACTCCCTGGAGTACACCAACTGTATCCGAGAGCTCCTTTATACCGTTTGTGTACTTCAAAGTTTAAATTTTTTACCTAAAATCAGAAGAAAAAGCGCAAAAAATCCCTTTGCATATGCTTTACATTTTTCATGCAGCCCGAGTGGTTGCATCAATGTTGCATTGATTTTGATTTCGTGAGCTTGTGCGAAGCAATGAAAATACGTGACGTCAGATTTGTTTTTTTGAAATATATAATGTCCTCTTCTAGTGTGAACAAAGAAAATATTCAGTTACATATAGGCATGACAATAAACATCTTACAATAACGATACCTGAAAAAGAATTGTGATTCAATTCTAATTTAAGGGATATTTCCCATTTTAAGGCACTTTTTGGATTTTGTTTTAAAGAAAACCAATTTATATGTTTAAAAGTGTATTTTTTAAAAATATTCTTCTTAAACAAAAATTTTTTAATTGTAAAACGAATTTTATGTTATATTTCAAAAAAACAAATCTGACGTCACGTATTTTCATTGCTTCGGACAAGCTTACGAAATCAAAATCAATGCAACATTGATGCAACCACTCGGGCTGCATGAAAAATGTAAAGCATATGCAAAGGGATTTTTTGCGCTTTTTCTTCTGATTTTAGGTAAAAAATATAAACTTTGAAGTACACAAACGGTATAAAGGAGCTCTCGGATACAGTTGGTGTACTCCAGGGAGTTGTCGAGTTCTGTTTTGCCGTCATTTAAGTCAAAACATGTTCATAAAATTCGTAACGGCTTGGGAGCTATTGGCCAGAAATTGTAAAATGAGGTGAAAAATTTGTAAAATTTTTCAAGTTTTTGCTATTTTCAGCTACTAGATAGAGTTTTTTGGGTCAGGGTTTAATACAGTTCTTTTCACCATGTCTTAAGCTAAATCTTTGTTAAAGACAGGAAAATAAAATATTAAACGATTTACGAGATAAAGTCATAAGAAAAAGCACAAAATTGTGTATTTTAAGTCGCGGACACAATTTTCAAAATCGAATTATATTTGCACACGAGCAAAACTAGGAAAACTAAATATAGGGATTTCCTACATTTATCATGTACTTTCAAGATCTGCAGTCAAAACTTTGTCAACATTTTACGTGTTGCACCGTGTAATGTACGCTTGCTGCTTAAGAGTCTCGCTCAGCAAGACGGTAACTTACCAACCCAGAGATCAGCGGTTCGAGGTTCAGCCGAGGCGAGAAAATTAAAAAAGAAATAAGAAAAAAATTAAAGTTTTTATATATAATAAAAAAGCAAAAAAAAAAAAAAAAATTAATAAATAAATTGAAAAAAACAACTTTTTTTCCCATAAAAAGCAGAAATACTCCTTTTGGGAGTACTCTTGAAGTACTCGCTTTTGTACCTAAATAGCAAGTAGTTGTTTCCAATGACAGCTCAATGTTAAAAAAAGATAGTTAAAAGCATTGGTTGGCAAATTAAAAGGGAGTACAAGTACTCCCTTTTGGGAGTACTCGCTTTCTCTGCTCGGTAGGGAAGGATGCTCGTAAGCTTAGCCCTAAGCACATAGCTCACTTGCTCATTCGTTAGTTCGTTTGCTCCTCCGTTCATTTGTGCATACATTTATGCTTGCATTTCAAAATGCACACGACAAGAAACAATGTCCTGTTCGTTACTGGCGTCGCACAGTGTCGCGTCTCCATACATCTCGTGGCCAAAAATAGAAGGAGTTGTGCTAGACCAATGAAATTTGACGTGGAGGTTTATTTTCATAAAATTAAGAAATTTTGAAAATATTTTGAAAATCTATCCACCCCAACCCCCACCCCCCATGTAAAGGGGGACCCAAATTCCGAAATTTTAATCCTAGAGGCTTGAAATTCGGAACAGAGTTTACTGCTGTGCTCCAAAATTGGAAAAACCTAATTTCAATTTGCTACCACGCCCACTTTTTGTGCTACGCCCACTCAAAGTTGGTAAATAGAGTACTTTTGAAACTCCCGAAAATCGCATAATAATTCAGAAAATATTAATGAATGATATTTATTTGTAAAATTTAAATGTGTATTTAGCACAAAAAATAAAAAAAACACGGTCCAGCCCTAGGGGATGTCTTTCAATTACGTAGGATTTCATTACTGTTTTGACGTTCGCGTCTTAAGTCTTTGCGTACACAGTTCTGATATAAAAAGCAACAGAGATAGAGCAAAGACTTAAGACGCGAACATCGTATAAATTTGCACCAATCTCATACAAGAGCATAATTTTTCTAAATGAACACACATATTTCTAATTTTACTACGCTCTTCAATACTCAACTCTCTGCTTAATTTGTTTTTTACAAATATTTGCACCGCTGGCTCCTTATTTGCATTGTTCCCTGCACACCAAGCTTCGAAAATTTCGCCAATTTTTATTGAAGACTCCACTGCAAAAATCAACGTAAAAAACAAAGTTGCAAAAAGGTGCAGGCACATCTTTTTGATTTGGATTATACATACTTTCTTTTATATATTCTTATTAAAAATTGTAGTCACAAATTGTAACACAACTTTTCGCCCTCTTCGAAACTTTTAAAACGCATAATTTGAATAATTTTCTTTTATGTTTCATTCTAAATAACGAAACTTTTAAAATGTCAAACAAAAGAAAACAAAACAAAACTACCCTCTAGGAAATAAGTTGAGCTTTCAGAAAAGTCATCAATCTTATGAATAAAAAACAAATGAAATACGACAGTTCTTATTCTACATAAATTCGGTATATTTTTGCCATAAGCAACATCGGTTTTGAAGTTTGCACTTTGAAGGCTCCAAAGCATAAGTAAACATTAGTATTTTTCAAAGATATTTAAGCCTTGATCAGTTGCTGGTATTTGCTGTAAATCGCCATCAAAATTTTTAAAAAAATCCGACATCAACTTTTTTCTATTTTGTCCACCTCGCAACACTGTGCGTCGTCGTTGTCGTTCTACTAATCCTAGATGTATTTGTAGTCTTATCTGGCGTACGTCATCTTAGAGCGGCCATTTCGGACTCGTTTTTATAAAAACTTTTGAATCGGCTTCTCAATTCTCTAAAATCTGTTGCCTATTATTGTGTTGAATTCATCACAATCTTTTCTCCTTCTCTCTCTCTCTATCTCTCCCTCTCTCTCTCCCTTTCTCTCTCTCCCTCTCCCTCTCGCTCTCTCTCGTTCTCCCTCTCCCACCCTCTCTCACCCTCTCTCCCTCTCTCTCCCTCCCTCTCTCTCTCTCCCTCCCTCTCTCTCTCTCCCTCCCTCTCTCTCTCTCCCTCTTTCTCTCTCTCTCTCCCTCTCCTCCTCTCTCTCAGTCACTCTCTCTCTCTCTCTCTCTCTCTCTCTCTCTCTCGCTCGCTCTCTCGCTCACTGTCTCTCTCTCTCTCTCTCTCTCACTGTCTCTCTCTCTATCTCACTGTCTCTCTCTCTCTCTCTCACTGTCTCTCTCTCTCTCTCTCTCTCTCTCTCTCTCTCTCTCTCTCTCTCTCTCTCTCTCTCTCTCTCTCTCTCGCTCTCTATCACACTCTTTTTCTGTCCGTTTCTCTCCTGCCAGTGTGTGTTCTTTTTCCTGCTTGGCATCGGGCTTCACATAGACAAGCAGGTATGTTAATGCCAAGGCATATTTTTATATACATACATAAATATATTTGTATGTACACAGGAGTAGTTGGATGGATAGATAAACTCCAACTGTATTGGGTGAGGTGAACGATAGAAACCTTTAAAGTGGTAATTAATATTCATCTGAATGACAGGAATATTCTCATCAGTGCAATGAGGATGACTTGGACGTAAATGATACCGACAATAGCACAATAACACTAACATCACACAGCTTGAGCTAAGAGCTGAGAGAACACAAAAACAAGTAAGCAATCTCCGTTGTGACAACTCTAATAGCCTTTCAACAGGATTCTATGATGTTAACAGATTTCTGTTGATACTTACTTTGAAGCTTTTGAATTTTCAGTTTGACTAACAATGAGGCAAATGAGAGGTTGGAGAAGAGAGGAATTGATTACTTTAAGGATTCCTTTGAGAATAGTGGCGAGCAGGAAAAGTTTTTCCTACCATTGCGAAGCAGCCAGACAATAAGTTCTTGTATTGGACGATGCATACCATCAAAGAAATTCTATCAATAACGGTTCTTACTGAAGCTGATGTCCTAATTAGAAAGAACTGTATAGAGTTATGTATGTACACTAGACTGGTCCTTATTTTTTTTAAAACTGGGTTTCTTAAAATTGCCAGGCAAATTATATAAGCTTATGGTCCCAAACTACCAAATATGAAGTTTGGTTTCGATCCGATAATGTTTGATGGGCGCGGAAGTCACTCAAAGTTTAAAATTCCATTTGTATGAGAAAAAACCTGGGTTGTGTTAGTTTTATCAAAATTTAACACATATAATATAATTTATCTAACCAAATGTGAATGGTATTCCATTGACAATAGATTGGTCTTTCTTTGAAGCTATAACAACATAAAATCGGATTGTATTTGGCACAGCCAGGACTACTGAAAGTCAATTTTTTAGGAAATTCAAAAGATGCTTCGACTTGGAGGTCTTGGATAGCCACAAGAATTAGCAGAAATGTTTTTAATATTCATATTTGGAAAATATACAAAATAGCCCTTCGAATGAGCCTTATATGAAGAAAATCGGATTACTCTTTACTTTAGCTTGAACATACTAAACAATTGCTATAGATTTTTTAGGACAAAATTTTAGGCTCTTAACTTTAGCGGGGTGAGAATTGTACATGGTCTCAAATAATTTCAGGCTTCGCGTTAGATTCTAAACTTGCAATTCATTTCGCAACATTTGATACCAAAATCATGAAATTTGTTTGGCGGTTTCTGCTTATATGGATATGATTAAAATTTCAATATTTTTTTGGTTGTAAAAACAGCTGAATTTCACTGCTTTAAATGCATCAGACAGGTAAATGGTACAACATTTTTGGGAATTTATGCTTCAAAAGAAGTGGTATTATGTGCAGAAATATATATTAGGTGTAGTAAAAAGAAATCCATTATTTTTCCAATAGATGGCGTTATTTATCTGCATCTCGCGTTGTATAAGTCCGATCGTGTTCCGCTAGGGGGCATTAGAAAGATGACAGTTCCTACTAAAAAAGCTTTTTTGACACTTTTTTGATTGATTGATTCAGTTTTGTTTGAGAGCTTGTCAAAGATGGACATCAGCAAAGAGAAAATTCGCTACATTTTACAGTTTTTCTTCGATAAGGGAGAAAACGCAAGCCAGGCGGCTGAAAATGTGAATAGCGCTTATGGACCTGATACTGTAACAGCCAATCATGCGCAATTTTGGTTTCGTCGATTCCGTTCCGGTAACTTCGATGTCAAGGATGCACCACGCACTGGAAGGCCAATTGTCGAAAATGTCGATAAAATCATGGAAATTATCGAGTCCGACCGTCATGTTAGCACTGTCTCGATTGCAAAAGAGCTAAAGATTGCACAAAAAACCGTTTGGAACCATTTTAATAAGGCTGGATACACAAAGAAGCTCGATGTATGGGTGCCACACGAGTTAACGCAAAAAACCTTCATAGACCGAATTTCCATCTGCGAATCGCTGCTGAACCGCAACAAAATCGACCCATTTCTGAAGCGGTTGGTGACTGGTGATGAAAAGTGGGTCACTTACGACAACGTCAAGCGAAAACGGTCGTGGTCGAAACACGGTGAACCGACGGAAACGGTGGCCAAGCCAGGATTGACGGCCAGGAAGGTTTTGCTGTGTGTTTGGTGGGATTGGCAGGGAATTATCTGCTATGAGCTGCTCCCATACGGCAAAACTCTTAACTCGGAACTCTACTGTCAACAATTGGACCGTCTGAAGGAAGCAATCGCCCATAAGCGGCCAGCTTTGGCCAATAGGAGAGGAATTGTGTTCCATCAGGACAACGCCAGGCCACACACATCGATAGTGACTCGCCAGAAGCTCCGGGAGTTTGGTTGGGAGGTTCTTCTGCATCCACCTTATAGTCCGGACCTGGCACCAAGTGATTACCATCTGTTCCTGTCCATGGCGAACAATTTTGCTGGTGAAACATTCGCTTCAAGAGAGGCTTCTGAAATTCGACTGTCTCAATTTTTTGCTAATAGGAACGAGGGCTTCTATGAGAGAGGCATAATGAAATTACCTTTAAAATGGCAACAAGTTATCGAACAAAATGGCGCATATTTGACCTAAATCGGGTCATTCTAACTATCTTAAATAAAGCCCTCAATTTAATGCAAAAATAATTGATTTCTTTTTACTACACCTAATATGATGTGGTTTTTTTTACTATGATCTTCCACTTTTCCAAAATTTCATGAAAAACTGCGCATTTTAGGGAATTTTGGGGGAATTTTGGCAGATTTTTTTCCTTTTTAGGAAATTTTGAAAATTTTCAAACTTTTAATTTTTTAATTTACAGCCGTTGTAAAGCTAAATTTAAAGCAGAAATTATATTTTCGGAAGGTTTATTTAATTATTTGAAGAATATTTATTTGAAGAAAGTAAAATTCAGTTTTAGTGTTTAAAACATTTGGTAAGCGTACACAATTGATAAGCGTACTTTTGTTGAATGAGGGGTATTTCTTACGATACGCCTCCACCAATTGAAGTATAAGTTGCAGTTCATCCTCATCTTGAGTATTATTTTGTTGAAATCTCCCACGAATTTAATGCCTCTTTCTGCAACGTCATTTACTACGTGAATGTTGCATAAAAAGTAAAGAAGTTTACATCGGCTAAGCCGATTGCACACATACCTTTTCCTCAGCCTTAAATATGTTGAAACATTACCTTAACAAAAATTCCTGCCGTTTTCGTTGTTCTAGCTACACATTATCTGTGCTTCGATTAAGCTTCTTAAACTCGAAATTATATTTAAGTACAAATTTTTTACGAATGGTGGGCATGGTCAAATTTTAACCGTTAGAGGACATTTTGTCTAGCTGCGAAATACTCAATTCAAAATAGTGAAAATGAAATTTTGGCAAAGTTCGGGAATGGTGGTCATGGTTAAATTTAACCGTTAGAGGACATTTTGTCTAGCAGCGAAATACTCAATTCAAAATAGTGAAAATCAAATTTTCGCGAATTTCGCGGATGGTGGTCTTGATCAAATTTTAACCCTTAGAGGACATTTTGTTTAGCTGCGAAATACTCAATTCAAAATAGTGAAAATCAAATTTTTGCGAATTTCGCGAATGGTGATCAAATTTTAACTTTGCAACGGCTGTAAATTAAAAAATTAAAAGTTTGAAAATTTTCAAAATTTCCTAAAAAGGAAAAAAATCTGCCAAAATTCCCCCAAAATTCCCTAAAATGCGCAGTTTTTCATGAAATTTTGGAAAAGTGGAAGATCATAGTAAAAAAAACCACATCATATATATTTCTGCACATAATACCACTTCTTTTGAAGCATAAATTCCCAAAAATGTTGTACCATTTACCTGTCTGATGCATTTAAAGCAGTGAAATTCAGCTGTTTTTACAACCAAAATAATATTGAAATTTTAATCATATCCATATAAGCAGAAACCGCCAAACAAATTTCATGATTTTGGTATCAAATGTTGCGAAATGAATTGCAAGTTTAGAATCTAACGCGAAGCCTGAAATTATTTGAGACCATGACCAATTCTCACCCCGCTAAAGTTAAGAGCCTAAAATTTTGTCCTAAAAAATCTATAGCAATTGTTTAGTATGTTCAAGCTAAAGTAAAGAGTAATCCGATTTTCTTCATATAAGGCTCATTCGAAGGGCTATTTTGTATATTTTCCAAATATGAATATTAAAAACATTTCTGCTAATTCTTGTGGCTATCCAAGACCTCCAAGTCGAAGCATCTTTTGAATTTCCTAAAAAATTGACTTTCAGTAGTCCTGGCTGTGCCAAATACAATCCGATTTTATGTTGTTATAGCTTCAAAGAAAGACCAATCTATTGTCAATGGAATACCATTCACATTTGGTTAGAGAAATTATATTATATGTGTTAAATTTTGATAAAACTAACACAACCCAGGTTTTTTCTCATACAAATGGAATTTTAAACTTTGAGCGACTTCCGCGCCCATCAAACATTATCGGATCGAAACCAAACTTCATATTTGGTAGTTTGGGACCATAAGCTTATATAATTTGCTAAGAAATAAAAAAATAAAAAAAATAAGGACCAGTCTAATGTACACTCAGGGAAAAACTGCAAATTAAAATCGAAATTTTCAGCATAGAAGAAAAATAATACTGAAACATGTTAAAATAACAATGTTCAACTTGGATTTGATGTAGTTTCTATATAATTCGTGGAGTATGTTGAAGTTACATGGATTTTAAGTTGAACCATATTGATTTAAGTTTGTTTTGATATTAATTCGTGAACTGCGTTCCAAATTATTGAATCAATAAGAAACGTTTTTAAATTGATATGGCAACTCTTGAAGTCAATGTAGAAACCACATCACTTCAATAAGACAATAATATAGTCCAATATTAATCTAATATTAATTCAGTATACTGAAAAATATTATTTATTTATCGCTTTTATATTAAAATCGTCGATATTGTGCCACCTTAATTTAATGCTGTTCCATATTGAAACACCAATTTTCTACGTCACTAGACTTTGATTAACGTTTCTTCTTGAATCAATGTGGTTTTTGTTGATTTTAAGTGGTTTTTTCTCTGGGTGTTTATCCGAAAAAGTGGAGCACAGCCCAGTGTGAGATATAAGATGCTAAGGAAAATACCAAAAATAAAGATGATGAAAACATTTATCCTTGCTGCTTGGAATATTAGATGCCTACGTAGCTAACCCTAAAAGTTTCTGCAAAAATATATAAAAAACACTTATTTAAAAAAAAACCCCCCGCTTTATTGTTTTCCAAAATATTCGCCCTTAAGATTTACACACTTTTGCATACGCTCTTCAGGTGTTGAAAGCCGCTCATCATGCATTTTGACGAATCAGAACAGGAAGAAGTCATTAGGAGAAAAATCGGGCGAATACGGACAATGCGACATTTAATCGACGTTTTTCTCCTTCAAATTATCAATTGTTCGAATTGCTGTAGGTATGCGAGCTGGCATTGGCATGATGAAGAATTATTCGTCGTTTTCTGTTATTTTCGCGAATTTTACCGATGTCTATGTCTTCTGGTTAAAAAAACGACAACGCACAACTTTTGATGGATTCGGCTCACTTTGAAATACCAAAACAGTCGATTGTTGTTTTGTTTTTGGTTCGTACGCATATATCCACGTTTCGTCACCTGTTATGATGCTATAAACGTTGAAGAAGCATCGTGACTAAATTTTTTTGGAATTTCCTTGCTTCAATAGACGCGAACCTGTTTTTGTGCTTCGGTCAAATTATGTGAAAGCCACCGACTACAATCCTTCCTTGGACCTGAATAATTATGCAAAATTGTTTGGATTTATTTTTTGCCAATGCCCAAAGATGCCTCAATTTTCCGGTATGTCACATGACGATCTGCATCAATCAATTCCCTGACAGCATTAATGTTTTCTGGAACAACAGCAGTTGATGGTAGACCTGTACGAGACTCGTCATCGATGGTTGTGCGTCCACGCTGGAATTCTGCAAACCAATTCAAAACAGCCATTTGCGAAGGCGCTTAATTTCCCAAGGTTAAATGAAGCTGTTTGAAGCATTTGTGTTGATTAAGGCCACGTCGAAAATCGTAAAAAATCATCCAACGGAAGCGTTCCATTTTTTTTCCAAAACTGATTTTTTTAATAAGCTGTTGAAACAAAACTAATTGACGGAATTTCAATCTGACAGTGACGTTTGTCATAAAGATGTAAAATTTTTCGACAACCATAATCACATATTTGGAAAATGCTTGTGGTCGATTGCAGAAACTTTTAGGGTTACCCTCGTATTGTTATTGACATTTCGCTTTTCTTTATTTTCTAAGGACCCTTAACTACTAAGGTTTCCTAAAACAGCTTACAATCCAATATAAAATGATCACACACAAAAAATGGGGCTATAAGACGTTCAAGGTCACCGGGAATCCTCTCAACCAACGTTTTTCATATCCTGAAAAGTAAAATCTCAGCGTTCCGTTCGCTCAAATTTGTCAACCTTGCCATGTCACCTTCTGTCAAGTGAAATTTTAATTATTTCGAGCTTTCACTGAATTCCGCTGGCTCTGTTAAATGATGCACGGATGCGCTCATTACGAACTCATATGTGCTAAGAGCTCAGCACGGGCGCACAATTCCTCGCTTTCAGTGAAACTGTCGTCGTAGCACAAGTCGTTACATTGTCCTTTATCCTTGGTCGTTTTAATATTTTAGCTTTTTCTTTTGGATGGGGAGTAGACGGGGAAGTCTTTCTGTTTTGTTTTTTTTTTTTTTGTGTAATTTTGTTCTTGTTTTTTTTTTTTTCACTGCAAGAACATTTTCCATTGTCTCATTTCACCGAGAGATGACTCTTCAAAGTGTGTTGGATATTACCTTGCTTTGCTTTATGCTGATGTTTTGTAGGTGGAAACTCTGCTGGTTTTCGGAAACGGAAACTTATTTTCCCTTATTCGTTGGTTCGTTGCTTGTTGTTGCTTTTTGTGTTTTGTTTTTTGTTTTGTCTTTTTAGTTTCTTGTGTTACATGTGTTGACACTATGCTTCATTACGTGCAGACACAAGAGCGTTGAGCATAGAATATCTGGGAGCACCGGGAGATGTAAGCATTCTACATACATCGCGCTCACGAATGAATAGAAACATATGGGTATATGAAGTGTGCAGTTGTACATCGGTGCGGTATGTGAAGATATTCCGCTCTCTGTATGGATTGCATGTGCCACTGAAGCCTGCACTTTAGCGTCAAATTACTGACGACAGCTGTGGGAGCTGCTGACGAATTGCTTTTAATTGTTGACTGCAATTAACAGTAATTTTCTGCTTTTCTAAACTTTTTCTCTTCCCTCCTTTCGCAACCATTCCGTATTCCCTTCTTCGATGGTGTGGGTGTATATGATTACCATAAGTTTTTGCGTTTGTTTGGAACGTTGACAAAGCACAGGGCAATCGAAAGCCATGAATGACATTGAAAAAATACAAGAACAAAAGAAAAGTTTTAATTTCTCAGACGATCTGTCATGATCAGGGCTGGGCGCAATACATAAGCAAACCTAAGCTCATGAACATGTAGTGGTGCAACAACTTGATAAAATACAAATTCGCTCTTCATTTTGCGAAGACGAGCGTTATAGATCTTACCTTCAGAAGCATTCATGCCAAACTAAACTCACAATGCATTATTTTAACCAAATTATACTTGATTTTAACGAAAAAAGCTCTCTGCTTTGCACTGAAAGAATTGTAGTGGTTCATTTTTCAGTGTCAGTAAAAATTTTAAAATAAAACTAAATTATGTAAAAATTAAAAAAAGGGAAACTGAATTTTCAAAATAAAAAGCCTTATTTCAAGGAATTGATAAGTTCATCAAAATTGAAGCTGGCTTTATCCTAAAAAAGAGAAAAACATGCAAATATATATTATAATATAATAAAGAGTTGTTAAGCCTAAAAATGCGTTATACGCCAAAAACTATTATTCATAAAACTAATACTATTAATGAAAAATATTCGAAAAAACATTGTCTTGAAAAAGACAGATGGATAAATTTAAAATTTCGTATGCTTCAATCTGCACAGTGTATGGCACTCGAGGTATAATCTTTCGTAAAAATATTCCAAAAATCAATTCGCATAAATCATTCGACAAACGTCTTCCCATGTAGGAGTGTAGGTCTCACTCTTCTTCTTCCTAATCCCTGAAATGTGTTAGAGCTACGCTGCTTCAACATAGGCACATAGCATGAGGAAAAGAGAAGCACGCTATGGCAGCGAAAACTTTAGCTCTGCAGCGGTGAAATGCATTGCCACTTTTAATTTTAATTTTGGGAGATTTTCGAGTACCTTACATATAAAAATCTAACAAACTAATAAAATGCCATGAAAAGCTTGAAAAACGTAAAAATAATCAAGGAAACTTAATATCAAGGAGAAATAGATATTGTTTTTTTAGTCCTACCCTGTCTACATAACTTTTTGATCACACTTTTTGAGCAAAAATACTAAATTCTATGTACAATCAAATTCGTAGTCGTAGTCAAAAATGTATGTCAATTTGTTACAAAATAAAAACATTCGTTAAGCAAAAGCATAACCTAATATCAAAGTTTAAATTATGAACTTTTCAAGTAATACAAAAAACCGAGCCGACGCTGTGTTTCTTTGATAATTTTCTTGCAAGTGGTATCATAGTGCAACTTTGTGTCTACCCGTATTGTTGTTGGTAGCTTTCTGGTGAATTGCTCGAATTTGCTGAATTTCCTATTCCTGCCTAAAGTTTTTGTTGGTAGCTTTTTGGTGAATTTCCCCAATTTGTTGAATTTCCTATACCTGCCTAGTGGTGTATTGCCCCATCGCGGCAGAGCCTTTTCGACGTCGACAGTTAGACCTACACTCCTACATACGTCTTCCTTCATTCGCTTCATGTAGGAGTGTAGGAAATTTTCATTTGAAAGAGGGTTATTTTCAATGCAGATCGTATGAAATTGTCATGTTTTTTGATGTTTTTCAATCTGTGTGCTACAATTCTCAAAAGTTTTATAATTTTTTTGTACTTAAGATATCTTAAGAATTTAAACTCTTAAGTCTTTCCAAAGGCAATAATGTCTCACAATCACGACGTGACGAAATATGGCCATATCCGCCAATTTCTTTAAAATAATATTTTTCTTCTCCTCTCAGATCTCCGCGGCGTATACTATTTTTTCAAATGTAATTCTCATTTCCGTTAGCACCATAGCATTTGTTCAGAATGAGATTTTCATTCATGTTAGCAGCATATACTCTATTTTCAAATGAAGTAATCATGCACGTTTGACCCATTTCAGCCAGCCAGCATGTACTTTTTGCCCAAATGAAGTTTTCATGCGAATTAAGGTCATACACCCCTTTACCTAATGATTAACCCATTGGCACTCAACGACATCCAATAAATATTGACAAATTTATTTTTAACAAGAGAAAACACCTAAAAACTTATAAGTTTCCCAGTTTTTTACATGATCAGATGTGATATCCCAGCCGGAAATTTCACTACTTCTGCAGTACTTCCGAAGTGGTGAAAATTCATACTGCAACTACTCGCATTACTAACCTTACTTCTAATGAATTTTGTTAGGAGATGGCCGCTATTTTCAGTATTACAAAATTCATGTGTTATTCATTAGGTAAAGGAGTGTATGACCCTAAATCGCATGAAAACTTCATTTGGGCAAAAAGTACATGCTAGCTGGCTGAAATGGATCAAACGTGCATGATTATTTCATTTGAAAATAGAGTATATGGGCATTTCCACAGAAATGTCAACCGCAGTCAAAAAATTCAAAGCCTATAAAAGTATGTTGTTTTAACATATATTTATAGAGAATCTATCAAATTTTACTAATCTAACCATATTCCACATATATTCATAACACATTTTGAAATATTCAAATGCAAAGTCGCACAAGTGCAAAAGTTATGTTTTGAATATTTCTCTTCCCGTTTTGTTTTGATTAATGTTTGTAATAACATCCACTATGCTTTGATATTTGCACTTTTAAATATCGTTTTATATTTGAGGAATGTAAGAAAAATGCAAAGGGAACAATGGAATCGCCAATTACGGTAAATTTTTTCTTTACTTTATCGTTTATTTCGTTGTAGCGTGCGATATTGAAAAATAACATTTGTTATCAGTGAGGCAAAGGTGTTTGCGCAACGCGCCTCAAATATTCGCAGCAAACAGCAATTTGTATTGCAATTAAATAAAAAAAATTTTGTTGCAAAATAATCAACGCTTTGGCCCTGAGACATATTTGAAGTTTGTAGCGTACGACATCGTAAGTGTAAAATTTATAAATTTCGCACCCTTGCTCCTAAACCCATTTAAAATTTTTTATTTTCAACCACATTTTTCTGAAAGAAACTCAACACCTCAACAACAAAATTTATGTTTATAAAGACTGATTCAGCAGTCGATTAAGAATAAACTAAGTTAAGAAAAATAATTATTTTTTGCAAGTTTCAATAGAGAATGAATGATTGTTCCAGAAATGCGAAATTTTGAGTTGTACCGATTTAGTAGCAAGGGTGCGATAGGTCAACTTACCGAAAAGGAGTACTCTGAGTTACCCCAGAACATGACTACTCAAAATGTAGAGTATTTTGTGTAAGTCAACTGACCTCTAATTCACCACAGTAGGTCTATTCGTGGAGTAGTTAAATGTGGGAGTGGTAATGCCTCAATGACAAGCCAATGTTAAAAAAATTCAGTTTGAAGCATCGGTTGGCTTATTAAGAGGGCAGTCCTGAAGGAGCTAGGACTGCATATTCCATTAAAAAATCTTTATTTAATATAAGTAATACTATTCACAGTTAAGTTAGTTTCTATTCTTTCTTTTTTATGCAAAGGATGAATATTCTTATTTATTTTTTTTTTCTTTGTTGAAGATATTTTAAGTTTATAATTTTTGTTGTGAAAATAAATATATAATATTGAAAACATTAAAAGTCATTTATCATCATCTTCTCCATGTCCAATTAAATGAAAAGTACACATTAAATTAAAACGTATGATGCAACAAAATGTAGCATTCGACATGTAGCGTGCGACAGTGATTAAAATAAAATAAAAAACTAAATTGTTTAATATTTTTGAATCAAATAAAAACCAGTTCTAAGATTCATCAATGTACAATATTACAAAATTAGTCGCATTAAAATATTGCCTCAAGTTTCGCTGAAATCAGTGGTTGAACTGTACGCCTCAAAACTGACTTTTGTTTTTGTAGCGTGCGAATGCCTTAGTTTTTTGTAATTATCTTGAAAACGAACAATTTCCAGAAATCAACCTTAGCACCAATTACAGTGCTAGTCAAAAGCTATAACTTCCGCCATTTGTCCAAATAAAAAAAATTTTTCGTATATTTCTTTTTCCACTGAGAATGCGTGCGAATGTCGTGTTCGACATCATGGAAATGCCCATATGTTGCTAACATGAATGAAAATATCATTCTGAACAAATGCTATGGTGCCAACGGGAATGAGAATTACATTTGAAAAAAAGTATACGCCGCGGAGATCTGAGAGGAGAAGAAAAAGAACATTTTAAAGAAATTGGCGGATATGGCCATATTTTGTCACTTCGTGATTGTGACACATTATCGCCTTTGGAAAGACTTAAGAGTTTAAATTCTTAAAATATCTTAAGTACAACAAAATTATAAATCTTTTGAGAATTGTAGCACACAGATTGAAAAGCATCTTATCATGACAATTTCATAGGATCTTCATTGAAAGTAGGAGTATACAACCCTCTTTCAAATGAAAATTTCATTTGAGAAGGGTCTGTTGCAACGCGCTCTTGCTTCTGTGTTATTTGGACTGGAAGATCGTTTGAAAGATCACCAATTGGCCTCTTTCGAAATGAATGCTTCACTACTTCTGCATTAATGATTTGTTCATGCATGGGATAAAGTCCGGCTGGGTATCTGAGTAGTGTTTGCAGAAATTGTTTTAAACATTTCCCAAAAAACGTAGCACAATGCTTCCAGTGCAAACTAGTTGTTAGATGTTTTGATGTTTCACATTTTTGTATCCTCGAGTACCTCTCGTTTTTCAAGACAATGTCATCGTTCGGGAGTGAATACACCTTATCCCGATGACATTGCCATTAGAATTGGCATCACCTCCTAATATCTGCTTTAAATGGCCATGTCATCCGATTTGAGAAGTACTCAATTTTCCCCCTTGATGTCTTCGGTGAAAACATTAATGAATTTGCCATTTATGAGAAAAAATCCGGCTGGGTATATTATATGTCATTTATGATAAAAATTCCGGGTGGGTATATTAGGTACAGTTTACTATATTTAGGTACAATTTATGGACCATTTTAGGTACACACTTAAATCTCCATTTTCCAACACTGATGTTAACTGTCATTGGTTTAAAGTAAACAATAACATGGTGAAGTAATTTGAAGCAAAGTTTAATTTTTAAAATTGAATTTCTCAATCTCCCAAATTTCCCTCTTTTAATTTTTATAAAATATTGTTGCAATAAGTAAGTAGAATAACATATAAAAAGAGAGGCTGCCCCAATTTACCCCGTTCGTAATAGGAGCGTTTTTTCTATAGTGACCACCTGCCCCTTGGAGTGCCGAAGGATTTTGAAAATTCAATCACGTTATATACGATCGAAATTATAAACCATTTAAGAAATATAAGAACAAGCTGTAAAATAAATACAATCCCATATATAATGGCACCAATGCCTTAAATTGTAGAAGTAATCAGATGTAATTACATATGTGTTCAGACCGCAATTACATATATGATAAATTTAAATGCAATTATACATATAAGTAATTGAGAACAATTAGTATTTTTCATTTTCTAATTATAATGTAGTTGGCTCCAATTAATAATGCAATCGGGGCAAGGCTCTAATCACATATGTAATTGGTTCCACTTATATTTGGGGCACTTATTTCTCTTCGTGTGCCTGGAAAGCTTGTTTTCTCCATCCTGCCCTTTTTTCCTTAAAATATTTTTCCCTTTACTTGAGTTCCTATTTTCCCCACCTTTTATTCGCCTACGACAGGATTTGACCTAGAGCCTTCGTAGTGCTCAGCGACTACGCTACCCATACGCCACAGAGGAATCTAAAACGCGTGGACTGATTATGTTATTTAAAGTCAAATGAAAATTATTTTCGAGTATTTTAATAATATGTAGTTTTTTGTATAAGTACGTAGTGGACTTTACTCTGAAAGAATACGCATGATTGTTAAAGGCAAGTTTAAATGCGTCCGTACAACAGTTCTGCTGTAAGAAATACGATCGTAGTACATACAGTACGAACCGTTGTTAATTACAGACGCGTAGCTTTCGTTCATTGTAGATGCGTGCTTGAAAGACTTTATTGTACTTCTGCCGAAGCTAGTAATTTTTTCACACGTGCCCTAGTTTTTTACACCCAGCCTAAGCAGGATTTGTGCGGATCTTGTAGTTACTAGAACTAAGCCGCATTTATATACATATTGTGCATATCCTTATTCCACCCGAAATTCATGCAGGACGAATTCATAAGGTGTGTGGCCTTATTTCGGGTATCACTTCTACAGGCCATACGGCCGGCTCCAATGGGTATTGAAAAGTAGTTCGAACATACACGTCTGTGTCGGTTATTGTATTGGTTTTTTTATTTAAGCATTTTTAATATTTTTATTCGTGACACTTCTGAATTAATCCAATACTTCCCACGTAGGCAAAAATAAATACCTTGTTAAAACAACATTAAATTCTTTTAAACATAATTAAAAAATGAGAAATTTTCCACAACGCCAGAAATGCATTACGGACTCGTTTACGTTAAGTATATGCAAGTGTGCAGTTGACAACTCATGCATGTACATACATAAGTGTAAAAGCATCTGGTTATGTCGTTTACACATTTGCTAGCAATAAATTGATAATATTTGTCAGTTGCAAACAAAAATCGAGAAGCAGCAAACAAGAAGCAGTTATGCATGTTTTTTATTCACAGCATCGATCAATGTTGTTGCCTACTTAAAATCATGCTCAATGCTCTCTATCTCTCTCTCTCTCCCTCGCACACATACACACACACACATACACACACACACACACACACACACACACACACACACACACACAGAGCCACAGATAAACAAACACATATTAATAAAGCTGACAATGTTGGATATTGCAAGCCATACAAATGACACCGACGCGTCGGCTGCAAATTTATATGTCGACCCACGTAATTATCGAGCACAAAGGCAAGAAAATGTCAGCGGGAGTTCAATTTTTCTTTTCTGCATTGGTTTTTTCGGTCTGGCTTATTTTAATTGTTGTTATAAGTTTTCGTATGTTTATGCGCTATGCCCCGATCTTTAATAGTTAGTGTGAAGCTAACAATAAACAATGCGTTCTTGCATTCAATTGATTTCATGGTTGGCTCTCTCCAATGATTGAAATTCCGAACCTGAAGAGTCCGAAGAACACGTTCATGAAATAGAGAAAAGATTTTTAATGTTTCCTGCTCAAAATTTACTCTCAGCAATAGTTTAGACCCGTTTGTTAATCATTTTTATTTTTTTTTTTTCCATATACTACGTCGCGACCCAGCAGTCGCATCCTCGCCCGAGAGAAAGCAGGACAGAGGCATAAGAAATGCTCAGCGCTGTCCTCGTCTTCAAGGCAGGACGTACATGTCCATTGCGCGATAACACCAATGTTGGCCAAATGTCGGCCACGTCTGACAAGCCTCGTCATAAGACCTACGAAGTCGTGCAGATCAGCTCTCCTTAGCCGGAGAAGAAAATCGCCGAGTCTCTTATTAGGGTTTTTGACGAAGCACTTGCTCGTCTTGCAGGAGCCAGCTCTGGACCATCTATCCCTATGAGTAATCCCAAGTAATCATGACTAATTACTTGGAATCGTAATAATTCAATTACACAGTGCGCAAGTAAAACAAGTAAGGGTGTTATAGTCAGGCGGGCCTGACAATAGAATACCCGACACAGACACACATGTCCAAATAATTTTTTATATCAAGAGGTGTTTAAGGCCATAAGGAGCCCCATATACCGACTTTTGTTAAATTTCTTTATGAAAACCGCCCCTTTGCCACGCCTACTTTTCCAATATTTTTAAAATCTAATCGGAGGCTGAAATACACTCCAAATCCCAAGCTTCATTGAAATATTTGGAAAAAGTCCGATTTTGGGGGAGTTTTTGGATTTTTGTGACAAACCCTAGTACTGGAGGTACCCTTAATAATGGACCGATCAAGGACATTTATTGGGAGGACGGTTATGGCTAGAAAGGAAGCCTAAGTGCCATTCAAGTCCCATTTGAATTTCGGGTGTAGGAGACAACTTTCGAAAAACGCCCGTCTGCCACACCCACTTTTCCAATTTTTAGAAATCATATTACTTGCTTTTAAACATGTTCAAACATTAAATTTCATCAAAATATCTTGAAAAACTTCGATTTTAGAGCAGTATTTGCGATTTTCGTAACAGTCCCTAGTACTGGAGGTATCCCTAAAAATGGTCCGATCGGGTCCATTCTCGAACGTGTTCTTACTCATGTGCCTGTGAGTTTGCATACCAAATTTCGTCAAGATAGCTCAACTGCTTCGATAAACATACTGTATACAAACAGACGGACGGACATGGCTAAATCGAATCTCCTGGTGACGCTGATCATTTCTATATACATTTTGGATGGTCTATCTCTACTGGTTCTGGGTGTTACACACAACCACACAAACGCAATATACCCTCGACACAGAGTGTGTCGGGTATAAAAATACCTGGGAAGTGATACTATTTTTCTTATAGGCCGTGTCGAGTACAACAAGAATCCAAACATCTCCAAAATTATAAGTAACGGTTAAAAAACCGATTATACGTACTTTGAGCTATTTTAAGGCTCTTACTTAGCTTTTTATCAACTGATTTTTATTTGCTACCAGGTTAAGAAAGAAGAAAGATCGGCCTTTTCACTGATGTATATATTGTTGAAGGAAACTTGAAAAAATTATTTCTGAATCGATGAAACAAAAATTTTTTTATTATTTTGTTCTTTTCTTCTTACTTTTTCAACACTTTTTTTTATAAAAAAGGTCTACCAGATGTGAATTTATCATAAAATAACAAATATAACGCAAGATCTTTCTTCAAAAACGGTATGTAACTAAGTAAGTTATTAAACTTTTTATCAAAACAAAGTTTTTGAAAAATACCAATTTTTGTTAATAACGTCAAAAGTGTTTGCTTGACCGTTTCTTTTTTTCAATTCAGGTTATTCCATACCGTTTTTGAAGAAAGATATCGCGTTTTACTCGTTGATTAACGTTTTTTTGGAATAAATTCACAAATGGTTGACCGTCTTAGGGCTAAAAAAACAATAATTGTGTTGAATTCGTTATTTCCACGAAAATTTGGTCTGAATTTATGCTTAAAAGAATATAGTATATAATATCTGTTTAAAAATATTTTGATTAAAATGCAATTTCCGTTTCAATTCTTTTCCACTCAGGTATTCACTTCACTAGTCAACAGAAACTGCAAATTCAAAGCCCATCGCATCATTATCAAAAGCAGCCCGCCGCAAGCGCTTCAATATGGCGATCAATCGACTCGCAAAGATTTCAGGATCGCAAACCCGCATTGATCAGCAATTTACAACAGTCAATAGATGACAATGAAGTGCTCAATGGCTTTCGTATCGATGAACAAAAAGATACACAAGAATATGAAAAAAATTGTGCCAAAAATTGCTTAAAATCAAAAGGCTCCCATCTAAGAAAGCATCTTTCTTCGATCCCATCGTCTTCGATAACGATTTTTGGGTTAACAACAACATCAAGCCCCACAGAAGCTGCTGCTCAGAATCAAGAATCTTACGAGCGATCCATAAGCTCAACGGATCAAGATCAAAATAGAAGTGCAAGCGATAGCAAATCCAAAACGCAAAAGAAAATTGCCAGCGAAAGCAAAGGCGACAGCGAAAGGGAAGTTGAAACTAGAAGTATAAAAATCGTAAGAAACCCATCCCAATTGGCTTCATTGTCAGCTGTCAAGCAACAGTTGCGAGCAAAAGTTAATCCGGCCAAAGTGAAAGAAACGCACGAGCTTAAGAAGGTGCACATGGCCCATCGCAATCTGCACAAGGAAGTGGTTGTTGATTTAAATCATGGTGCGAGCCAACATGGTGGGCGATACAAATCCAAAACACATCCTCCGGTCTCATCGAGTCTTCGAGAGCGCACAAGACGTGCGACTAGACCGGATCCGATATTGAATACAATCAGCCCACAGTCACAGCCACAGACGGAGGCAGATTCATCGAATGCTGATGCTGAGATCCATTCGACAGCAGTAGGCGGCGGTGTTATTGTCATTGTCCAGGAAGATGATGTCAAAAATGTCGCCACATTGCGTAAGGCACTCGATGCTGCGAACGATTTTGGTTTTATTTTGCCATCCGAGGGGCCGATGGACTCTTCATCGACCCTATACTTCAATGAGACGTATTTGGCGCATTCGAATGGCAGCGCGAATAACGATTTGATATCGATTGCACCGACACTTGTTACAAAGAGTAAACGTGCACCCGACGAGGATACGCAATTGATGACAACAAAACACGAGCCTGTCATAATTATCGATGACGTTGAGGAGTTCGATAGTGGCTCAAATCAGGGTCAGGGTCAGGGATTGCATAGCACGATGTCGGGGCTTTCGACACCGGTCGATAAAAGCGAAGACTACTCCCACGACGAACCGGCCGAGCCGCGTGTTCTCCCCTTGAGGCCGGTCCTACCGAATCCATACGAAGATGAGGAGGTCTCCGTGGTCTATGCAGAACAGCATTCGGAAATACGTTTAATGTGTGAAGTCGATTTGGACATCGCCACAAGTATGTGGTATAAAAACGGACAGGTGAGTTTCCTTAATCCAATAAAAGATTTCATCTGAAGAAGGGGCTTTTCTTTTTCTTCTTGTTGTCGTCATATATATGACTAAGAAAACGGATTCTGATTCAAACTTCCATGATGTAATTCCTCTGAACAAAATCAGCAAATCCTTTTTTTTTTTTTTTTGGAAATTAAATGCATTCCTTACGAAAGCAATTGTTCCTTTATTTATTTCCTTCCCCGTTTTTTATGTTCTCGCTTGCTTCTTCACATCGTCTTTATTTAGTTTTTCTTCAGAAGAAAAGAAAATAATAAATAAATAACAGGCGAGCCTGACAATTAAATACCCGACACAAATACACATTTTTAACTTTCAACTTTACATTATTTATTGTATCTTCCTTTAAATAGGAACTAACAAAAAGTATTCAAATCTTAATTCTAAATACATTTTAGCTACATATACCACATATAAAGTATAAAGTAGTATTTCGATACGACGGGCCCCAATTCAAGGGATGGGCTTCTGATGGATTTGAGCCTCTCGGAGTGAGGGCGATGTACTTTTCGACGGGTGGCGATTGCCACAGCTGGACAATCGTTTGTCGCAAAGTGTTCGACGGGTATTTCGCACCAAGTAGACGGGTGACATATGAACAAGATCTACAGCGATGAGTCGATCGGGTAGAAGCGTACTTTTCAACGGGTGGCGATTGCCGCAGCTGGACAATCGTTTGTCGCAAAGTAATCGGTTTCGCGGGTTGGCATCGACCGCTTGTATATGCGGGCCCGCACAGAGAAAAAAATCAAAAGAAAACTGGTTAAATCAAAAGGAAAAACATACAAAACGGCTTCAACAAGGAATATTTTTAATTTTAACAATTTTTCTTGTTGAAAAAATTAAAAAATTTTCCTTTTGAATCAACCATATTTCAGGTTGAATTGAAATGATAATTTTCAAAAATGGATTTAAATTTAAATTGTTGAACCAACCACGGACATAGTTGAAATGACAAGAAATTTTTTAAAAAAATTCAAAAAAAAATACCTATACAAGAAGAAATGTCAAAAAAAATTTAATTAACGTTCAAAGCAAATGGCCATAGAGCACTCTGCTGAACATGACCCAAAAAATAGCTATCGGATGGACTTCATCCGATTTCGTCACTCCGTTTTGGTGACTGCTTTCGCAATGCTTAAAAAGTTCTAAGATGAATACATATCTTATATGTCCTATTTTATAAAACAAATGAGAATTATACCGAACGAAAAGAAATGTAATTAAACATATTTCCTTTCAATTCAACCAAAACTGTTGTTGACTCAACAATTTTCCTTTTGAAATTTTTGTTCTGCTCGAAAATCAAAAGGACTGTGAATAACAATGCGCCCTTTTAAAAAAATCATGGTTACGTTCGCTCAGTGCGGTAATACTTTAAAGCGTAAAGGTCGGACGATCAATCCTTCGTAGTCTGAAACTCGAAGCAGTAAAGGCTAAGGACCTAGCCATTTCGTTGGGATGATGATGCAGACGCTCTGTGTAGGCTGATTTCAGGCTTGCTTACACGAAGATTTTTGGATTGTACTCTTTGTATGATTTCAATGCTGGAGGAACGAGCGATGGTTTATAAGCCAATGAAACTTAGAAGGTTTCAGTTTCAATGCGTTTCTTTTCGCTACTATATGCCTCCGCCATGTAACACGCCTTTCCAAGTGAATACCTAGGTAAACAACGTTTTCTGTCTGAGGGTCTAGTATATTGTTTATTGTTATAGGTGGGCATGTGCCTCTTTTGAGAGTAAATGTCACATGCTTACTTTTTTGTTCGTTTATTTTGACGCGCCATATCACAAGCCATTTTTCGATTACTTTTAAGTGTGATTGCAGATTTCGAGAGGAAGAAATTTCGCTTTGATGACGGCTAAGTATAGCTGTGTCGTCGGCAAAAGTATAAATTGTATGGTTACTGTTTACAGGGAAATCCGCTGTGTACAGTAAGTATAGGAATGGTCCAAGATCACTCCCTTGCGGCACGCCTGCTCTAATTTCTATATTTTGGGTAATGTGGTCTTTAAATTTAACTTTAAAGACTCTATTGCTTAAGTACCACGTTAGAATCCCGTGAACAGAAAGAGGTGGGAGAGATTTTACTTTATTAATAAGTCCTTCGTGCCAAACCTTATCAAATGCCTGAGCTACATCCAAAAATACAGCAGAACAGTATTCTTTATATTCAAAAGCTTTTCGTATTTCGTTCGCTATACGATAAACTTGCTCTATAGTACCATGATTTTTACGGAAACCGAACTGGTGATTTGGAATAATATTATTTTCTGATATAAATGGAGTCAATTTAAAGAGCAGTGCTTTTTCAAAAAGTTTTGAAATGCATGGGAGAAGGCTAATTGGTCTACAGGGCGACACAATTGTCGCGTCCTTGCCCAGCTTTATGATTATTTTAATAAAAGAGGATTTCCACATAATAGGAAAATATTTGAATCGCATGATAGCATTAAAAAGCTTCGTAATAAACTTAGTTGCAATTAGTGGCAGCTCTATGATCATTTTTGGAGTTATTTTGTCCTCTCATGGAGCTTTTTTGGAAGATATATGACCACTGATTATTTTCTTTATTTCATTTGCGCTGAAGATGATCGGAAAATCGCTCGAGTTTAATTGAGTCGTTGGCATTTCACAACCTACAACAGCGGTGTTGGGTTGAAAAACCAACTTTTAATGATTTGCAAATATTTTAGCTTTATCTTCGTCGCTCCGCGCCCAATTTCCATGGGGGTCTCTAATAGGGGACTCTTCTACTTTCGGCGAATTAATATAATATATTTACTTGCTTTTCATAAAGAATATTTTCCTATAGCCTGTGGTGATAATTTCGAGACGTAGCTCCTGCACTCATGATTTCTCTCTCCTAAGAAAGCCTTTTTTAATTCGTTTGTTGCAGCTTTATATCGCAGCCTTGCAACAGGGGACCTGCATTGCTGCCACTCCCGCCTGAGCCTACGTTTTTCTATGACAAGCCTTTCTATGTCTTGAATGCTATCAGGGAAATTCTTATTATAGTTTTGAGGTCTAGGCGTTGACTGCTCCACCGCTGCCGTTAAAATTGATTTCAATACAGTATTAGCATCATCAAAGTGGTTTATACAGTCAATGGTGTAATTAGTATGAATGTGAGAAGCAACATATTTTTTATATTTTAGCCAGTTGGTGTTGTTGGAAGTAAGTCCTATAGGTGACTCAACAGAAGTTGGTTTTTCTGATAGATTGAAGAAGACAGGTGAGTGGTCGGAAGAGATATAGAAGACTGTTTTGACTATAACTCGTGATCTATCCACTCCTTTCACAATGGCAAAATCAATGAGGTCTGGAATTTTTGTTTGATCTAGTCTAGCCTACCCATGCTGTTTGTAAGAGTATGATACAATTGTCTTCCTTTTGGACTTATAAGTCGAGACCCCCCGTGCGTATGTTTAGCATTGAAATCTCCAGCTGCTAAGAATTTGCTGCCTAGAGTATCGAAGAAATCCATAAACTGTTTTTCTGTGACCAAGAAGCGAGGAGGACAGTAGGCAGAAGGTAAGGTCAAATTACTACAACGATTTTGTATAGAAATGGATCTTTTTTTTTTTTTTAAACATTATATATTATTTATTGGATCACTCCTTTAGAATAGGAGTCTATCAATAATTTTTAAAATCTTACACCTAATTTAAAACAATTACATATCACAGAGCATATTCCGTTTTATAAAAATGTTTATGAATGTAATTACAGTGAACTCTCGAAAACTCGAACACCCACAAACACGAACCCCCGCAAACTCGAACATTTTTTTTTCACCATTGACTATTCTAAAACTCGAACAAAGTTTGAAGGCTCTAAAACTCGAACAAAATTTTCTTCTTGTTTTATGTATTAAAACACAAATCAAAATACGTTTGTTGACATGTGATCATCCCTGTGTACACACGCTCATGTATTTGCCTGTCTTTCTCTTATTTTGTTTTGGTTGGGCAAGATCCACCGTTAGTTTCGCAAAATTTTTGTGAATCTTTCCACGTTGTTTACGTAGAGCAATGCGAAACCATTCATGATATGAAATAGCCCAGCAGGACAAGTCACGGTGAAACAATCTATGATTTCAGCATGACATTAGAGCCGCAACTCTTCCTGACTTTACACCAACTTTCTAATGAAAATTACACATAAGCGGCCGTCATAAAAGAACATGTCACGAGTTGGTCATTGAAATTGGAGTAGATATGTATTTTAACTTGAAATGAAAGTAAACAACATCCTGTCTCGATAACAATGCCATTGGCATTGCGATGAATAACAGCTTCTCCCGATGACAATATCATTACAATTGAGAAATAATCATTTTTCGTTTTTGATTAATTTTAAATTGGAAATGGACTGTAGAAATCTTGAGAAGTTAAAAAGTTTAAGTATATTAAAATTTTCTATCAATATGCGAGTAAAGACTGAATTTAAGATAAAAAAAACGCATAAATAAATAAAAAATATATGGCGTTCCAAAACTCGAACAATTCGTTAACTTGAACAGTGCCGGTTTTATTCAGTTCGAGTTTTCGAGAGTTCACTGTATTTGATAATTACGGGCCTCGGTTTAAGAAGACTGGGCTTTTATGATGTGTGTGTAGGATCACATGAAATTGAGTCGGTGTTGGAGAGCATAACAAGCTCGATGAAACTATAAAGCAGTGTATTATGCGCGGGAATTGCTGATGTGTGAAGGAAGACATGTAGTATTGACGGCGTTGTTTGCGGAAACGACGATTTTAAGGAGTTAGGGTGGGCGTAGATTGCAAGGGTCCATAGAGTGCACCCACCGAGTTGACGATCAGCTAGGAAAGCTATGTTGATCAATGTGCATGGATTGCATCAAGGGTTGCCACCTTTTTGTGTTTGGAAAAAAGCATATTGAGGTCAGAGGGAAAAAAGCGAACAGTATGTTGTACAAATGAACAGTATTTTAGTTTTTTGCTTCAAACACATATTTCTTTGTGCTTCTTGCACAACTTAACAATTGGCTGTCATTTTTGAAGGCTTCGTAATCCTCACAGCCATTAAAATCAAAATTAAAGTATATTTGAAGTTCATTCCGTATTAACTGAAGTGAGCATTTATTTCTGTCATCGCGCCATTTCGCATTCATTACAGAAAAAATTCTTTCTGTATATACTGATGTAGCGGGAACAGAAAGTACATATGAAACGATTTTTGTTATATTTTTACATTCCGAGTTTCCCATTAACATATATTTCCATTTTTGGACAGTATTCATTTGCAGAAAATCTTGGTTTTTCGACACTTTTTCATAATTAAGTTTCAAATTTCTTAATTCAGAGTATAAATCGTCCATACAAATATTGAACTTTTGCAAATTAAGATTGTCTATAACTTTTTCGAAATCATCAAATGTCACTAAAGCCTGTAATGACAAAGAACTTATCATAGAAATCCAATTAGTCTGATTAAAGTTAAAATATTTCTCTAGATATAAGCAAGCCATATCAATAAATAGTATAAAGCCATTAACAGTTCTTTTAAATACTTCTTGGGAGAACTCTGCAATAGATTTTAGATTTTTTTTTGTTTCGTGACCAAAATACATATCAGGTTTTCTTTGCATTGACTCGTCTTTCAAAGAACTCATAATATAGAATACATCTACAATAGATACACTGTTTCCTTCCAATGTTTTGATTGTTTTGTTGAAAACATTTAAAATATGACTAGCATAAAGAAGATAACAATGAACGCTTTTATTTTCGAGTTCACTATCCAACATTAATAAAACTTTAATAAGCGTTGGACAGTTAACATCCAAACTAGCAAAGTAATCACAAATTGGTCTCCAGTTAAATAAAATTGCATCTATTGCTGGTAGAAGAGACAGTGAACGAGTTCCTATGTGTCTTTTAATTTCACGGAACTCTCCCTCAGCCATCGCTACAAATCTTTTCAGTTCTTCTCGTCTACATGCAGAAACAGAAAAGTGGCTATAGATTTTTAATATGATGTTCTCAATGTCACATTTTAAACAGTTCATGGCATGCTTAACTGAATTATGCAAAATATGGGCATGACAATTACCTTTTATTAATTCTGGCACAAACTCCAATAGGTTTTTGTATAAAGAATGATGTTGGCCAAAATTAGCATTGGTATTGTCAGCGCTTAGGCCAGAGAGTTGACTGAAAGAAAGTTTATAGGACTCTAAGGAGTTTTTGATGGCCGAAAACATACCATCAGCTGACTCTTTTGAATTTTCATAAAAATTTAGAAGCTTTTGTTGAAGTCCAAATTCTAGAGTAAAATATTGAACTACCAGAGGAAATAGTTTTCTGGTTTCTTTGTTAGATGCATCGGTTTGAAGACAATAGAATATATAATTTTCATTTAACTAACCAATAACAGATTGAACCGCGTGTGGACCAAGAACTTCTGTTACCATTGCTTCCATTTTCGTTCTTGCAAAACGTATATTCTTGACTATTTTGGAATCCGAAAATATGATCTTGTTTAATTTGACATGGCTATTGTACGATAAATTATGTTTGACAATATGAAATTTCGTCGCTAGCTCGGATGCTGTTACCTTAATGTCATCATTAGAACTAGACGGAAAATTTGAGCCAGAAACGCGATTATTAGAAAAAAAAAATCCTAATTGTCCACTACATTTCTTCATTTCCACCTTGTATTTGTGCTCTTTGCTTTCCATGTGTTGTTATACCTTAACATATTAAAATCATTTTAGCCAAGTAAATACCTAATAGCGTTATACATATACACCGAGAGAAATAAGAACTGTTAAATCAACCACTTAGAACAGTTAAAGTAAGAGTGGTCAAATTAACTGTATTCCCCGTTAAATGCACTGGAAAAGGAAGTCAAATCAACAGTTGAAAAATAGTCACTTTTTATGTTCAAATTCGCTTTCGTTCACTTAGACGTATAAGTTCGCATTCTGATCAACCGTCTCCGGAGTTTTCAATAGCTCAGTTGTTTAAGCTGTGAGTTGACCGTCGTGAGATTCGGGGTTCTATCCCTGCTGGCGGCGGGAATTTTTCTGGATTTTTTTTTTTTAATTACAGTTTTTTTTTTTTGTTCAGAGTGTAGTTGTTTTTTAAGGCAAAAATTTTCTCCTAAATTTTTAAGATTTTAATTTATTTAATTTTTTTTAATGGTTCATTTTCAAGCAAAAAATTTTGCAACCATAAGCTCAAGTGAGCGTTTTGACCAACAAATTAAATTCGTTCGTTTAGCGTAATGGTTAAGACGTTCGCCCAGCGAAGTGGTGGTCTGCGGTTCAAGGCTCGGCCGAGGCGAGAAAATTTAAAGAGATGAAAGAGAAAAAGATTTAAAAAGAAACAAATAAATAAAGAAAAAATATAATAATTTAATAAAAAAAAAAAATATTAATAAAAGAAGGTAAAAAAAAGTCAAAGCAAAAAATAAATTTTTTTTTCCCAGTCGCTGGTGACAGTTGATTTAACCGCGAGACAGTTATATCAACCATCAGGTAGTTATATCCCTATTGACTGTGTTTGTACTGTTGAATCGACCGCTACTACACATAAGCTAAGAATTAACGGTGAACTCGGTTATTTTAACCTGCTTTTTCAGTTTATATAACTACCTTTTTCTCTCGGTGTACAAATTATACGGTCCAAATGTTAACTAACCTGTCCAATACCTGCGTAAGAAATATTGAAGCACAATGCACAAATCTTACATTTAGCGTTAAATTCACAATCAGGATCGCAAGTCAACCATTCATAACGCAATTCCCACTCCTTCTTGAATTTTTGTTTAGCCTTGGAGAATTTGGCTTTCTTCCTCGGCGTTGAAGGAGGTGAATTCACTCCGGTTCCATAACAATAAACAAGTAAGAAAGCTAAAGTCGGTCAAGCCCGACTTTGAAATACCCAGCGTCCCGACATTATGAGCGCACTATGTTTTGCTTCTCTATTTGTGGGCGTGGCAGTGGGAGGGCAATATAAATTATTTCCCTACACCTTTCGTTCGCCTTGGTGAACCTATGTTGCAAATTTGAAGCTTCGACGCCTTTTACTTCGGAAGTTACGAAAAATCTTCATTTGTGGGCGTGGCAGTGGGCGGGCCAAAAAAAAATTTTTGCTATACCTTTCATTCGCCTTGGTGAACCTATGTTGCGAATTGGAAGCTTCTACGCCTTTTACTTCGGAAGTTACGAGCAATCTTCATTTGTGGGCGTGGCAGTGGGCGGGCCATAAAAAAATTTTCCTACACCTTTCATTCGCCTTGGTGAACCTATGTTGCGAATTTGAAGCTTCTATGCCTTTTACTTCGGAAGTTATGAAAATTCTCTATTTGTGGGCGTGGAAGTGGGCGGGCTACATAAATTTTTGTTCCTACACCTTTCATTTGCCTTGGTCAACCTATGCTGCGAATTTGAAGCTTCTACGCCTTTTAATTCACAAGTTACGATAAGCCCTTTTTTTTGGGCTTATTTGTGGGCGTGGCTCGAGGAGGGCGGCGTCCATTTTTTGCCAGGAAATGTCCTTTTTCGTAGTTTACCAGCACACCACATATCAATGGAATGTGTTGAGTGGTTCGCAAGTTACAAGCATTTTATTGAAAACACAATAAATTCATTTGTGGGCGTGGCAGTGGGCGGATGTCTTCCATTTTTACTTAGGATCATACTCGGATCCCGATATACCTGTGTGCCAAATTTCGACTTGATTAGTCCAGCCGTTTCGGAGGACATCCGACCACGGACGGACGGACAGACGGACGGACGGACAGACGGACAGACGGACGGACGGACAGACGGACATGTCTAAATCGATTCAGTTTTTGATCTTGATCATTTCTATATATATTTTTCTATATCTCCGGAGCTTAATTCTCCCTGTTACAAGATTTGCACAAAACTAATATACCCCGCTTACGCTGGGTATAAAAAGAACGAAAAATAATGCTCTGTTGAGCATCGCACGCTTATTTTGACAGTACTACAATGCGTTTTGACAGTTTAACATTGATAGTTTCTGACTAACAAGAGGGCTACACGACACATTGTATCTAAAACGCAATTTACACCGAAAGCAACATGACTGTAGCACAACACTCGTGATCACTTTTTATACCCAGCGTAAGCGGGGTATATTAGTTTTGTGCAAATCTTGTAACAGGGAGAATTAAGCTCCGGAGATATAGAAAAATATATATAGAAATGATCAAGATCAAAAACTGAATCGATTTAGACATGTCCGTCTGTCCGTCCGTCCGTCTGTCCGTCTGTCCGTCCGTCCGTCTGTCCGTCCGTCCGTGGTCGGATGTCCTCCGAAACGGCTGGACTAATCAAGTCGAAATTTGGCACACAGGTATATCGGGATCCGAGTATGATCCTAAGTAAAAATGGAAGACATCCGCCCACTGCCACGCCCACAAATGAATTTATTGTGTTTTCAGTAAAATGCTTGTAACTTGCGAGCCACTCAACATATTCCATTAATATTTGGTGTGCTGGTAAACTACGAAAAGGGACATATCCTGGAAAAAAATGGACGCCGCCCTCCTCGAGCCACGCCCACAAATAAGCCCAAAAATAAGGGCTTATCATAACTTCCGAAGTAAAAGGCGTAGAAGCTTCAAATTCGCAACATAGGTTCACCAAGGCGAATAAAAGGTGTAGGTAAAAATTTTATGTGGCCTGCCCACTGCCACGCCCACAAATGAAGATTTTTCGTAACTTCCGAAGTAAAAGGCGTAGAAGCTTCAAGTTCGCAACATAGGTTCACCAAGGCGAATGAAAGGTGCAGGAAAAAATTTTATGTGGCCCGCCCACTGCCACGCCCACAAATGAAGATGTTTCGTAACTTCCGAAGTAAAAGGCGTAGAAGCTTCAAATTCGCAACATAGGTTCACCAAGGCGAATGAAAGGTGTAGGGAAATAATTTATGTTGCCCTCCCACTGCCATGTCCACAAAAAGAGAAGCAAAACATTGTGCGCTCATAATGTCGGGACGCTGGGTATTTCAAAGTCGGGCTTGACCGACTTTAGCTTTCTTACTTGTTTAACAACAGTATTTTGTATACTGTTTGTTTGTTGAACAGTAAAAAGTATAATACTGTTTTTAACACTATGGTTGGCAAGCCTAATTGTACCTGTTTTTGAGTACGACTTGGAGCCGCTGGCGGATCATTTCTTTTTAGCCTCAAATGGTGAGATGGATTTGATAGTCTACGCGTGAGTGGATTTACGTGAGCTTCCAGTTTGTTTACAAAAATACTTTTCTTTGACTTTGGCGAACTCCATTTTAACCAGTTCTACGTTAAGTTCTCTATAAATTCTTTCATTTGAAATAAACTTAGGAGCTCCGGTTATAGTCCTTAGGATTTTTGACTGAGCTCTTTGCAGGATATCTATGTTGGAATTGCTTGCATTTCCATACAATTGCAAGACATACGTCCATATTGGTTATACTATATGACTTGTTTGTATAGGAGGATTTTTTGTTCCATTTTAAGAGGAGAGCGATTATTAATTAATTAGTGCAAGGTTTTGGCTTTAAGTTTCATTTGGGTTCTCTTGGCATCGATATGCTTGCGCCATGTCACTCGCTTATCCAAGTGAATTCCGAGGTAAGTAACTTCTTCACTTTGAGGGACGCGTGTGTTATTAAGGAAAATGTCCGGAGAAGATTTTCTGTTACGCGTGAATGTTAATGCCGACAATTAAGCTCATTTATATTAATTCGCCATTTTGACAGCCAGTCTTGGATTTCGCTGAAATGATTTTGGAGCTTAGAAGTTGCGACTTTTATATCCTTGTGTCGGCTTAATATCGCTGTGTCATCAACGAATGTTGAAACTGTTATTCGATCACTAATAGGAATATCTGCAGTATACAAGAGATAAAGAAAAGGCCCTCCAACACTTTTTAAGTATGACTCAAAGATCGCGTGGAAAATTTAAGGAAGAAAATTTCGGATTTTGTATAGCAATCCTTCATGACAGACTTTGTCGAACGCTTGTTGTACGTCCAAGAATACTGCTGAGCAGTACTCCCGATGCTCATAGGCAAGTAGAATTTCACTTGTAATACGATTTACCTGTTCAATAGTACCATGTTGTTTTCTAAAACCGAATTGATGGGAGAGAATAACTATATGTTCTTGCAGGTATATTGTTAATTTGGATATTAGTAGTTTTTCGAATAATTTTGAGAGGCTATGGAGCAGGCTATTAGGTCTATAAGAGGAAGTTTGGGTAGGATCTTTTCCCGGCTTAGGAACCATTTTAATTACCGACCGTTTTCAATCTTTCGGGAAGTAACCGTTCTTTATGCTAGAAATAAAAAGGACTGTTAAAAATGCTACTGCTACTGAAGGTATATTTTTAAACAATTTTGAAGTGATGAGATCATGCCCTGGGGCTTTTTATACCCAGCGTAAGTGAGGTATATTAGTTTTGTGAGAATCTTGTAACAGGGAGAACTAAGCTCCGGAGATATAGACAAATATATATAGAAATGATCAGGATCAAAAACTGAATCGATTTAGACATGTCCGTCCGTCCGTCCGTCTGTCCTGTCTGTCCTGTCTGTCCTGTCTGTCCTGTCTGTCTGTCTGTCTGTCCGTCCGTCCGTCCGTCCGTGGTCGGATCTCCTCCGAAACGGCTGGACCAATTAGTCGAAATTTGGCACAAAGGTATATCGCGGTCCGAGTATGATCGTAAGTAAAATGGGACTTTGACTTCAGTTAAGAATCTGTGGAAAACAGATTTCTATAAGTTAATTCAAGTAACGTTCAATCAAGAGTAACTGAGCCTTGAGAGCGTGTGAAAGCAATAAGCTTTTTGCTACTGCAGAGAAGAGCAGAATGAACGCAAATAAAACAAACTTCAGCCAGGAAGTAGGGCTCTTCGTGATCGTACGAGGAATACACGACTACGCGAAAACACTCTGCGTGCAAACGCTAATGAGAATGAAATAGGAGGTGTTGAAGAGGAAAAAAAAAATAACAAATAAAATATACAAAATAAAAATATGAAAAACTAAAAAACAAATCCAAAACTATCTTTAGAAATTCATGTTCGTTTGTATGTATCTTGCTTAAAGTTATGTTAAATTTTATCTTTTTTGTTTAGGTGGTATTTGTGTTCTAGGAATCGACCGAATGTGTCGGTCGACTGGGCTTACTAGTTCGTTTTAAATTGTATTATTAACTTCACTTTGAGTGATTTTAACGCGAATCCTACGTGTGTTTTCAGGTTGTACTGGGAGAGTATATTCGATAGTACTGAGATTTGGTTGGAAAACTTTACTCAGGTGCAATGCAAAGGCCGTCGCTTTTCTTCGTCAGAGCGTGCCCAACCATAGTTTGGTCGCCGAATAGGCTACTCACTGTGCACCGGGGTCTTCAAACCGCGGGTCGCTAACCATTAAGACTCATGATTTGAGCCTCTGGGTGTAAGATTTTGTACAAAGTTCTGTTGTTCTTTCTCTTTTTCGGTGGATAGGGCTACTCTTAGCATTTTTCCGGCTTCCTTAAGTTTAAGTTTGGCCGATGGTGAGCGGGTTCGTTGCCATTCGCACCTACATCTACATTTTTCGGCCACGAGATTTTCAATTTCTCTATTTGTCAGGTTTTTACCTATTCCCCCCTGATTGAACTGAACTTGAACTTGAAAAATTTTTGAATAAACATCCAATGAGGCAAGCTTCAACTTGTTCTGCCTAAAAAATCATGCCTTATCTTCATCTCCATGACTTCAGTAGCGATAAGTCAACTCCAGCTCTAGCCCAATGTTTACATATTGAACTATATATGCTCTCCTTCCGTACAGTTTCTCACCCCCTCACCCCTTCAATGAGGCTCAATGCGAACCTTCTCATATAAACCTCCAAAAAAATTTCCAAAGACCTAAATGTGTGTCATCTCATACAAACCAATCAAAATTTTGTAAGACTTAAATGTGCGTCTTTTCATACAAACCAACCAAAATTTTCTAGGACTTCAATGTGCGTCTTTTTCCGATTTTCCATACAAAAAAATGTTGCACACCCAGAACGAACATATCTCCCCTACTTTGTTGCTATTGGACTGATATGGAATTTGAGTGTTGGTTGTACCTATCTTCAGAGCACTAGCATAGGACACACTTGGTTTAGCTGAAGAATTTTCTGTAGCTTTTTGATTAGCTGGAGCCTCAAGGAAAACAATTTTATTTTGAGGATTACGTGCAGTTTGCTTTTGCTGCAATAAACGGCTTTTTAGTTCCTTATAAATAGGACAACCTCTGTAATTTGCGGAGTGGTCACCCCCGCAGTTGCTACACTTCTTTATATTTTCGTCATTGCAACCTTTGAAGGTACAGTTGGAAGAATTATGTAATTCTCCACATACCACACAGACCACACGTAGGGTGCAATAAGTCTTTGTATGTCCATACTCCTGGCAGTTAGTACATTGGACTGGTCCACTTCGCTTAAGAAGCTCCTCAACAACAATTGCACGGTGTAAAAGGTACCGCAGGTTATATTAATATAGTTCAACTTTGAACATTGGCTGAGGTACATTTTCCCTATTAAATATGTTAATAATAGATTTTACTTGGAATCCATTCTCTTCAAGCGCTTGCTTTATTTCAGATATTGGAATTTCTGATTCCAGGCCCTTTATTACAACGGACAGACCTTTGCTAGATTTTAGCTGGAAAGTGTAGTAACTCTTTTTCTTTTCATCGAAGTGCTTTGTAACAAGTCGATAGTTACTTTATTTATAGACCTGAATTTTGGTCTCGTGGATGTTTCCCCTAATTAGCGGAACAATATGGAATGAACCTTTACCTATTATTTGAGTAAGGCCTTCTACCAATACATTGGAGCTACACTCACGAAGATGTATTGGAGGAGGTTTTTGCTCTCGTGGAGAATTTTCCTTCTCACAAGTTTCTGCGTTATCTGTAACACTGAGTGCTGCAAATCTATTTCTTTTTAAAACATTTGAAGGAGTAGAAGCTGACATTGTTTTTGTAATTTTGGTTTTGCCTTCATTCGTTTTTTGTGGGCTTAGTTTTCTTTTAATAGTGATATAGCGGTCCATTCCTGTCTGGATTGCCGATTCGTTTGAATTTTCGCTAGCGTTATTAGCTGCTGCGATACTAGTTTTAGTTTCTTTGTTTGTTTGTGTTGATGTTGCTCGCACTGCAAGCCACTGAGAGTCGCTATGTATGCGTTTTTCAAGCGAAGTATTTACTTCGTTTATTGTTATGTAAGCGTTCCTAGCATTAGGCTCACTTATTGAATGACGACGTGTGCGTAAGGAGCTTTTGCTTGGCATGCGTACGTTTGTAAGAACGTTAGTCGACTTTGAAGCTGAGCTTTGAAAAGCACCAGCTTCAAAGCTCGTATCGGTTCGTGTCTAGGGTGATACTTATGTCTGGCGTTTGTGGAAAAGAAAAGAAGAAGAAAAAGCTATAAGCTTAAGGTAAAATATGAAATTTCATTAAAATAAAAGACTACGATTTTAGAAAAGTTTTTGTGAAATTCATTACAGACCCTAGTACTGGAGTTCCCCTTAAAAATCCGATCGGGTCAATTCTCGAACTTGTTCTTACTCATGTCCCCGTGAGTACGCATACCGAATTTTGTCAAAATAGCTCAACTCCTTCGATAAGAAAACTGTATACAGACAGACAGACGGACGGACGGACGGACAGACTGGTCTCGACTGATCCTGGGTGTTACACACAACCACACAAACGCAATATACCCTCGACACAGAATGTGTCGGGTATAAATATGGGTAGAAAAAAATCATCGCCAACCAATCTGGGTGTCTTTTGTGCCTAAGTGGCATTTTCTGTTTTCTAAGTTATTTGCTTGTCCCATGTTTTCATCACTTTATACATGCCTCATCCTGTGTATTGTCCTGGTGCTTATGCAGCTCCACAATGAGCTTATTTGTCGTTTTCACTGTCATATTATGCAAATAGAATAAACGTCATTATTGCATTGTTTCCGACGTCGGGAGCAAGGGAAGTAGAATTCTTGAAATAAGACACGGCAAAGAAGGCAAAAATATAGAGAGAGTGGATATTAAATACTTTCTTACTCTTAAGAATCCGGAGAAGAAGAAGGAAAAGGAAAAAAAATTTGAGATCATTAAACAGTAAAGAAGAAAGATTTTCACTCGAATTTATTGCAGAAAAGAATTTGAGAGGGCTTTAAAGGCTCATCGCCAAGGCTCTTTCGCGTTTTTAGGAAGTTTGAAGGATTTTCAATGACTTCAGTATGGCCTAGGATCAATCGAATTTTATGAGCGATCTTTCCTCTTGCAGGCACTAACGTAAAGAGAAGAGGGCGAAGGGTGCCAAATCATATGTTAATTTAAATAATGGTCTTTTGGGCGATTCCGCTATACACGATTTTCGATACTAATTTTTTATTTACGATAAAAGTGGTTTTTTTTGTCAATAGTACAAAGAAGAAAGTCGAAATTTAATATTAACTTTATTTATATTTGATTTAACTCCATATTTCATTTATTGGCGCGTTTGAAAGTATTACTATTCGAAAAGTCTGGCAAAACTTTAAAGTCATACCTTTTTAAACTGTAACAAAACAGCTGTTGCCGACAGTTTGACGTTACATTTTACCGACTAAATTGAAATAGGAATATTAATTTATCCTCGCGTTGAAAAAAAAGTTATTATATGTTGTTATTTATTAAGCATTATTGATTCTTAAAATACACTGTTGACTTGTTGCACCCGCGATACAAAAAGTGTAAAAGTTTACTTTTTTCACAGAAATAAAGAGCTAACATTCCGAAACTTCGTGAAAGTAAGAAGAAACCAAAACTATACATAAATTAATCGTTTTTAAAAGTGTAGTGATTGCCAGGCTAAAATAATCGATAATTGGTTGCACCCGCGATTTTGATGTCAGATCGCGGGGGTAACTGTTTGTCATTTAACCTTCTTGTGCGATTTACTACATATTTCGATATTTTGTTATGCCCTGACTAATAATATATGCTGAAAACCATCGTTAACAGTGTCCTAGAATTTCCCACACGGCATGTTATATTGCTTCTGCAAGAATAATGTTGCAGTAATCAGGCGCGCAGCCAGGATTTCAATTTGGGGGGGGTTCGCAGAAAATTTTTCTAAATATTTTTTGTTTTTATTTTCGTAAAAAGCTTACAAAATATATAATTAAAATATATTTACATAAATATTTTACATTTTTATAAGGTGTACAAAGTAAAAAAAAGTATTTTCGAAGGAACTTATTCAATTTAAAGTGCAATGTTAAGTCTGCGCCTGCTTTCAGCAAGTTTATTTAGTATGTCCTCTACACTGGGAGTAAGATCTCGATGGACGTAGAGGAGTGCTAAGGCATTTAACCTCTGTTCTGTCATTGTAGATCTAAGATAAGTTTTGAAACGGCGGAGAGTTGAAAACGAACTCTCATTTTCACATGTGGTTATTGGAAGAGTAGCCAAAATAGTTAATAAAATAAAAATAGTTGGTAAAATATCTTTTTTACAAAATTTTATAGCGTCAAACACTGTTTTTGGTCTTTCATTTTTTTCTAAATTATTAATTAATTTATACCAAATAGTGAGCTCCATTTTTGAATCATCAAAATTTCCCTCTAAATCATCTTGATAAAACTGAAAGAGTTTTTTAAATTTGTCTAAAAAATCATCAACTTTTGCAGTATCGCTTTGAGGAAATAAAACTTGAAAACCAAGAAGAATATCCTTGTGTTTTGAAAAGCGATTGGTTAAGTTGACAATAAATGCATCCACAAAAGGTAAATAAAGGGAAATACGATAATAATATTCAACACTTTTAGTATGAAAATGTGCTTCGTGGTCCTGAGAATGTGCGAGCCTAGGTTTTTTCAAAATAAGTCCGCTTGATAAAGCTTGCTTCTCAGCGTTTTTAAACAATTTCTGAAATTCTTCCTCAGCGTTACTTCTTAAGGTTTGAATATTCTCTAAGCATATATCTGCTAGGACAACAGCATATTTGAGATCAATGTTTCTACCTTGTAAATATTTACATAGAACAAATGTGTAACTAAAAACTTGATTTATACAATGAAGAGATATAAGAAATTCGCCTTTTTGTAAGGCACATTTTAATAAATTAGACTGACTTGACACATTTTGATCATTCCAAGAGGAAATTCGGTCAAGAACTAAAATTATTGCATCATAAAACTTAATAAAAGAGTTTGTAGGACGGCGATGTAGAAATGTAAGCTGTGTCGTGTATTTTTTCCTTAATTTGGGGGGGGGGGGGTTTGAACCCCCAAAACTCCCCCCTGGCTGCGCGCCTGGCAGTAATATTATAACAATGTAAAAGTTATAATATTGAAAGTGTAACAGTGCTGTAATGTTGCAGCAGTGTTGCATTTACAATATTAATAATAAAATGTTGCTACAATATTGCATATATAATACATATACATATATAATGAAAAGGCGGACATTCACATATTACAGCAACATTACTACAATGTGCAATATTGCAGAATCAATACTGCTGCAATATTGTAGCAATTTAAAATGCCGACTGGGTTTATGACTTAGCTCGCAGGTACTGTAAGAACATCTTCTTAAAATATGTGGCAAAATAGAAATTAATAAAAAGATATCCATGTTGGATGAACAATCGGAGGGCTGAAACATATATCAAGCATTCAATCAAAACATTTCTTCCAATTTGAAGAGACTCGTAGCATTTCTGTGGTGCGCATCTCACGGTCTCCTTTTAAATGCAAATTGGTTTTGAAGTCGCCAAAAAGCCCCACTAATACAGAAAGTGATTGGAGTGATGACGACTTGGAGCCTCTTTCAAATCTCAAAATACGAAAAGAAACTCTGCATCCTGATACATCTGTGCCTTTAGTTTCGGATCAGAGAAATTCTTTATTACCCCTTAAAAAGAAATGCAGCGTTTTCGATTTTAACAGTGATTCAGATACTGAATTTATAAATGAAACTCCATTAACGTCTTTTCAAGCTTCAGAATAATGACGATGAGCAAGTTGATGTTGCACCCGCGATTCATATAAAAATGAATAACTCCTTGTTTATTTTTCTCTAGTTAACACTTTTCATTTCCTGTAGTTTGTTAAATATACATCTAACAAAATATTAAGGCATAACACATAAAATGTATCACAATTAACAGATTTATGCGTTTTTTGTCTCTGATCTAGAAACGTTGGGCCAAATTTGTTGCACCCGCGATGGCAATTTGAATCATTCTCAGGACTTTAATAGTATTATTTTGAAATACTTGTGACCTAATATGCCATGAAAATATTAAGATGTAGCCCTTTCAAGACTATTTTTATTAAAAATGTTTTTTATTTAGTTACATGAAACTAAAACATACGTGTAAATGTTGCACCCGCGATAATGGAATCGCCCTTTTAATTTAGGGCGGGATGGCATTTCCTCCATTGTGCCGCCATTGCATGGCTTGTGTCCCGGGCGCCGAAATGTCTCGCTACGCCAAGTGCACTGCTTACAGGGTACAATATTGAACTTGGTAATTGGCAATGGTTTAGTCAAATTTGCCAAAGGTGAATGTATCGCGAAAAGTGTCTCCGAGAATAAAGTTGAGTATTCACATTTGGCTATATCTCGTTAATCGTTGCATTTTTTATTTTCCTGTCTATGACAAAAATTGTGGGGTAGAGTTGAAAAACACAGCTGTATTACTGTTTGACCCAAAGAAACTCCAGCTATGAACTACAAACTACGAAAATCTCACCAAGCGTACAACTTTTTCCATCCTTTTTTAACATTTCTGTTCCGAAGCTGCCAAGCCGGTATAAAAGTCTGAAAATTTTTTGATTCAAATATAGAAAAATTCAAACTCGACTTGAACTGCATCCGAGCGCTCCTTGAAACTTTTGTGCCAGGGCAAAGAACATTTTTCAGTCATATTTTTGGCCAGCAATTCTTCCAAAAGGTGGCGAATCTTTAGTTTCGTCCTCCTACCATCGAAATTTCCTTGTATGTTTTATTTTTTTTTTTTCGAAGAAACCCACCAAAAAAATTGGTATTTATAAAGTCGGAGTCTGAGCCTTCATAATGAGCTCGTTTGGAAGTCCAAAATTAACGTGCTTCCTTCTTGCGAAAGCTGTCCTATATGAGTCGGAAATACTATACCAACGAAGCTTATATTAGAGTCATATTTCAGCTAGCATTTGGAAGACTGCTTTATGGGAAGATTCATATACGAGTCTGATACAATTGATTAAAAAAAGATTCGAAAACAAATCTTCAATATATTTCAAATTGCAGACTCGAGTGGCCCATCCGAGGGAAATTTAAAAATAAAATTAAGTTAAAAATAACCATATTAATACAAAAGTTTTTGAATTGGGCTTCAGATTCAGGTACATTATCCGAGTCACAATGTTTGCATGTAAAAAAGCCTTTGATACTGATGGACTACTCGACTACATGCCCAAATGCTATTTAAAAATCACCCCAAAATTTAATAAAGCTCCTACCACTAGTTAACACCGTTCCCAAGTCTATTCATATCCATAAACATGCTATATATTATATTAAGAATGAAAAGTTTTGACGGTCCACTGAATATTGCAAGCTGTGGTCCGCTCAAGGTGAATCATACGATTTGAACTTATTCCAACAGTTAATTTCAATGCTCAAACTAACAAGAAATATACTTCTTAAGTTTAACAAGTCGTTTTTGGCACTATTTGTAGCAGAAAGATGCACAATGTTATAAAACGTAAAAAATTTTCACTTTTTCTTTTTTAAGCGCTTGCTTTTAAACAAAAACACGTGTGTTCAGATGGAAGCTTTATAGCTCACTGTTGACGTTAGCAGCGAAGTTTGCTCTAATATTAGTTTGACATTTGAACTGTCACAATTTAGTGAACATTCAAGTGATTCATTCTAAGTGACAGACCACTTAAGGTGACCTTACCCTATATGTATTGATAGTCAATTTTCCTTAAGCGTATAAGTACTAACGAGTATCCCTGCAGAAATATGGACTGACCCAAGTGTAGCCTTCGGTCGGTACCTCATGTTACCACTACTAGTCCCTTCCTTATTCCATTTCAAATATTTTCAACTGACCTGCCTGTGCTTGGGGAGGGACTAGTCCGCAAAACGGCTGGTCATAGGTCAGTGTTTTTGGGTCAATTGTCTTAACTTTGTCTGGTTTTAGGCTAGTCAAATTAGGAAAATAGACAACAAATTTTTTATATATATTCTAAGTTGATGAACGTGTCATTTACAGACTACCCTTAAACCAACCCGTTTATTACCGACCGCCGGTTAGCCGAATTCGATGGAGCGAACTGCCATAATATAACCGGTATGGCTTGGACCGGTGAAAGGCCAGTCTTTATTAGGAAATTGACCGGCTCATTACTGCAGGGATGTTTGCTTCATCGAAAAAGACTTTTGGGTACCCCTGGCTTAGAAGCTTAACGTGAAATTTTCTTTTATTTTTCTCATTTTCTACACTCATTTCGGACTCATTTCCGACTCATTTCGGACTCTTATTTTGGAAAACTCCGAATACGTTTGCTGGAAATCAAATTAAAATCGGAAACAAAATTTTCCAGAATCTGACTCAGTTTTCAAGAGTAAAATTTAATTATACAAATTTTCGAATTTTTGCATTATCCACCTCTTTAGCACAAAAGCCTTATTGCCACGTGCAACTTTTGACCGATTGCAAATATAATTACAACAAGCGCAGCACTTTCAACAACAAAATTTCGAACTCGACATCACGGAAATATTTTCGCAATATGAAATGTGCGAACGAAAGGAATGAATTAAGGCGGGGGAAAAATCAAATTACAACAAATCTACAATTGCAACCGGTAAAGTTGTTGATGGCGAAATAATTGTTTGCCAGTGCTGCAGCACTGCTCGACGTACACAGGCACGAGCAGGTTTAAATGCCAGCAGCAACAACCGCAGCCATTCAAACGACCAACTTCAATGGCAAACGTCAGTCAGGTGGATATTTTGTATGTTCATAAGCTTGCGTGGATCTCGCTGCTACCCACTTCTTACTTCTCACCGCACACTGGTCGCTACCCACTGCATCATACCTCATGTGGAATGTGTGAACTTATGAGAAAGTTTTGCATTCTTTCAGGCACAACCACATGCCCCAGTACACATTTCAAATGTGGCCAGCAAACTGTCCCTTTCATTTGTTCTACGGTCGTCGAAGGTTTGTTTTACATACCCTTCATTTGTTCAACGTCGCCAGAGGGAAAATTAAGCATGAAATAAAAAACAAAATTGTACAAAAATTGCAAAAAATTAAACCGACTGCCAGATGAATGGATATGGTTGCAATTAAGCGCTTACACTTGTAGGAGTTCGAAACTTGCTTTTTCCTCATTTTTTTCCTTTTGTTCCTCTTTCTGTTCGACGTGATGCATTTATAGCAATAATTTTGTAATCAAATTAGCAAATTTGTAGGTAGAACGAGAACAAAATGTTTTAATAATCTGAGGAAATTTTCAAAGCTGCCGCGCGTCCTTTTCAGGCATGTTTCGACTCGAATTATCATTTAATTATTATGAAAATGTTCTCTCACGCAGGCTAAAGTGTTGGAAAACTGAAAAGTTTTTTTGTTTTGTTTTAATTATTTTCAATTTTGTTTCGGTTTATTTTTTTTTTTTTTGTTTCATGTAAAAAGTTGGAGTGAGGTTTAATTAAAGACTTTAAATGTAAAATTAGAACTTTACATTTATATGTATATGATTTGTTACTGGGTCTTCTCCGTGTTGTTGATTCATTTGATCATTTTAACAATAAAAATAATTCGAGATGCAAAAGTATGAAATTAATGAGCACCATTGGAGTTACGATTGGGTCATGCACTCGAAAGAAGGAGGACATATTCTTCATCTCCATATAGAAGGGGAGCCCAAGACAGGATTTTTGCAGTAACTCGAGCGTGTCAGAAAATAATATGGGGAGAAAGAATGCACCCTGTAATATGGCCCCACCATATATGAGCGTTCAATATTGAGGTGTACGTTGAGGGCAGCCCTTCAGATTAGTAAAAAAAAATCGATCCTCTGAAAAACTCGAGCGTGTCAGATTAAGAGAAGGTAAGTTGAGTAGATGTTAAAAAGTGTATATTTCAATTCTCTGACAATTTGAGCGTGGCATTGGGAAATAGGTGAGTACCAAAGATGCAAATAGAAATGGTCAACTCGAACGCGGTTGGTTTTTTTTTTTTATTTTGAAGCAAATCCTTTGAGGATCACGAGAAACGTATAATCTGATGTTTTTCGTGGGGAAAAGTGGGAAAACATGTCACATTTAATCACAATAGCTTTGGCTAGGTTGTAGTGTATCCAAATGATTTTGTGAATTTTAACTGTTTTTCTTCAAATATTTTGTTTCGTTTACCCTAATATAATTTAATATTCAACATATTCTCTCTCTTTCTCTCTCTTCAAATATATATATATATATATATATATATATATATATATATAGTTTGTTTTGGTAGGTAGGTAGGTAGGTTGAAGTGGCTGCCACTTAGGCCGTTAATCGGCCCATTGTGATACCAAGGAGGTTTTCTTGTGTTTGAAAAACCAGTGCTAGGCTTGGAACATTACACTCCGTTTCGCCTGTGCCGGGAATCGAACCTCGGACCCTGGGATCAAGAGCATAGCACGCATCCCCTACGCTATCCCAGAGCCACATTGTTTTGGTAACATACATTTTAAAAAGAAACGAAAGAAAAAATTGGTCTTTAAATTGTCAGATTAACAATACGCCTCCATATAATTGTCAGATTATCATTCAGGGCGAGTATGACATCAAGTTGATCCCTCTGCATAAAAATGTGACGCGCTCGAGAATCTCAAGGTTACCGTTTTTTTTTTATATTTTCAAAAATCATTCCCGAGCTTTGGCCACATCCAAAACGTCCGTCATTGAAATAGGACACTTTTAGGAGTCCACTTTACATTCACTGTGAATATCTGACACGCTCGAGTAATTTTATTTTCTTTCTAGCTTTTCCACCTCTATTTACGGCCAACCACCTCCAATTAAACGTCAGATTAATATATTATATATTGCTTATCAGTAGAGCTTGTCAAAAGTGTTAAATAAAAACCTGAAAATTGTTGTTAAAATGTTAAGGAAAAATGACGAAAAATGTTGGAAAAATTAAACTAAAATTTAAGGCGAAACTCCATTGACGACGGAAAGGACGGTTGTTGCTGTATACGGGGCAAAGGTGAAAATATTTGTGCGGGTTCCATTGAATCAATGTATTGAAATGTATTTAAATCGAAGCAGCTACATTTCTTTCGCCTAAAACGCCTGAAATTTTCCGTCGTTTATGGAGTTAAGCCTTTATTCTTTTAATAATATGAACAGCGCTAGATAGCTTGCTCTTACAAATTGTATATAGAATATATTTTCAAACAGAAGAATTTAACAGCTACTCACTAAAAATTATCTCTTTAAAATAGACTAGTATTAATTCAAATATTTTAAAATACTCCTTGGCATTAATAATTAAATACATTAAAACAAAAAAGTTAGGGCCAATATTACCAAACATATTTAAAAATATTTTAAAATTAAATTAAAAATTTTTTTATTTTAAATTTCATTTTCAATATGCAACTTTTTTAAGTATAGCAAAATGTGGCAGCACGCTCCACTGTCAGGGTAGTCAGTCAAATTCACAAATGATTGAAATATTATTTTAGAGCATGGAGCCGTGTGCGCGCGATTTTTCATCACTCTCATATCGCTGTAATCCGAATCCATAAATTTAAAGCTTTGCTTGTTTCGTTTTGCGCAGATTTTTTCGGTAAAATTTTAGAATGAATGTTATCAGCTGTTTTTCTACCGCCCAAAACAGGGCTGTTACCATATCTTTAAAAAAACTTAAAAGACCTGCTGAAGTAGTTTAAAATGTTTAAAAAAATATTTTAAAAATTTCGTTGGTGAAAATGAAAATCAGATTTTATTTTTAAAATTTTTTAAAATATGCTTGGTAATATTGGCCCTTAGTGCTGTATTTATGTTTCTGCTATCAACCCTTAATCAGAGATATGTATATAACTTATTTTGCTTGTATTTTATAAAATATCACCCCTGTGTGGAAGAGGAAAATGTCATAAAAGGCATACCAAGTAAGAATTGACGATCAATTCTGTCGAGTAAGTGTAAAAGCGAATGCAACTCCAAAAGGACATATCGATAGGAATTGACGGTCAACAATTGACTAGTGTAAAAGGCCTCAATGCGAAACTAACTCGTTTAGATGAAGTCATTCGTGTTTCGTTTTCTACCTTATTTTCTTCTTCTTTTTTTCAACCTGCTTTGAAATAGTCTTTCTTGCCTAACATACTTTGAAAATGGAAATGAAGTGTGAGTAAATGTCAGAATATGAATGAATTTAGATCGCATGTAAAGTAATTTTTCTTTTGCTCTTTACTTCTTTTCCCAATAACCATCGATCAAATTACGGGTGATAGCAATTTTTACTTGTTTCGCTACTTGTTTCGATCTGAAACACGTAGTTTCGAAGTGTTTCAGATGTCAACATTTTTATGGCGAATCCAGTGCTTCGAGCTGAAACACGTTCCGTCTGAAAATTCGACACAATATATTGGGAACAGAAATGGCATGAAATTAAAAAAAATTACTTTGAACGAACATGAGGAAAAATGTTAAAAATTCAAAATTCGCTAAAATTGTTGTCATTTCAAAAATCTACCAAAAATTGTTAAAAATTGTTGTTTTAACATTTTAACATTTTTGACAAGCTCTACTTATCAGGAACATAAAGCGCGTTTACTGTATCAATGTCTGACGCGCTCGAGTATTGCAATGTGTCCATTTTTTACATATTTGACCATTCTTACACGCTCTCATCCCCATTAAAATGAAAAACTTTACATAGACTTTTTTTGTTTAAGAACGTAATCTTCACAATCCAATAAGTTTCCATGACGCTTTAGTAACTGAAAATTTAGCATCTCGGGCTCCCCTACTAATATTCTTACCTCAATTTGAAGGAAAGGTTGAAGGAATAGATGGTACTGCAGTGGCCTTACCGCTTCTTATTTCTTTCTGAATTCGATATGAAAAACAGAGAAGTACATTTATTAAGCCTCTCTTTTCTCTAAATTTGCTGCCCTTGGATATTTACGTCAAAAGGGAAGCAATGAAGGCCTCATGCAGAAAACAGATAAATGGAGTTAAGCATAAACAGCATCAAATGGGTCATGGTATGATTCGCAATGTTATGGTCGAGCAAAGCCCATTGTTCGGGTTAGCTAGCGACAATACTACCCCTTTTGTAGCCTTTGGTAGGTTTGGAGTAATTTTTCCTGAACGGAACCTTTTGAGCGCTCCTGGGAGAGTTGCCAGAATTTCTCCAAAATTCTCTACACCGATGGATCAAAAACCACTAAAGGAACTGGGTCCGGATGGTGCCTTGATGAAAACTTGAGCCGCTCTTTATCTATGGGTCAAATGGCAACCATTTTTCAAACGGAGATCTTTGCCATACTAGATGTAGCAAACTGGATCGTGGAAAATAGGTGGCGACGGGAAGAATTGGAATATGCAGTGACAGCCAAGCTGTACGCAGGCCACTAGAAAATCTGAACAATACTTCCAAGATTACAAGAGAATGCAAAGAACAGGCTGAATTATATCGCGAGATTTAAGAAAGTTGAACTAGTATGGGTCCCGGGACATAATGGAGTTCCGGGAAATAAGAGAGCAGATGAACTGGGCAATCAGCGATCAGGGGAAACAACAATGGGACCTCAACCGAAGATAGTTCCAAGTTCTGCAGGTTTGATCGCTCAAAGAGCCAAACGAGATAATCGTATAAGTACTACCTCTTTCGACTGAAAAGAGCTGATTTGCGGAATCTTGTGTGCTTGATAATGGGACACATCAGATGTGATCGCCATATGGCGAACATTGAAGTTGTTGCAAACCCTACGTGCACCTCCTGCTTTGTCAAGGATCAGAATAAAAGTGTGGGGTCGTGACGTACTGAGCATGGAGAATATCCATACTCTTCCATTTTCAGAACTTCTTTATTACCTCAAGCAAACCAGGAAGCCCTTCCCTTCCATTTTCTTTCCTTTCCTTTACCCGGCATGGCGAAATGAGAAAAAATTCATGAATATCAGGGGACAGTCTATCCCTCCGACCCCCATATTATCATCATGATCATCATTATCATCAAGCCTCTCTTTTGAAAGCCTATATATCTTTTGATGGCTGTAATAAAAAAGCTCCAAAGCTAACAATAAGGTCCTTATGCCACTCAGAAGACAGATGAATACAAAACAAGTGAGGGTGTTATAGTCAGGCGAGCCTGACAATAAAATAACCGACGCAGACACACATGCTAAAATTATTTTTAAACCACACCCAAAAGACAGGACCACTAAGAAAGAATATTCAATAGGTTTTTAAGGCCATTAGGGGCCCCATATACTGAATTTTGTTAGATTTCTTTATGAAAATCGCCCCTTTGCCACGCCCACTTTTCAATTTTTTTTTAAATTCTAATCGGAGGTTTATATACGCTCAAATTCTAAGTGTCATTGTAATATTTCGAAAAAGTCAGATTTTTAAACAGTTTTGGGATTTTTGTCACAAACCCTAGACCCTACTGGAGGTACCCTTAATAATAGTACGATCAGAAACATTTTTTGGGAGGACGTTTATGGCTACAAAGGAAGCATGAGTGCCAAATTTTGTTCAAGTCCCATTTGAATTTCGGGTGCAGGAGACAATTTTCGAAAAACGGCTTTCTGCCACGCCCACTTTTCAAATTTTTCGAAATCATATTACATGCATTTAAACATGTCCAAATCTCAAATTTCACAAAGTATTTTGAAAAACTTCGATTTTAGAGCAGTTTTCGCGATTTTCGTTACAGACCCTAGTGCTGGAGGTGCTCCTAAAAAGGGTGCGATCGGGTTCATTCTCGAACTTGTTTTTGACGAAAAGAAAGACGGACATGGCTAAATCGAATCTCCTGGTGACGCTGATCATTTCTATATATATTTTGCGTAGTATATCTCGACTGGTTCTGGGTGTTACACACAACCACACAATCGTCATATACACTTGGCACAGAGTATGTCGGTTATAAAAATGTCTCGCTATTTCATAGGTACGTCCTCACTCATAAGGAAAAAAAAAGCTAAAGGTTAAATTCTTCTTTCGACTTTGAATCAAAAAAAGAAGAAAAAAATAAATTAAATTCCACCCAAGCTGAAACTCTATCGGTAACTTCATATTGTTCCGGTTCGTGATAAATTGAAATAACAAGCTTTAAAAAAAAATCTCGGCGTTCAACAAATCTTGTACAAAAATTGGAAAATCTTGTTCGTTGCTTTGTTTCTCTAATGCAGCTCCGATTTTTTAATTTTTTTTGTTTTTCGTATTCGTTCGTTTCTATCATGCTCAAGTAAATTGCTTTCGCCAGATATATTAGCCTCTTGATAATTTTGATGCTGAAATTGAAGCAGTCGCAACAACAACAAAAACGCTCGCTGACAAGAAACAGCAGAAAAAACAAAAACAACAGGAAACGAGAAAGAGAACGAGAACGATGATGACGATGGCGATGGCGATAGCAACAACAATGGAAACAACGTTAACATACTTTCCTATCAAGCACAGCAGCATGCAACATTACGCTGTCATTGCATGCAACACTTGTCGCATGTCATTTATAGTCGTACGTACACATCTGAGCACACACACACACGCCTGAATGCATGCATGCACAGAGTTTATAGACACACAGGATTGCGAGGCATTCGACGAATACGAAGACACACGAACGCACGCACACACCGAAACACACATACAAGAGTATTCTTGGAATTGCAACGAAGCCTTTTCCTTTTACTAGCTCAACAATAAATGATGAAATAGTGTAAAGTTACAAACCCTGTCGCCTTGACGCCTCAATGCCCTGTTGTGCCCCCATTGCCCTGTGCTTCGGTCTTCAAGCACTCTCGTCGTCTACTTGGAGAATTCAAAGCGCGCTGATTCCATTATTTTGAAAACGTTCCTCGCGGAGAGATTTGCTGAATTACAACAATAGCAACAAAAGTTATATGCCATGTTAGGAGCTAGAAGTGCGAAATTGTGTTAACGCGCGTGTGTGTGTACGTACGCTGCAATTGCAATTCTTATTTCCGTTACTGACTTTGTTGGGCAACGCTATACAATTGCACTGTTGGGATTAGTAGCGAAGGCAACGTTCTGTGCTGTTCTGCACTGTGCTGTGCTGTGCTGTTCGGCTCAAAGTGATTATATCGCTGTTATTTATGTGCAAGTATTCGAGAATTTTCACGCGTAGGTTGTTAATAATATTGTCAAAGGAATGCGCGATTGTATGCTATGAATGAATTTTATTTTTTTCTATTTAACCCATTAACCATTTTAAGATAATTCGTTGAAGGAACTGAATTGACTCAGCGTACCGTATGAGTATCGTATCGTACAAGTTGCGCATACGCAGCGCTGTACGGTAGGAAACTTTAAGTGGCTATTGGGCTTTTCGGTTTCACTTTTTCATGGCCTGTAAATATTCCTTGGTTTTTTTTTTCATTTTTAATTTTTTTATTAAAGCGTGAACTCATCGATAAATGCTTTAATAAATTGATGCTTAGATACTATTTTATCATTTTGTGACTTGTAATTACCATAATACGCCGTTTTTCTTTGATAATTATCATTATAATGAACTGTGGATTCTTCCACAGTTCTTGTTATTTCCATTATCTTCCCCTTTTTAAGAAAATGTTGCAAAAATATTTTTGATAAACCAATTTTCCTGGCTATTTCTCTAACTGACACTCCAATCTCGTTTTAAGAAGAAAATTCTCCTTTTTCTCCTTCTGTTGACAGTTTTCCGCTCCCTACTTTTTATTTTTCACAGATTCAGTAAGTATCCTATAATTTTAAATCGTTAAATTAAAGAAAACTGCAGTCTAAACACAATATAAAGAATTGATCTCATCTTTTTGCTCACCCAAAAATGTAAACAAATAAACAAAACAAAATACAATCTTGTTGTTGTTGGCAGATGAACAATTATTTTAAGTGTGCTTTCTTTATTTATGCTCACTTTTTTAACTTTTGCCCTCTACAACATTGTGTCATAAAAAAAAAATGCTCATTGGTGTATAATCAAGACTTATAACATACCCATTGGAGCAATGTTTCTTGATATCATGTCGATAGCTTTAGATCCTCAAACGTTTTTTTAACCAAAGAACTCTCAGATTTGATGCGACAGAAGTTACATTTTTCTTACAAAAATAAATTTCAAAATATTTTTTTTATTAAATCAATAGATTTGAAAAGGTGAAAATTATTACATTCTCCTCCATTTTTATGTAATAAAATATAAATTACATAGAATATCGCGTCCGTCGATAACACTGTGCTTGAATTTGGTACTTTTTTTTACCGGCAATATGGGGACAAATCTGGTAAACATAATTGGAGGGAGCTGAATTTAGTCCCATCAACCGTTTTTTTTTTTCGATTGGCTCAAGTTTTTGAGATATCGCGGTTTAAAAATGATGACTAACTTCTTTAAAAAATATATGGGCCAAAATTCTTTTTAATGCCTTCACTTCTGTCCCTGTCAATGAAAATCAGTTTTTCTGAAGGAGCAAACCATATTAATAAAAAATTTATTTTAACAAAAAATTTATGAATAACGAAATAAAATACTCTAGTCGAATTGAAAAAAATCAATGATTAACAAAACTTAATTTTTTTCCTTCGCAAATTACGATAACATTGTTGTCTTATCTTGTCTTGTCTTGCCAAACAAGACAACAATGTTACTGTAATTTGCGAGTAAACAAGATGGAAGTTTGGTAATATTCGATTTTTTCCAATTGGACTAGAGTATTTTATTTCGTTATTCATAAATTTTTAGGTAAAATTTATTTGTTATTTATTTGATTTGCTCTTTTACGAACACTGATTTTCGTTGACAGAGACAGAAATTTAGGCATTAAAAAGAATTTTGGCCCATATATGTTTAGTTCATGTTGCTATTTGTTTATGACAGAATAATGACGATTACGTTAATTACTTGTATTGAAGTGAATGCCTGTGCAAAACTTCGTTGTGATCGCAACAGTAATTGGTTTTTTTTTCAGTTTTATTCATCATATTTATTTAAAAAAAATTGAAACATGCTTTTAGGGGAAGTAAAATTGTTGACTTTCGATTTTTTAAATATATTTTTTCAGCTTAAAGAAACTTTTTCCAAAAGGAATTGTGATGTTATTTGACAAAACATCGTAACGGGAAAGCAAATGACTAGCAACTGAGAGCTCTGAAGTTGAAACCCCGCACAGGGAATTTAATTTCATAATATGTACTTGCATACTTTAGGGATCCACCTTTTAAAAGCCATAATCTCCGTTAACTGAGCCAATCCCAAAAAATCAATATCAATATCAATATCATTTATTCAGAATATTTTAGTTATTACTTCTAGATATGAAAGTCGTCTGTCGGTTTTTTGAACTAGCACAGTGTAATAAATTTTTCGTTCGCACGGTTGACCTTGTCACAGTTCTTGCTTGTTGTTTTAGTTTATTGTCAAAATAAATCACTTCGTAAGCGGTTAAAATACCAATGGACTGCGAAATTGTAGCTAAAAATTGGTTGCTGGTCAAATGGTTTCAGTTTTTTGCCGGGAAAAGAAATCGCCGGCATTTTGAAATGGACCAGAGAGAAAAGGTGTCCTCAGCGAATGAAGAGAACAATGCTTCGGGCGTTTTTATATTCATTTGCCTTTGCGTTTTTACAAAACCTCTTGACTGAAAGCAATTGCATGAAAAGTCATGACTGTCGCTAATCATCGAGGTGGCAATAGCCTTTCAATTTTACCTCATTGCTTCCTCATCTTCCACCCCTTCTGTCTTTTTTTAACTTCAGGTAATTGTAAGCTGCTAATAAAAACTTTTTTCAAATTATTTTGCTCTGCATTTAATCAGCAATAGAAACAATTTCAAAAACAACAAGTAAGAAAACAGAGTCCGGACAATATTAGTGCAATAAGCATTGTTCCTCTACAGAAATTATAGAAATTCAATTTATATAGGCGTGGCCGTCGGTGGACCAGATACAATTCCCTCCTACACCTTTCATTCATCTTGGTTAGCCAAAGTTTCGAGTTCTAAGTTTGTACGCCCTTTACTTGGGAATTTATAAAAAATATCCATTTATGAGCGTAGCACTACGAGGTCCACGCATATGTCTTTGAATTTGAAGCTCCTACGCTTTTCCATACGCAAAATTCCGAAGGACCATTCAGCGTTGCCAGGTCTCATAATTTTTTATGAGATCTACTTACTTTTTGTTCAATCTCCTACCCTATCAACTTTTTCCTAAAATCTACTACTTTTGCTCTTTTTATCCTAACCCTGCAGAAAATCCGAGTAGAAAACTGTGGCGTTTTTCTAGTTCAAACTTCACCAGAACTAGTTCTCCATTACACCCCTTCCAATATATAATTTTGTAGAATTTTAAATATAAAAGAAAAAATGGCACTCAAAAAGCGAATTTTGACAACGACAGTGACGACGACGATGACGTTATTGTTAACGAATACTTAAATATGTCTATTGGATAAAATTCGTCGACTATTTTTCTAAATAAAACACTGAAATAGAGATCCTTTTTTTATCCTTTCTTTCTCTTCTCAAAATCCCGCGAAATCATTACATTTCTCAGGAAAACCCTTTTTTCCATGAAAAAAAAAAAAAATAATTGATTGTATAACATAACCCAACATACCTATATGTACATAAAAAAATATTCGTCAACATATACATCAAAACATCAACGTCTAAAAATACATTTATATGTATATTTAAAGTTGAAATGTTTTTATTTCAATGTTTAAATAAATTTTAAAAAAGGTTGTAGATCTCCTACTTTTTGATTATTGTAAGGTAGGAGATCTACTAACTTTGGAAATGAAATCTCCTACTTTTGAAAATTAAGGCATGGCAACGCTGGGACCATTATATGTAGGCACATTTTTGGGCGCGGCTGCAGGAGGGAGACACTCATTTTGTTCCAGCACACGTCTATATTTGTAGTTTACAAGTGTTCCAAATAACAATGATATGAATTGAGTAGTTTGGGCGCTATAAATCGTTTTGGCGTGGCAATGGGCGGATTTATTAGGATCATACTCGGGGCCCGAGAAGGTACATATATACTTACACGTGTGCCGAATTTCGAAAGAGATCTGATCACAGACGATTAGACGGACATGTCTAAATCGATTCAGTGTTCGATCCTGATCAACAATATATGTATGTTCCTATATACATATATACTTTCCTATACCTGCTGAGCTTACGTAGTCCTAGTTGGTACAAAATCCGCGTAAAACTAATAAAGCCTGCTTACGCTGTGTACACAAATTAAAGAAAGAAAGAAAAGCATTTTTCTCCGATATTCTTCATATCAAGCAAACAGATGCGTTGCTGGCATTCATAATTTTGCCGGCAAAATTTCCACATTTTCCACGTTAAACAAGCAACAGTGGAAAATCTCCTTGAAAAGTTGAACAAATTCGCGTTGCCTAGTGACTGCTGCTGGCCAAGTGACGCGGGAAGTGGAAGTCAAGCGGGAAATAGCAAATTTGTCCAGCAGGCAACTATGATGTGACTGTAAATTGTGTACTATGCAACGTTATTGTCATGTTTGCCGCACATAAATTTCCAAAAGACTGCGTTTGATGAAAATTCTGTTTATTTCAAGTTTTTTTCCTCTCCTTCTCGCTCTTGTTCGGTCTCGGTCTCGGTTTCGCTCTCGCTATCGCTTTTGTTTTTCGGTCAACAACAAAGCAAGCCAGAAACTAGATATTATGTCAACGAGACGACAATTTGGCCATAAGCACCTAACCAAAGAGTACTATACGCCACTGTGTACGTACTGTGCGAGCCGTTAGTCCTTGCTTGATTTGTATTCACTACAATGTTTTATAATTTTCTCGAAACTCGACTGCTGCATTGGAATAATTAAATTTTACGGTTGAAGCAATTATATGGATTTCATGGTAGTTAAAATGAGAATTTTTGCCTTCTTCCTTCATAGATTAAAAAACAAATTCAACATAAGAAAACAAAAAAAAATTAATAAACTTTAAAAACAAACAAAAAATTATAAATAAATTTGAACAAGTAAAAAAGTTTACATCGGCTAAGCCGATTGCACACATACCTTTTCCTCAGTCTAAAATATGTTGAAACATTACCCTAACAAAAATTCGTGCCGTTTTCGTTGTTCTAGTTTGGATATCTAGTTAAACCTTATATGTACTTCGATTGAGCTTCTCAAACTCGAAATTATTATTAAGTACAAAATTTTTGCGAATGGTGGGCATGGTCAAATTTAAATAGTAAGAGGATATTATATGTAGCTGCGAAATATTCAATTCAAAAGAGTGAAAATCAAATTTTTGCGAATTTCGCGGATGGTGGTGTTGATCAAAATTTAACCATAAGTGCCGACTTTATTTGGCGGCTAAATACACAATCAGAAGAAGCAAAAAAAAATCATTTTTGTATACAGATATGAGAATAAGAGAAAGAGTGTTTTTTCCTAATGTGTAGGATGATGACCATAGTTATAGCGATGTCGCAATTTTTTTCAGCGAAAGCTGAAGTCTACATAGTAGCTATACACACACCAAATTTCAATAAGCTGGGATGTATAGTAAACAAGTTATTCACGAAAAACGTTAAAAATCGTGATTTTTGAAACTTCTGAACCACTTCCCACGACCCAAGAAGGGACTACGAAAAAAATTTGTATGCCGTTTTTTGGATATTTAACTGGTTCAAGTCCATGCCAAATTTCAATATGATATCTTTCATGGCTTAGGAGTAAATTACGAAAATCTAAAGTGTGACCGACAGACAGACATATCTAGATCGACTCCTCTTGTCACCCTGATCAAGAATATTTATATATATGTCTATATCTATCGCGACTCATTTGGTATGTTACATACTCCGTGTCAAACTTAATATACCCTTTCCTTCGGAGGAATGCTCTTAAATGCTCTTAACTTACACCATTTAATTTTCAGAGATATTGCAGCGAAAATTTCGCTACGTTCTATGGCTATGGAAATCTACTCCCTGTATTAAGCCTTACATACGTATTTACGAGTGTTCGTGCCTAAAAGGACGCATGGGGGATGGTGTGTGTGTGTGTGTGGCTGAAGGAATGTGCGTATATGTGGAATTTGGATTCATTCATGCAAAGCCTTTGGGTGCATTAAAAACTCATATAAATTGTGCAATTAATGCGCCAAAAAGTATTTACAGAAAAATATTAACAATTGCATTTAATGTTCTTAATGCCAGTTTAAAAACCAACAGAATAATTGAGATTTTTTTCCTTTTCAATTTCTTTTTCCGTTGTTGTGTTTTTGGTATTGTTTTTATTTTCTGTTGTTCTGTTGCTTTATCTCCATTTAAGCTCCATTGAGGCAGTGACATATGCAACATTGGCGTTAACAACGGCTCGCACTTCAGCCTCCTACATATACACATACATGTATTTACATGCACACGAATAGGCCACATGCATATTCCCGGCAGAAAAAGTCAGTGATGTCAGGGTGATTTTGGAGTCGGTATGCATGACAATTCGTAGGACATTTTGTATGACATTTGTACACGAACTGACAGGGACTTCCAGGGTGAAATTGTCTTCGTGGAATCGGAAAAAGTCACTAGTGACTCCTAGCAGGATATTGTCCTGCTGGGAGGTGCGATAAGCGAAAAATTTAATTGAGAGAAGCAAATTCTCTGGTCTCTCTCTAAATGTCAAATTATAGAAACCAGTTGAAAAACTCTCTTTTTTTACCTTTTCCGAAGGAAAGGGTATATTAAGTTTGGCACGGAGTATGTAACATACCAAAGGAGTCGCGATAGATATAGACATATATATATATATTCTTGATCAGGGTGACAAAAGGAGTCGATTCAGCTATGTCTGTCTGTCTGTCTGTCTGTCTGCGGTCACACTTGCGTTGTTCGTAATTTACTCCTAAGCAATGAAAGATATCATATTGAAGTTTGGCATGGACTTGAACCAGGTAAATTTCACGCGATCTTCGGATTGTGAGTCGAACACGCTTCCACTACGCCAATTCATGGTAACGCTCAACTGACGCTTAAACCTTATTTAAATTTCCGTAGCCAATGAGATTCAAGCACATGAACAGCATCCCTCCACGATGACATGTCCCAACAAGGTGGCTGCATGACAAAGTCACCTGTATGACCCAGTGAAATCACTAATGTTTTTGTCCTGCTGGATACATTTTCCTGCTGGGCTTATGCGCTTACATACATACAGACACACAAAAGCATCCGGCATTGAGCTTAAATAACAGCACTTAAACTCTCCAGAGGGGCAATAAGTAGCAGATCGTAAAATGGAGATGTAGAGAAATGTCCATGCATATTCATTGAAGGGAAACCGAAGCTGCGCTGCGAACATCCACATCGATATAAAAAATATTTTAAGTGGGCCTTAAAAAAAGAAGAAGAAAAAAGAAATTATACGAAACAATTTTCTTCACTGAATTTAACCCATTTTCTACCGAAAAAAACAAAAAGACATTAATTTTGTTCGAAAAATCGAACAGCCGTTGAATGGGACCCAAAACGAGGATTACTTCAAAAAATCAATTTGATTTTTCATAAACGATTTTGGTACCTGGTTAAAGTGCATAGATGGCTGCATCACAAAACAGTACTTTTTTAGGATTAATTCCTTATGAACACAACACTGCTCTGTCAAAAGTCACCTTTTAGTAAACGTTTTCCGCGAATTGGAAAAGGTAATTATACCCGACACACTCTGTGTCGAGGGTATATTGCGTTTGTGTGGTTGCGTGTAACACCCAGAACCAGTCGAGATAGAACATACAAAATATATATAGAAATGATCAGCGTCACTAGGAGATTCGATTAAGCCATGTCCGTCTTTCTGTCCGTCCGTCTGTCCGTCTGTTTGTATACAGTTATCTTATCAAAGGAGTTGAGCTATCTTGACAAAATTTGGTATGCGTGCTCACGGGGACATGAGTAAGAACAAGTTCAAGTATGGACTCGATCGGACCATTTCTAAGGGTACCTCCAGTACTAGGGTCTGTTATGAAAATCACAAAAACTGCTCTAAAATCGAAGTTTTTCAAGATATTTTGATGAAATTTGATATTTGAACATGTTTCAAGGCAAGTAATACGACTTTCAAAAATTGAAAAAGTGGGCGTGGCAGAAGGGCGGTTTTCGAAAATTGTCTCCTACACCCGAAATTCAAATGGGACTTGAACGAAATTTGGCGCTTATGCTTCTTTTGTAGCCTTTAACATCCTCTCCAAAAATTTGATAGGTCCATTATTAAGGGTAACTCCAGTACTAGGGTCTGTCACAAAAATCTCAAAACTGCCCCAAAATCGGATTTTTTGAGATATAACACTGAAACTTAGAATTTGAGCGTAAATGTAAGCCTCCGATTAAAAGAATTAGAAAAGTGGGCGTGGCAAAGGGGCGGTTTTCATAAAGAAATTAAACAAAAGTCGTTATATGGGGCCCCTTATGGCCTTGAACACCTCTTGATATTAAAAATTATTTGAACATGTGTATCTGTGTCGGGTAGTCGATTGTCAGGCTCGCCTGACTATAACTTACTTGTTTTGTAAATAAGATTGCTCGTACGTCAATTTGTAAAAATTGTCAGTATATTTTTTTTCCTAAGAAAAAATTTACATTTGTACATTGTACGCTAAAGTCGCATAAATGCGTTGATTTTTTTTCTAATTTAAATTCGTGGTTGTTTGTTGAGAACTTTCGAAAATCTCTCATTAAGACTTACCATTCGTAATATACTTTCTTTTTCTGTGAAAATAAGTGGTTATTTCTAAAAATAAACTGAATTGAAGAGTCACTTGAAGGCATTAAGCTCTCCGTCACAACAACACCTAAGTCCAGCTCTGAAACCGGTTTTGAGTTCATCAATTGTAGAAAACTCTCCCGCTCTATTGAATTCTTCAGCTCATAGTGTTAGTACACCAAAAGAGACCCCTACAGTTATTCCTACTGTTTGGATGAGCGAAGTTGATGGCACTCTCAAATCCATACTTAATCTTCTTAAAGAGGCTGAAGAGCGGACTATGCAGCGTATTGGTGAGATGTCAGCTAAAATCACCAATTTACAAAACGATATGCAAAATCTCAGCACGAGGCTTGTTCAAGTTGAACAGCGACGAAGTAATGAGATGAGAGAATTCCGATTGTCGGAAGAGAACATGAATATTCGTACTAATCAGATGGTCTCGGAGCTAACCTACTTACGCTCAACGGTTGTTACTCTTGAAAATAAACTCGAGAGTACTGAAAATAGTTCAATTGCTACTGATTTTATTATCAATGGCATCCCTCGGAAAGACAATGAAGATCTTCATGGCCTTATTACTGCGGTATGTAATATTGTGCACTTCGGACCTCCTAAAGTACGTGATGTTTTGCGGGTTTCCTTCAACAACGAGCAGAAAAATAAGGTATCGCCAATAGTTGTCAAGCTAATGTCACCATTTGACCGCAATCAATTGTTTAAAGCTATTTCTGGCTTCTGCAAAACGAACAAAAGATCTCTCAATCTTTCTGATATTGGCTCTGATGAAAACAGCAATATTTATGTGCATGAATGTCTCACCAAAACAAACAGGGCAATAATGCATCATGCTTCCTTATTTAAGCGACGTAAACTCCTCTCCGCTGCGTTTTCCATTAGAGGACAGGTGTTCGTAAGAGGGATCTCAGAAACTGAGACGAAACGAGTAGCTACATTGAGATGTTGACTATATAGCCGGTAATAATAATAACAAAAACAACAACAACAGAAACAAAAACAACAAGAAAAACAACAACAGCAACAACAATACAAATCTATAATCTTAAATGAATATTAAAACAAAAACTAGTTCGATTGTATGTTAAATATAAATTACAACACACTAACTACAGATCAGTTGATTGTAAGTTTCTTCGTTGCTTTCTTTCTCTTTTTCTTTTTCATATTACTACTTACATTACCGCCTGAATTCATAATAATAATTGAATTGAGATTTTTTATTTTAAGATTTCCTTTTTTGAAACTGAATTATGAATATTTAGACTTTTATACTCTCAGTAACTATCTTATAGCTATTTATTGTCAGTTTGACTGCGCCAAATATTCCATATTTTATGAATAACATTTTTTCGAGTCTCAGTAACTGCAACGAACATTTGCGCACTCTTTTGAAATTATTTGTCAAAAATAATCGTGGTTTTCAAATATGCAGCTGTAATGCTCGAAGCCTAAATGTACTTAAACTCGATTACCTTAATTTCACTTTCACTCAACTAGACGTTGACGTAGTTTGTGTAACTGAAACTTGGTTCAAATCTGAATTTGATTATGACTTATATAAGTTATGTGACTATGACTTGCTGCGTAACGATAGACACGCGAGGGGCTGGCATTGCAAATTACATAAAAAAAGAATACAAACGAAAAGTAGTGTATTAATCAGAGAGCTCTGAGGAAATTGAAACGAGGTTTGTTGAAGTTGGCGACAGTCACTGTAAGATCCTGATAATCTGTGTTTACAATCCTCACAGATCTTGTTTAATGAATAGCTTATTCACTAAGATAGCTGAATTTAGTCATGCTTATGAACACATACTCATTTGTGGTGACTTCAATGTAGACCGTTTGATTAAAGACTCGCTGTCTGTAAACCTTATGAATTTATTTAGCTCTCTAGCAATCAATGTAGTGAACACTTTTCCTACGCGTTATGCCCCTAATACCAAACCCAGTCTACTCGACTTGTTGTGCGTCTCCAACTTATCTACTGTCGGGAATTATGATCAAATTTCTTTATCGGGCCTTTCTGATCATGACATGCTTTGCATCTCGTATAATATTCCACTAAATAAAGACATACAAAACAATCACATTTCATTCCGAGATTTTAAGCACATCAACCTCGACCAGCTGTATCAGGAAGCCAATAATCTCCCATGGAACATCTGTTGGGGTTTTCCCGATGTAAATGATAAGCTTGACCACTTCATGAATATGATAACTTATTTGTTCGATCAATATGTTCCTGAAAGGCAATTTCAAATAAAAAACCACAAAAAACCCTGGTTCACTGCGGATGTCAAGCAAGCGATTGTTTTTCGCAATCGTAAATACTCGACGTGAAGGCGCAACCCTAATAGCAATAACTGGGAGAGCTACCGTGCTGCTCGTAACTATGCTAATATTTCTACAAGAAACTCCAAAAGAATTTTTTATAACTCGCAATTTAATGCACACTTGCCCCCTAAAACCCTATAGAAAAACCTGGATAATATTGGCGTTTCTAATAAGAAAAGCAAGGAATGTAATTTTGATGTTAACGAAATGAATAATTATTTTCTATCATCGAGCCTTTCTCCTAGCCTAACCTCATTTGAGATAGACCAGAGGCGTATATATCAACCCGAAAATGCGTTTTTCTTTTGCAATATTACTGAAAATGATGTCCTTAGGGGTGTTCTTTCGGTGAAATCGAATGCTGTGGGTAATGACAAAATTAGCTTGCGCTTTATTAAGCTCATTATGCCATATATCATCTCGTCCCTAACGCACATTTTAAACTTTTCTGTAACGTCGTCAAACTTTCCAGATTCTTGGAAAGTTGCCATTGTTCTGCCAGTAGCCAAGGTCAGGGTGCCAAATGATCCTAAAGACTTTCGTCCAATCAGTTTATTGCCAGCTCTGTCGAAAGTATTTGAAAAGTGTCTCTACTGGCAACTCATAGAGTTCTTAAACAGAAACCAACTAATTAACGAAGTTCAATCTGGCTTCAGACGTAAACACAGTTGCACAACTGCTACGCTTAAAGTACTAGAGGACATTTGACCTGCTTTTGATAGTGGTGAGCTGACATTCCTGGTCTTACTGGATTTTTCCAAAGCGTTTGACACTGTTGACCATCGGATTTTGATTAGTAAACTGAAACACTACTTTGGCTTTAGCGGCAGTGCGCTCAATTTATTAAAGTCCTACCTCTCTGATAGAAAACAGAAAGTCGTAGTCAATTGGAATTCATCTGAGTTAAGGAATGTTCCGACAGGAGTTCCGCAGGGATCTATCTTAGGTCCTCTGCTGTTCTGCATGTTTATTAATGATATTGTGCACTGTTGTGAAAATATCTCCATTCATCTTTATGCAGATGATGCCCAAATTTACATGTCGAGGCGTGTTGGACTATCTGAAGATTTAGTCTCCAGAATTAACGACGATCTGCTCATAATTTCAAGGTGGGCTCTCTCAAACAAACTCAGTCTCAATGCGGCTAAAACTAATGCGGTTGCAATTTCTCATCAAGATATTGATCTTGGGCACCTCCCACCACTCATGCTCTGCAACATTGTTATTAAACTTGAAAAAACTGTTTCCAGTCTTGGTTTCATTATCAACAATAAATTAACCTGTGTCGATGAGGTCAATCGTTTGATTAATAAGGCTTATTATGTCCTTCGAAAACTATAACACACGTCCACGTTAATCCCCTGCGAGACTAAAATGAAATTGGTTCGCAGTCTGATTGTACCAATGATAACATATGTTTCTATAGTATATGGTGACATGGATTCGGCATCTCTCCAGAAAGTACAGCTAATGTTAAACAATGCCGCTCGTTTTATCTTCTCGAGAAGAAAATATCACCACATCTCTACTTTCTCAACTCAGATCTTAAAATGCAGCCTTCTGACGTATTTCATAACCCGTTGGATCTTATTTTTGCACAATCTGATTCAAGATAGAACCCCCAGTATCTTTACAGAAATTTAACCTTCTCTTCATCTAATCGCACTCGTAATCTATTATTTCCACAATATAAGTATCTTTCCACATCGCGGTGCTTCAAATTGGCAATGGATAGTTTCTTGTCTGGTAGTAGTAATAATTAGTAAAAATTAGTAATAACACTGTGCTCGAATTCGGTACTTTTTTTTTACCGATGTTATATGCTTTACTATTTAGCTAGAACTGATTGTAGCGTACCAGAAGACAGGGAATAAAGAAGAACGACGGCAAGTCAGTCAGCAATGAAACACGCGCCTATTCACTTCGTTCTAACAGTTCTGGCGACGAAAGGAAAATTTTTTTTTAACTGACTACGCAGGAAAGTTCAACCTCAACTACTGCTGGAAGACATCAGGAAAGATCAGTTTCCACGTTTCATTTTGATTCGTTCGACAAAAAAACTACGACGTGGAGTCGTTGGGTGCAACGCTTCGAAACGGCATTGCTAATTTTTAATGCGGATTTGTCGAAGAAGAAGCAACTTTTGTTACATTACATGGGTGCGTCCACCTATGATACGCTTTGAGACAAAGTACTACCGAGAACTCCAAAACAGTTGCTGTATGCGGAAATTGTGTCGGCGCTGGAGGAATATTTTAACCCAAAAGGGAACGAAATATTACAAAACTACCATTTCAACCTACGAAAACAAAAGGAGGATGTAACCTGTGCCGACTTCTTGGTTGCTTTACGAAGATTGGCGGTTGGATGCAATTTCGGTACGTTTACGGATACGGCTTTACGTAACCAATTCGTCTTTGGAATATGGAGTCAAAGAATTCAAGGTCGACTGTTGGAAAAAAAGTCATGTTCATTGGATGACGCAATCACGTTGGCCAGCGCTTGCGAAATTGCAGAAAGAGAAGGTGGAGAATAACACCAAAAAGTGGGAGAAACCGAAACAGTGGATAAAATAAAGCACAAAAAGAAGCCAACTAACCGAAAAGCTACTGGAAAAACTGGTAATGAGAATAAAGCTGAAAATAATACTGGTAAAAGATGCTACCGATGTGGCAACGCCGATCATTTTGCAAACAGCTGTCCATACAAAGAAGAGAAATGTCATCTATGCAAAAAGAAAGGACATCTTCGAAAAATGTGTCTACAGAAGAAGAAAACACTGGATTTAATTACAGAAAGCGAACAGGTGAAGGAGCCAGTTATCGTGGAGGATTTATTTCAACTCGAAGATAATTCAGATATGGATGTACGGCGCAAGCTGCATTGTGAGCTGAATGTCAATAATCAAAACATTGAGTTCGAGATCGACACTGGTTCGCCGGTTACTATTATGAATGTGGACGATGCGAAAAAGTTTTTCCTAAAGAAAAAATTAAGACTTCAGACATCGAACTATATAGTTATTGTAAAACTCACTTACACTGTTTTGGTTATATTTTGGTTACAGTTAACTCAGGAAAAGGCATTCAAGCGAAAATATATGTTGTACGTTCCGATCGAAAACCTTTGCTGGGTAGAGAGTGGTTACGTTCGATCAAATTAAATTGGCGTGAGATGTTAGGCGAAGAATCAACTAGAATGACTGTATGTGCCTTAAGTGAAGACACCAACGTCCGACTGAAGACGATCTTACGCAAATATCCTAAACTGTTTTCGGGGGAACCCGGCAGAATCGTAGGCCATCAAGCCAAGTTGTACTTAAGATCCGAGGCAACACCTAAGTTTTTAAAGGCAAGACGGGTACCTTTCCCATTACTACAAACAGTGGAAGCGGCAATTGCGAAGCAAGTCGAGGAGGGCATCCTGGTGAAGGTAGATAAGTCAGAGTGGGCAACACCCATAGTAGCAGTTCCAAAGCGCGGAGGTGCCGTTAGAATTTGCGGAGACTACAAGGTGACACTGAATCCGGCATTAATAGTGGATGAGCATCCGTTACCCACCATAGACGAATTATTTAGTGCTATGGCAGGAGGTAAGAGATTTTCCAAGATAGATTTAGCGAATGCATACTTACAGCTGGAAATCCAACCCGAGGATCAACCACTGCTGACTCTGAATACCCACAAAGGCTTGTATAAACCAACGCGCATGATGTTCGGTATCGCTTGTGCACCGAGCAAGTGGCAGAGATTCATGGAGCAAGTGCTGAGCGATTTGCCGGGAGTCACGCTTTTTTTGGATGACATAAAAATTACGGCTGACAATGATGAAACCCACTTGAAACGCATAGATGAAGTGCTGCGCAGACTTAATGATCATAACATGCGTGTAAACCTAAAGAAATCGGAGTTTCTACAAGATCGAATAGAGTACTGTGGATATGAAATCGATAAAAGGGGAATTCGGAAACAGCGAAATAAAGTAATAGCAATTCAAAACATGAAGCAGCCGAGTAACAAGGATGAGTTGCGGGCTTTTCTCGGACTAATAAACTATAACGGTCGTTTTATTTCAAATCTGAGCGATATCGTGTACCCACTAAATTTACTTTTACACCAGAATACGAAATTTACATTTGACGGAAAGTGCGTGGAAGCGTTCGAAATGATAAAAAAAATGTATGCAGTCCGATACGGTGTTAACGCATTACAACCCAAAGTTACCTTTGGTGCTGGCGGTTGATGCCAGCCCTACGGGAGTAGGAGCGGTTCTTAGCCATACATTTCCAAATGGATCAGAAAAGCCTATACAGTTTGCGTCCCAAACCCTAAACAAAGTGCAACAAAGGTACAGCCAAGTGGACAAAGAAGCTTACGCGATCATATTCGGCGTAAAAAAATTTTAACAATATTTATTTGGCAGAAAATTTTGTTTAGTGACGGACAACAAGGCGATAGCTCAAATTTTTTCACCTCAAAAAGGGCTTCCAACGTTGTCTGCAACTCGTATGCAGCATTATGTAGTTTATTTGGAATCTTTTAACTACACCATTCGTTGCAAGAAAAGTAAAGAAAACGCGAATGCTGATGCGATGTCACGCTTACCGACACCAGAGGAATACGGATCGATAGAGGAAGTGGATATCGTGGAAACGGAGTTGATTGATAACTTACCCATCATAGTGGACCGGTTAAGGGAGGAAACGGGAAAAGAGGAAGAAATTCGCCATTTAAGGGAGTGCTTGAAATACGGACGTTTGTGCGAGTCAAAAGAACGATTTGGAATCTCGCAAGCGGAATTCACCTTGCAGAAAGGCTGTATTCTACCGGGTATACGAGTCTATATTCCAAAAAGCCTTCGTAAAACCGTGTTAGAAGAGCTACAAACGGGTCATTTTGGCATGTAAAAAATGAAGACTTTAGCACGTTCCTATTGCTGGTGGCCCCATATCGATGACGACATTGAAAGACTGATCATCAGCTGTGCTTCTTGTCAAAGGACGCGGCCAAATCCAAACGCAATACCAGTCCATCCCTGGGTGTCACCGAGCAAAGTGTTCGAGAGGGTTCACGTGGATTATGCAGGTCCGATTCATGGAAAATATCTATTTATCCTAGTTGATGCTTTAAGTAAATGGCCTGTGGTTCGTGTCGTTAGCAACATGACAGCGGAATCAACCATTGAAGAATGTCGAGAAATCTTTTCAACATTCGGAATACCACGTGTACTGGTGAGTGACCATGGAACGCAATTTAATTCCAAAGAATTCCAATTTTTTTTAAAGGCAAATGGCATAATGGCAAGGTGCTCCCTACCATCCAGCCACAAACGGGCAGGCGGAGAGGTTTGTGCAAACAGTAAAGAATAACCTAAAGGCCTCCAACTGTCAGCCACAAACGATGAAAATGAATCTGGCTAACATTTTACTTGCATATCGAAGGGCAATACATCCGACTACAGGGAAAAGCCCAGCTATGATTATGTTCGGACGACAAATCTCATCACGACTTGATTTGTTACTTCCCGAAAATAGCGTTGAGCTACAATCTCGCCGTTTAACCAACATTCAATTTATAGTGGGTGAAAGAGTGGCTGTTCGGGAGTACATTTCAGGCAACAAATGGCAATTTGGACAAATCAGTGCCATTGTTGGTGCGGTACACTACGAAATAATCCTAGATGATGGACGTATTTGGAAGCGGCATGCAGACCAGATCAGAAAAGTAGGCCAGGAACTCGTCAACGAGCCTCAAGACAAAGAAAATCCTGTGAAAGTTACCGATCCGGTCGAACAACCATCTGAAAAACGACCAGAACCAACCGCGGAACCGAAATCTTCAATGAGTGAGGAAAGTCAGACACTGTGTACACCGATGCAAGAACTGAGCCAAAGTGCACCAGAAGTTAGACGTTCCAATCGTACACGGAAACCACCTGAAAGATTAACTTACGATAACTAAATTCCATTCATATTCAAACTTCTTTTTCACTGTTTTCGTATCAAATAATGATTTCAAAAAACTAACTGTTAATCGTAAATCACATGATGTTTCCAAGAATGTTACCTTAAGTTCAGTTAAGCTGGAGAGAGTGTTATATGCTTTACTATTTAGCTAGAACTGATTGTAGCGTACCAGAAGACAGGGAATAAAGAAGAACGACTGCAAGTCAGTCAGCAATGAAACACGCGCCTATTCACTTCGTTCTAACAGCCGACAACATGGAGACAAATCTGGTAAACATAATTGGAGGGCACTGAATTCAGTCCCATCAACCGTTTTTCTAGATTGGCTCTAGTTTTTGAGATATCGCGATTTAAAAATTGTGACTAACTTCATTAAAAATTATATATATTTCGCTCATGTTGCTATATATTTATGACAGAATATGCTATATATTTATGACAGAAAACTTCGCTGTAATCCCAACGGTAGTTGGTATTTTATAAGTGCTTCTTTTAATTTTATTCACATTTATTTAAAAAAAATTGAAGCACACTTTTAGGGGAAGTGAAACTGTTGACATTAGATTTTTTTAAAATATATTTTTTAAATTTAAAGAAACAGTTCTCAGAAAGAACTTTAAGATTATTTAACAAAACGGCTTAATGGGAAAGCCGATTCCAATTCAATAAATGGTTAAAAATTTAGAAAAATTAAGTTTTTTGGGTCTTTGGGCATATAATTTTGTATTTCAAATATCACGTAAACAAGAGCTAACCTAAAAAAACGACTAGCATCATTGAATTCAGCGTACTCGAATTAGGTTTTTCCCCCGGGTCCCCGGCTTGACGGATTTTGCAACAAGCATAGTGTAATTAGACATAATTTTAGTATAATGTTAGTTTATAACTATTACCATTTAAACATGTGCACTTAAATGGACTATAAAAGACTTCAAGTCTTAAGTGTCTTAACTACAGCAATAAATTGAATTGAATTGAATTGAAATAACAATTACATATTTTTGAAAAATGAATTTTTAAGTAAGTAATACATAACTAAAAATACAAAAATCTTTAAATGTCGCTAAAACGTTCGGCTGAATTAAGCCTCGTTCTGGGACCTTTTCAACCCACTGTGAGCCGCTAGAAAATCGGTTAAGAGGGGAACTCTATAAAAAAAATTTTCAATAATACAATTTTCAAGTCCCTTTTTTATTGTCAATAAATAAGTTTATTTCCAGGAAATAACTTTTTGTTTCAATCGAGTATGAGTATTTGTTTCTCAGTTTCAATTAACTCTCCTTGTGAACCGTTTCTATAATATTTTAGAATAGGAATTGTTCTCTTAAATTTTGAGAATTTTCTTCAACTATTACAATCCTTATTGCCATCCAGACATATCTTTTGTGATCTATTCATAGCTTCCCTTTACATTTCATATTCCGGACGTTAACTCTGTTGACTCCTAATGAATTGATGTTAATTTTGTTTTTGAATAAAATAAATAATATACTCGTACATACCTGGGCAATTCCACGAGAAACTGTCCCACCTGTGATAGACATTCTGAGTGCAAATTGTGTTATTTCAGCGCTAAACGGTTACTAAGCGTTTTAAAAATTTTAGATCCTTGAGAATTACTTCCTTTTTTCAAATTTTATGCGCTTAAACCTTTAAAACGGGTGTCACGGGTAGAACCTCATTCATGGAATTGCCCACCTGTATAATATATTCATAAATACAGGGTGTCCAGGCAACATTATGCATAATTTTAATTTGCGATACCTCATGTCAATTGCCTTAAAGTTGCCGTTATTGAGTTATGCTACTTTAAGGTAGGATGCATTTTTGAATGCATTTTTAAATATTCTACAAAATAGTTGTACATTTTCAAATTATATCTCTGATTTTCTTAGAAAAATGTGTCAAGAATATTCCATTATGCTCTGTAAATCTTTTTTAATGAATTTAATGCTCACAATGTGACCCCTGTTTCAGAATACATTTTAAATAACGCTGCCTTATTGTGGTGGTGGTTATCTCCATGCTTACCTCCTCAGCGATTGTCCGTATTCATACAGGGCGACAATGCATGCTCCCCTACACAGTGTGCTCATTTCGCTCCATCAGTAGGCGTGAACCGAATCGTCGAACCTGGGTCGAGATCTGGTGCGATCCTCACCTCATAGATACTGCAGCGCCCACAATACTCCCCGAAGTGCCGTACCCGAAAAACCAGGCAGAATACTAAAACGTACTCTGGCACTCCCGGTCGCCGTAGTACCAATTTTGCGTCATAGATAAAGGTGTGAATACAACTGTAACACTTAATTGCAGGTCGTATGATCAACCCTGCGTACTTTCCCCAAAAGAATCCTAAACTTTCAATTTGACCCAATTTCCGAGTCATAAACTGGTAGACATTTGGATAGGGTCCGCGGGTTTGCTAAGCCCGTAAATCATAAATGATTCCCCCTGTGGGAGAGACTCGAGCGTCAGCCGTCCGAAAAATTTTGACATTATCTCGCCGGTACGGGAAAAAACAATCCCTTTTCCTTCTCTGAACGTCTCGCACCATCAAACTACGTGTTGCCGCCAGAAAAGCCTCCTAACCTTAACAGGGTTATTGTGAGAAAATCGGTAAATAATTTTATTTTTAAATGTTGAAGGCTTTTAATATTCCCAAACGCAGAAGTCCATATGGTCAGCGCCACGCAAAATGAATCCGAATTGGGGGAAAAAAACCTTTAATATTTCTCGATGTTGTGCTCATACTTAGTGAGCATATCGCACACCCTCTTCTAAGGTGACACAACTCCAAATTTCTCATTTTTCAGAAAACGCAAAAACCAAAATGCGTCGCTCTGTCAATCAATGCAAGAAGAAAGGCATTGTCGGGGCTTTTCAGCTTTTTATAATAACGAAAACGGAATAGAATTTTTCGTGCAGTCTGAGAGGTGAACTATGATCAAGTTCCATGTGTTAGCTCATAATTGACGGTTTTTGAGTTGTGTCACCTAAGAAGAGGGTGTGCGATATATTCTAAAGTTACTCTAACAAAAATTTCAAACAAAAAATACCGTGCAAAGTTGGTTATTACGTCCCATCTCCAAGTGCTTCTCTTGTTTCTTAAATACCCTTCACAAATCGATGCCGCACAAAATGTTAAATATTCTTGGTTTTTAAATATCTCTCTATGTGAGTTTGATTTGCTTTTGTTAAATATGTATAATTCACTCGACATGTGGCGTTAGTTTTTGAAAAATGCTCTCGATATCCATGTTTGATCATATTAAAAGGATGCTCTAATTTTCATGTAACGTTTTAAGACCAAATATGGGAGAAGTTTTTTTACACACAGTGGAACAAATTACCAAATGTAACAACTATTTCCCTTTTGAGTGTTTTTGGTCTGATATATGAATCGTTAAAATATTATGTTTACTTGGCCTTGGCAGTAATCAAAGATGTGTACCGTCATAAGACATTTTTGCCAAAAAAAAATTAAAAAACATTTTACAACTGTTAAATCACTTTTTTATATCCAAAACAAGTAAGGGTGTTATAGTCAGGCGAGCCCGACAAAAGAATACCCGACACAGACACACATATTCAGATAATTTTTAATATCCAGAGGTGTTTAAGGCCATTAGAGGCCCCATATACCGACTTTTGTTGAATTTCTTTATGAAAACCGCCCTTTTGCCACGCCCACTTTTCCAATTTTTTTGTTTTCTAATCGGAGGCCTTAATATACGCTCAAATTCATGTGCATCAAGTTAGCTTGCACTTTTTCGAATTTCCCGAAAAAAATTATTTGTGCTGTAATGTGCCCAGTTTGTGCTATCATGTGCCGTTTCGAAAAAAAAAATTCCTCAAGGGATGCCATTTTTATGAGGAGGTCATTTTTTTCGTGTCAAGTTAGCCGGTGATGAGTCTTAGCACTGGGATGTTGCTCATCCACGAGCTGATTGTTGGGTCAATTCTTGCGGCAGAGAGCTCCTTTGTTATGGCCTCTCTCGTCACATTGTTGAAAAATAAAGTCCCGGCTAACTTGACACGAAAAAAAGGACCTCCTCATAAAAATGGAATCCCTTTAGGATTTTTTTTTTCGAAACGGCACATGATAGCACAAAATGGGCACATTACAGCACAATAATTTTTTTTTGGGAAATTCGAAAAAGTGCAATCTAACTTGACACCAAAAAAAGGACCTCCTCATAAAAATGGCATCCCTTGAGGATTTTTTTTTTCGACACGGCACATATAGCACAAACTGGGCACATTACAGCACAATAATTTTTTTTTGGGAAATTCGAAAAAGTGCAAGCTAATTTGACACGAAAAAAAGGACCTCCTCATAAAAATGGCATCCCTTGAGGAATTTTTTTTTTTCGAAACGGCACATGATAGCACAAACTGGGCACATTACAGCACAATAATTTATTTCGGGAATTTCGAAAAAGTGCAAGCTAACTTGATGCACATCTCAAATTCTAAGTTTCAGTGGAATATCCCAAAAAAATCGATTTTGGGGCAGTTTTAAGATTTTTGTGACAGACCCTAGTACTGGAGGTACCCTCAATAATGGACCTATCAAAAAACATATTTCTCATACCCAAGAGCAATATTTTGAGATTTATTTGCGCGAGCTAGAATTTCATTGTGGACCCAATATTTCTAAGTAAATTTTGCTTGGAACTTCATCTAACATAGTTTGCGGTTTTTGAATACGCTTGTGTGCGATCATTCGCTTCATACAATTCGACCCACCCTAACATATCGCACCCTTGCCACTAAATCGGCACAATTCAAAACTTCGCATTTCTCGAATATCCTTCAATCTCTGTTAAAACTAAGGAGATATAATATATTTTCTTAACTTATATTAATCTCAATCGACTGCTGCATTAGTCAATGTAAGCATTAATTCTCTAGGTGTTGAGTTTCTTACAGAAAAATGCAATCGAACATAAAAAATTAATTAAAAAAATTTTGAATTGTGCCGATTTTTTAGCAAGGGTGCGATATGTAGTTTCCTTCACTGGGCTCCTTATTTGGAGATTTTCTCAGTGGCGGAAACGAAAAACACACTCTTAATAGAGTTTAATTTCAAACTAAAAAACACGTTTTATTGAACTGTAAAAACAAAATATCTCTTAGTTGAGTTTTAATTACAAAATAAAGTTAATCGTTTTAATGAACGTTTTAAATAAAAAAGCTCAGTGGCTCGTGGTGTCGATCGTTCGACTGCTTTCTATACAATGATACAATGTTCTTCGTCTTATGGTCTTGTCTCCCTTTACAGAACTCGTTTTGGCATCCGGGGTGATATTTTCGGTAATTACTGCACAGAGTTGCGTTGCATAATAAAATCATTTTTACCATTTTACTCAGTCATAACCTTTGATCCCTTCGCCCATATATCATTGAAAACTTCTAGGTAAATACAAATTTTTCAAAGTCTTTTAGGCCTTATTTGTGAAATAAAACATACAAAATAAAAAATTTAAAATAAAGGAATAAAACTTTTATTTCTTATTCCCTTTATTTTATTCCTTTCCTTTAGGTCGTGCATGCAATGGATCGCACCTCACGTGCCACCGATTATCGTTTCATAAAAGAGGCTAATGGTGCACTTACCATTACAAATGTCATGCTTGAAGATGATGGTAAATGGCAATGTGAAGCTGAGAATACAAGACGCTATACCGAAAATGCTCGACCCGTCAAATTGGTAGTGCTAGGTGAGTACGTTTTATATTTGTTATTATCCTAAAGAGAAGAAAAAAAAAATTATGTATTCGTGTACTTGGTAAAACGACAGCGAAACGACAACGGCAACGACAACGAGAACGACGAGGACGATTGCCAAAAAAGTTTTCTTGTTAAAGTAAAGTCAACTTCTTGGAACGGCTTGCGTTAAAAGTTTTCAGTTACGCTATTGTGAATGTTTTTCAAAATGTTCTTTTACGCTAGAAGGGAAAAGTTTATAAGAAATTCGAAAAGTTTGTAAATGACCAAATATGTTACAAGACAAGTCATTATCGCTATCGTTCGTACAGTTGCAATATGTAATTGAAGATTTCCCTCATTCTCATTCTCGCTCCTTGTTTCTTTTCTGCTTAAGGCATGCATTTAATTTTAATTTCTCTCTCTCTTTCTCTCTCTCTATCTCTCTCTCTCTCTAATATTTGATTTTCTTCAGATCGTCCGAAGCCACCATATTTATTGATTGACTCAAGACGCCTAGATGCAGGCAATATTTTTGTGCCAGTCAAAGAGAATTCCGAATTGAATTTGGCATGTGTTAGTGAGGGTGGTAATCCAAAGCCAACACTAACCTGGGAAGTACTTTTAAGTCCCGGTGGAGATCGGCATGCTCAGAAGGTTTCTGCCGAGGTTCTAGAACTGGAGGAAGTGAAAAACAATAAGGTTAAAAATGCAAATATAATAGATATATGTATTAACATTCAATGAGCTTTATTTAACTTACCATTTTTTTCATTGAATATTACAGGACAAGAACTCCTATAAAATCAATAGTGGCGCAAAGAGTGAAGCACGACTGCCAGCTGTTTATCGTGCTCATCATAATGCTCGAATATTGTGCGTTATGGAGCATCCAACGTTGAAAATACGCCAAAATGCATCGCTGCTTCTTGATGTGCAATGTAAGTGAACTCCCTATCGAATAAGATTCTCTTATATGTTAACACGCTCAGGCACGAGCCTACCTTTCACACAGCCTATCCACGTATGCACCGAAATTCAAATTAAATAGTAAACCCAAAATACTTGGGACCGCACTCGAATTTTACGTAAAAGAACCGCCAAGCATCTACAATACAAGTCGTTGCAAGCGCACTTAATTTACATAAAGAATCCATTGTAGAGCACATTAACGCTTCTCTACATTTACTGCTTTTGCACTTATAACTTTAATATTGTCTGGGTTGCAGGCATGCTTCATATTTGGGTCAGAAATAATATCGTTGAGCTTCTGTTAAAGTGGCTGACTGACAGCCAGACAAACGGAAGTCTGACACAGCGAGAGACTGAGCGACGTCCTCACTCACATCAAACGGATCACCTTCATTCGTTGTTCATTGTTCTTGCTCTTGGTCGTGTCTTGCCAGGACAGGATATTCTTCCAGTTCTCAACAAAACTTTGTTGCATCACATTGTAAGCAACTGTAAAAGATTTCTTGTCTTAACTACGATGCTGCGGTTAAGTTTACTGCTCACCCGCTATTTTACTTAGACCTACCCCTTACTCTTGCCCTTACCCTTACCCTTACCCTCACCATCACCATCGCCATCATGCTCACGCTTGCCGAAAGGTCATCGCGACCGCCCCGCCGAACGTGGAGCGAGGAGCAAAATACACGTTGAACGTTGCTCGTAAATTCCTAAAGGAATACTTACTGCCATGCGAGTATTTTGTTTCCTTCACACTTTTTGGTTTCTTTGCACTCCCGACCCGCTGGCAACTAAGAACAACAACATTTAAGTACGGCATTCACCTCGATTGAGTGAAAGTTGATGCTGTTACAATCTTATCACTTCGTTGCGCGCTGTTCCGAAAATGAAGTGAAGCAATTTTGTTTTTCATTTATCAAAGTAGAAAGTGTTTCATTTTAGTCTTTTTTTATTTTTTATTTTATTTTTTTAGTTTTTTTTTTTTCAAGCAAGGTTTTTTTCTTTAGTGCGATTCATGCAGAGTCCAGCGTCGAAGACGCTTTTTTGAGCCAACTATTTCGGTTGAAATGAACCGTAAATCCAGCCTTATCCACAATATTACAATAGTGGGTGCCAACTGAATTAAGATCTGATTATATCAATGCCTATTCTGGTGTAACATATTGCTTAAACCGATGAATGTATACCTACAGAACTATCGTCGAAAGCTTCCTTCTGGATGCGATTTATATCTCTCGTTCAACAGTTTCATTCCCAAAATGGGCAAGCTTATCAATTGATGAAATTACACTAGCTTACGAATAATTAATTTTTATTAATTCGGAACATCAAAAAACACATTTCTTATGGAGTTTGGTCTTCTAAACACTTTTTATATTGATTTAAAATAAAATTTAGTTTTTTGGGTATATTGGAAGCATCTCCGAGCAGAACTGGACAATGCATCGTCCGATTTGAACAAATTATCACTCAAATCAAAGCTGATGAACCTTTCTAAAACTCTTTCTTACATATTTTAAGATCGCTCAGTAAAATAAGATTCTTTTGACACTTAACTCTTTGATGCCCAATGTTTCATATATTTAACATTCTCTCTTTCTGCAGCTTCCACTATATTAAAAACAGTGGGATAACTTCACATTGAGGGGTCCAGGAGGATTTGTTTTTGGGGGGCCCCCTCCATCCATTCCAAACTAAAACAATTAAGGGTGTTATAGTCAGCCGAGCCTGACAATACAATACCCGACACAGACACACATGTTGAAATAATTTTCAAAAAACGCCCAATACCGTTAAGAAAAAATATTCTAGAGCTTTTTAAGGCCATAAGGGCCCACGTATACCGTATACCGACTTTTGTTAAATTTTTATGAAAACCGCCCCTTTGCCACGCCCAATTCTTAAAATTTTTTAAAAATTCTAATTGGAGGCTTAAATATACGCTCGCATTCTAAGCTTTTTTTTAAATATTTCGAAAAAGTCCGATTTTGGGGGAGTTTTGGGATTTTTGTGACGGACCCTAATACTTCAGGTACCCTTATTAATCGACGGATCAAAAAAAAATTTTGGGAAGATGTTAATGACTACAAAGAAAGCATAACTGCCAACTTTCGTTCAAGTCCCATTTGAATTTCGGGTGTAGGAGACAATTTTCGAAAAACGCCTTTCTGCCACGTCCACTTTTACAATTTTTGGAATTCATATTACACTCTTAAAAATATTTCCTTCTATTATAGTAGGAAACACATTACCTTCTATTATAAACGAAAGTTTACACACCAAATTAATTTTCAACCTCAAATGTGTAAAATTATGCATTAGATGTGAATTAAAGAAAACTTTCCCTGTGTATTTTAAACAGACCTGGGGGTAGTGAACTAAATTTTCAGCCCCACTAGTTCTTTAATGAGTGAAACTTTAAAATATTCGGTTCCACTAATTCGTAGTGAATTTGAATTCTCTTCCACTATTTTCAGTAGTAAAATAGTGAATGTAAGAAAATTTACACTAAATTCTCTGTAGTGGAAGTGAAAATGTTTCTGACTTAAGCTTTTACTAGTGGCTGTAAGAATATCCCCACTAAATTAAAAAAAAATTTTTTTTTTATTTTTTCCAAATCAAATTTTGTTGTTGAAAAATTAGTGGCTAACAAAATATCTCCACTAAATAAGAAAAAAAAATATTTTGAATATATTAAACACAGATTCAATCACGAGTTTGAAAAAGAATAAAACTGGTAACGGGCATGCCAGAATACACTGGCACTATGGCAATCATTCATGGTACTTTTGATATAGCTTTTTGCACATGGGTCACTGGTCGTTTTAAAATGTTAGGAGTGCTTACTTTGTGCTCTTCTAGACTGAAGCTCGGGTCTACAACACTATCATCCGAGTCGAAAGCATACATTTTATTTTTTTTTTAAACTTCTTGTGTTTATTTGAAAATTAAAATGAATAGAGATACAAAATTCAAAACTTACTGAAAATAATTTAGTGGAACAGTTTGATTTTCCACTAGTTATTTAAATTTTGAGTGGAAAAAAATGTTTAAGCACTAATTTTATTTTAGTGGAAATTTTTCAACTTCACTACCACTAGGCTTGTAGTTGAAGTTTTGTTTCACTACCACTAAAAATAATAGTGGAACTGACACGTCGGGTTTCTTGCACTCAATTTTTTTTTTATTAAAACCCACTAGCTCCACTACCACTAGATTGGGGATTTAGTTAAAAATGTGAATCACTAAAAATTTAGTGCACTACCCCCAGGTCTGATTTTAAACATACATTATGTAAAATTAGGCCTTTTTCCCGCAAAATTAAGCATTCATAATAATAAAATTACTAAAGATGTGTAAAATTATTATTTTTATAGTAAATCTAAACATTCATTGATTAAATGTACGCATTTTATGTAAATATGCATTACGCATGTGCGAAATTACACAAAAATTACCTTTTACACATTTTTGGCACAAAAGTAAACATATTTTGGGGTAAATTTACAGTATTTATAAACGTAATTTTACTTCCATTTTTAGAGTGAACATTAGAGTGGGTCAATTTGTATGGACGAAAAAAAATTTATAGGGAGTATATCAAAATCGTAATCTACGGAAAATTCTAAGCAGCTTTACCGAAGAAACAATAGGTCTAAAACCAAAACTGACCTCCAGCTTTTCGATCCAAAGTTTTTCTTAAAAATTTGAATGTATTGGGTATACATATTCAAAATTCGAAATTTTTTGAAGTAAAAAAATTTGAATTGGGAACAAAGTTTAGCATATTATTAGGCTGTTTTTTTAAGACAATTTCAATACATTTATTTAGATTGTGAATATCACAGATTGGTCTGAAAATCTATTTTGCTGTCCATCCGCGGGACCATTGTACAAAATTGAGAGCGCAAAGAATCAAAACTTAAAGGATTTTTTTTAGATTGGTCTTGCCCATTTTGCGTACAATTTTAACGTAAAATAGAAAGGCTACTTTAATTTTCTATGAAGGATCCACCGATTCCGGCGCACAAACAAGGAACTGAGAGATTTGTGCAGCTATTAACCGGTGTCTCCAGGCGAGTATTGGATAAAAACCGCAACGATGTGTTAGCTGTTACAATCGAAAGTCGAGCCAAGGTCCCGCGGATGGACAGCAAAATAGATTTTCAGACCAATCTGTGATATTCACAATCTAAATAAATGTATTGAAATTGCCTTAAAAAAATAGGCTAATAATATGCTTACTGCCTTATTCATAGAAATGCTAAAATGGATTTTAACTAAAAAGCATTTTAATTTCATGTATTTTTGACAGTAAAGTCACCGTAAAAAAGTCTTAAACAACGTTTTATTTCTATGAATAAGGCTATTAATTTTTTTCCCAATTCAAATTTTTCTACTTCAAAAAATTTCGAATTTTGAGCATACATTCCCATACATTCAAATTCTTAAGAAAAACTTTGGATCGAAAAGCGGGAGGTCAGTTTTGGTTTTAGACCTATAGTTTCTTAGGTAAAGTTGCTTAGAATTTTCCGTAGATTACGATTTTGATATACACCCTATCGATGAAAAAATTGACCCACTCTAGTGTACATGCCTTTAAACATGTTCAAATCTCAAATTTCATCAAAATAAATATCTTGAAAAACTTCGATTTTAGAGCAGTTTTTGTGATTTTCTTAACAGACCCTAGTACTGGAGGTACCCCTTAAAATGGTCCAATCCATTCTAGAGCTTGCTCTTACTCATGTCCCAGTGAGCACGTATAACAAATTTCTTCGAGGAAGCTCAACTCCTTCGATAGGAAATCTATACAGATAGATGGAAACGTCTAAATCGAACCTCCTGGTGACGCTGATCATTTCTATATATATTTTGTATGGTCTATCTCGACTGGTTCTGGGTGTTACACACAACCACACAAACGCAATATACCTTCGACACAGAGTGTGTCGGGTATAAAAAAGTATTAATAGGTAAGAATACATCTAGATTAGGGTGTCCCAAGATATAAGGGAGGATTTTATTTTCTCAAAAATCGAAACGCATACCCTCCATTTTTTTTTTCTAAATCGTCCTATAAGCTTAAAAATTAAATATTATGGGGATTGGACCACGAAAACCCGTGCCGAATTGCCTTCGAGGTAAGGCGTAAAGTCTCTTCAAATTGATTCCCGCAAAAGTATGCATCTAAAAATTTTGATATTGAAAATCGTGGAACTTCTCTAAAATATAGCCACATAACCACGCATAATTTGTTTTACGGAAACTTGAGATACACCAAAGTTATTGGTTTTTTATGAAATACCTAAAAAAAAAAAGAAAAACCTAAATTTGCAATTTTTTTTTCAAAATTGAGATTTAATTATTAATTTCTAATCTTTTTAACCATATTACAAAATAAGACTTATTTTCTAATACTTTTATAAAAATTGAAAAATATCTCTTGAATCTTAAGATTTTTTTATAAATCATAAGTATAATAAGTCTTATATTTTAATATTTAACGATACATATTTTGAAATCGAAAAATAATAATTAGTTCTGAAAATTATTTTAAAAATCAAAATTAAAAATTGATATAATATTTATGATTTATAAAGAAATCTTACGATTAAAGAGATATTTTTCAATTTTTATAAAAGTCTTATATACAGCAACTGCCTAGGAGGTACCGTTTAAGAGCTGTAGCGCTTCAAAAAATGTCTGTTTTTCTATGGAATTTTGAGTATAACTTCATTTCAAAAAATTTTTTTTCGTTCAAAATGAAGTTATATTCAAAATTCCATACAAAAGCAGACCTTTTTTGAAGCGCTACAGCTCGTAAACGGTACCTCCTAGGCAGTTGCTGTAGAAGCAAAAACTACTCGTATTGCATCGACCTATCGAGGGTTTCATTTTGTACACTTTTTCCCGGGACACCCTGTATATATAACTATTAAATTGTAATTTTTATAATAAATCTTATAATTGTTGCGGTCCCTGCTATAAATGAAAAAATTGATGAATTTAAAATTATTTGTTTGTTAAAAAAACTTTAGTAAAAGGGATAATTAGTTCAAATCCAACGATGCATTGTCGAGTTCTACTCTAAAAAGCTACAATATACCAAAAAAACTATATATTTTTCAAATTTATTTTTGCAAATTTAAAATATTTTTTTTTAATGTTTAGATTTTCAAAATCGTTCAGAGTGCATTTAGATATTCTGCAAAAAAATGGTGCAAAATTAATAAGAAAGAACAGATGGAGTTTTGTCACCTAAGAACTCTCTAGAGATAGGAATTCTTTAAAGGACTATTCTTCTTGTAGAATTTCGTAATTGGACTGCCTAGGTCTGTGTTTACTGAAAGTAAGAAAGACTCGATAATCAATTTTTTCAAGTCCTTAATATTTAAGCTCAACTTAAATCCACAGGCGCGGAACCACTAAAATTAATCCGCAAAACAAAAATAAGAAAAAAATTATAAACCCATTCACAATAAAGAGGAAAACACGAAAAAACATCACAACATAAGCTGCTCTTAAAACCAAACAGACCCCAAAACAATTATTTTTACACAAGGAAATTTTGTAAAAAGCAAAACCTAGTGTGAGGGGATTAGAGAGAGAGAGAGAGAGAGAGAGAGAGAGAGAGAGAGAGAGAGAGAGAGAGAGAGAGAGAGAGAGAAAGAGAGAGTAGAAATCAAACAAATGCGCCTAAGTCCCTTAAAATCCTTGCTAATTGGCAGCACTCACGTTTTTGCTGCAAAACTGGCTGGTAATCAATCCCCAGCGGAAGATAGTCGAATGTCAAAACCGCAGCAATTATCTAAATAAAAAAAAAAATAAATAAAAAAAGCAGTAAGAAAGTTGAAAAGAAAATAACAAAAAAGCAATACAAAAAATAGGAATAACAAGACGATACATGGAACGATGGAACAGAACGAGCGTTACAAATAAAATTGACAGGCGTAACTGGCATTTAACCTGACAAGCAGACATGACAAACGGATTGGTTAAAACAACACAAATCCAAAATGGATTGGAATGACCATTACGAATTAAAACGGCGCGCTCGAAAGGATCTGTGAATTGAATGAACTCAGCTCGACTGGATTCGACTCGGTTTAATTGATAGTTATTGCGCTGGCAAACCGTTTTAAGGCAATTCCAAAAATTCCGTTAGAGAAATTTGTTTAGTTTTGCATGAGAATAAAAGGAATCGATTTTTTTTCATTTTTTTTTTCCTTTTTGTTATGCAAAATGCTGGCAGACGTCCAGACAGTTGTCTGAGTAAATTGTTTGTTGTGAGGTTTTATTTTACGCAGCCACAGAAACACACAAACCGTTGGCTCATTCCCATCCCATCCCAACCGAGTGCAGCACGTAAATGAATGTCATGAATGACAGATTGAACTGGCAAAAAAAAAGAGCTTGCTTTTTAATTTTTATTTTTATTTTGTGGTTTTTATTATGTATTTTTTCTTTCTTTTTTTTCATATTTATAATAAATTCAATAAAATGCAACAGAATTGAACAAAATTGGATTTATTGAAAAGAAATGACAGGTGAATAAAAAATTGATAGCCCTTTGGATTTAATTGAAATTGAATTCTGTCTTATTCTGTAACATGATACTTCGCTTCTCTTAAAGAAGATCAACGGGGAAATTTTTAAATTCAGCGCCCAAAAGTATGAACTCAAATATTTCGTACCTTTCCGAGAGTAAGAAATCGGTTCATTCTTGTGGGTATATCAATTTAAACGGATCTTTGGGACTTTGGGAGCTGTGCGATTGTTCTTAAGGTCTGTATTAAGCGTTGGTGAGGGATTTAAACATTTTGGAAATTGATTTTCAAATAACACTGTGAAAGTCAAAAACTCAGACAGACTTGAAATAAACGGTTGCCGCCTATTTCGGCTACGGGGAATCGAATATAACCATTAGTTTTTTTTTAAAGGTTTCAACGATTTCAAACCAAAAAATTTTTTGTAGTTTTCTACTTCAGTTTTGGGCTCATATTTATATGAGCCCTTGATTTTGAAATTGGTATAACTAAAAAATGTAAAAATCTAGTTTATCAGCCATTTGATATCAAATCCTACACTGAGAAAAAAAATCAAACAGAAAATTGGTTGATTCAAAAGAAAAAACATACAAAACGGCTTCAATGAGATATATTTTTAATTTTAAAAATTTTTCTTGTTGGAAAAAATAAAGATTTTTCTTTTGAATCAACCATATTTCAGGTTGAATTGACATGATAATTTTCAAATATGCATTTAAATTTGAATTAAATTGAACTTACCACGGACAAAAATTAAATGACAAGATAATTAAAAACAAATGTACTAAATTACCTATAAAAGAAGTAACATTGAAATAAAATTATTTCAAGTTTAAAGCACAGAGCCCTCTGCTGAACATAGACCCGAAGCCAGCCATAGGATGGACTTGATCCGATTTTGTCACTCAGTTCTCGTGACTCCTTTCGCAATGCTTAAAAAGTTCTAAGATGAATGAATGTCTAACATGTCATATTTTATAAAACATATTTCCTTACAAATCAACCAAAAATTTTGTTGACTTAACAATTTTTCTTTTGAAATTTTTGTTGTGCTCGAAAATCAAAAGAACTGTGAATAATAAAGCGCCCTGTTAAAAATATCATGGTTCCTTTCGCTAAATATAATAAAATAGCACAATCTGAAGTAATTCTCGAAACAAGATATAAGTATATGGACAAATGCAGCAAAAAGAAAACCAAGCGCCAAAAAATTAAATTCGTTTTTTTTATCATTTGCAAAAGATTTTTCAAATAATTTTTTGTTTACAGACTATGAGTAAAAATGTGTCCTTCCGTTTCCGTTCCCCGCTTGTCTATTGTAAGATTTCGGCGAATCAACGAAAATTTGTCATGATATTAAGCATTTCTAAGAATTTTTCCCTCTATTTGTTGACTCTCGCAATTAGCTTTATAGAACAACGATGGAGCTCAAAGCGTTACTAAGGCTCCATTGTATGGGTTTCTTTTATATATATTCAATGAAAACGAGATTTTATGAATGATGCTCGTCCATAATGCGAAAAATACATAAGGGAAATTTTTGCAGCGTCCCAAACGCAGCGTCCTTAACACGTATATTACTAAATAACTAGACGAATACATCAAAGGCTTAATATTCGTTGATGTATATGCGAACTTTGAATGTTCTTTTATTTTAAAGCCCCATAGTGGTTACTTTTTTGTAACATTGCTAATTTCACGGAAATCGAAGAATTTTAAGAGTGATCTGAAAAACACATCTTTATGAAAGTTCATAATTTCTATCCCAATATTTGCAATTAACCTGATCCTTATCTAACTATTAACGCAATAAAATCCAAATTAACACATTATTTTCATATTGAAAACTTAACTTAAAGTGTACGAAAGCAGCGTCCCTCACGTTTGGATTTGCCCATATGACCTATATCATTTTCATAATCAAGGGCTCATATATGAGTTCAAAACTCGTATTCTGGACTGGTCTCAAAATGTAACTTTAACACTTCCAAGCATTTCTTTCAAAAGCAATCTTCTGTTTAGATCCCATATCCAGGAGATATTCACGTTTAAGTTAAAAAAAATAATAAAGAGAAACCGTTTATTTGGCTCCCTGCAAAATAGCCCCAATGCAAAACTGCCCCCAAACTGAAAATGCAAAAAGGCCCCAAAATTTTGTATTGAAAACAAAAACACAATTTTAGGGCGATTTTATTTTTTTTTTTGGGCCTTATTATACCCTACACACTCTGTGTCGAAGGTATATTGCGTTTGTGTGGTTGTGTGTAACACACAGAACCAGTCGAGACAGACCATACAAAATATATAACATATAGAAATGATCAGCGTCACAAGGAGATTAGATTTAGCCATGTCCGTCTGTCTGTCTGTCCGTCTGTCTGTATACAGTTATCTTATCGAAGGAGTTGAGCTATCTTGACAAAATTTTGGTATGCGTACTCACGAAGACATGAGTAAAAACAAGAATGGACCCGATCGGACTATTTTTAGGGGTACCTCCAGTACTAGGGTCTGCCACAAAAATCTCAAACCTGCACCAAAATCGTACTTTTTCGAAATATTTCAATGAAACTTCGAATTTGCGCGTATATGTATTATTATTATTAAAGTTGGGGAATAATGCGCACCGCGACCACAAAGGATCTATTGTGCTAACCCCAGTGGTTCTTTAATTCTCCATCCTTAGGCTCTTTATGAAGTTGAGCACTGTGGAAGGTTTAAAGATGTTCCAAAATTTGTAGGGGGCGATCATTGCGTCCCCAAAGTGGAACAGCTTGCGGCTGCTCAGGGCAGTCGCAGAGAATGTGTTCTGGCGTTTCTTCGTCCATTTCACAGAATCGGCATGTTGATTTATTCTTTTTGAGATGATATCTCAATTTGCTGTGCCCCGTCAGGTATCCGGTTAGGATTTTTAGATCCTCTCTGCCAAGGCAGAGTAGTCTCTTTGAGACGTTTTCGTTGGGAGCGATGAATCTCTTAGCCTGCCTTTGACCTTTTGAGTTCATCCAGGATGCTTTAAGGCATCCTTGCTCCCAAATCCGAAAAAGTTCTGCATTGAACGATTTCTGAAGAGTGCAGAAAGGCTCAGGGCCTATGAAGCACCTTTGAGCTCCTCGTTTTGCGAGGCAATCAGCTCTTTCGTTTCCTTCGTGCCCTGCATGTCCTGGAACCCACCACAGCGCCACTTTGTTGCGACAGCTGAGTTGATTCAGGAGTGTATAGCAGATGTCTACCATTGCAGACTTAACGTATGCGGCCTTCAGGGCCTTTAGTGCAGCTTGGGTGTCAGACAGTATATGGATAGTGGTCCCTTTAGTCTTCCTTTTTTGACATTCTCGGACGCAGATTTCTATCGCATATAGTTCTGCCTGAAAGATGGTTGGGTAGTTTCCCATTCGGAAGGCTTTTTGGAACCTAAGTCCCATGATGCCCGCTCCCGTGCTTCCATCTTCAAGTTTGGATCCATCTGTATACCAGATTTGCCAATCCTTGTCGAATTGGAGCAGGACGTTATTGAATTCCCCGCGTTCAGTGATGTTAACTTCGAACCTGCGAGTTAGATACAGTTTTCTCTGTATGTTGTCTGGTATCTTCATAATTGGGTCGTCGAATACGTTTAAGAGTATCGAGAGGTGCCCTTGAAGATCCCCACTTTTTAGACTTGTGGTGTTGTGCAATCGAAGTGCACTCGCCATTGCTTCTTTTTGGATTTGGATGGTAGTTGGTGGGATGCCCGTTATGACACCCAGCGCATCTGTGGGGCATGTTCTCATTGCCCCTGTGATGCCTCCGCATACCAGCCTATGGAGCTTCCCTAGTTTGTTCTCAGTGATCTTTTGTCTGACCTTTGGCCACCAGATTAAAGCAGCATAGGTTATTATTGGTCTTACAACGCTTGAGTAGGACCAATATGTCATGCGCGGGGAGATACCCCAAGTTTTCCCATAAAGCCTTTGGCATATGAATAATGCTTTTGAGGCATTGTTGACAATATGGTCAATATGGGGGTTCCAGCTTAGCCTTTTGTCTAGGACTACTCCCAGATACGTAGCTTCGTCACTGACCTCTATTTGCTTGCCTGCGATGATGGGATTTTTAAGATTAGTCTTAGTCCTTTTCGTGAAAGGCACAAGCTTTGTCTTATTTGGGTGTATGGTTAGACCCTTACCAGTACACCAGTTTATGACGAGCTCTAGGGCCGATTGCATTCGAGACGATATTGTACTATCGTCCCAGCCGGCCACGCATATGACCAGGTCATCTGCGTATCCTTGCGCTATAACGCCATGTTCGTTAAGAAGGTTTAGGAGGTCATCGATCACGATTATCCATAGTAGGGGAGAAAGTACTCCACCTTGAGGACAGCCTTTAGCGGCGTTGATCGACTGTTTCACCCCACCTAAATCACTACTTATTTCCCTGTTTTTCAACATGTGTAGAATCCAGTTAGCTAGCAGGGGTGGTATAGCTTTTTGGTTCATAGCGGTTTCGATAGCACTGTAGGATGTGTTGTCGAAGGCCCCCGAGATGTCTATGAATGCACGGAGGGCTATGGTTTTTGCCTGTAGAGCCTTTTTTATGACAGTGGTCAGGCTATGAAGGGCAGTCACCGTTGACTTGCCCGGTTGGTAGGCAAATTGTGTTTTGTTCAGTGGATAGTCTTTGAGACTATTACTTCTTTTGTACTGATCAATGAGTTTTTCCATCGCTTCGGGATGAACACTACCTTCGCTTCGTTCCAGTTTGATGGAATATAGGCCATCAGAAGACTGGCTGTTAGTATCCTTATCAATTGTGTTGATTTAATCTCGGACCCCTGCTGAAGCAAACAAGGACGTATTCCGTCCGGGCCCGGAGATTTGTATGGGCTGAAAGTGGAAATAGCCCACTGTACCGTACTATGGTTAATTATTTTCCCCGCAAGACTTCTGGCTCTGCCATTTGCTATATTTGGAATTACAGGCGTTTGGCATGAACGTAAAACCAGTGGTACGCAGCCAGGGAAGTGAGTTTCCAACAAGAGACTTCCTGTCTCGCATATCGATGAGGTATAACTACCATCTGGCCTCCTAAGGGTACTGAGGCCGTTTGAGTGATCTATCGCTATAGCCTTTTGGAGACGAAACATGTCAGGCAGGTTTGAGACGCTGCTACAGTGTTCTCTCCATGTGGCTCTTTTGGATTTCCTCAATTCTTTGTTGTAACTTGTGAGGGCAGCTTTGTAGGCGATCCAGTCGCCAGATCGCTTTGCCCTGTTAAAGAGTTTCCTGGTGAGACACCTGAGTTTTCCCAATGTTTTGTTCCACCAGGGAACATCCCTATGCGCCTTCTTGGCTTTCAGCGGGCAGATCTTTTCGAACGAGTGTTTGAGACTCTCTTGAAAAAGTAAAGCCTCAGTCTCAAGCTCATCTGTCGAATTAATTTCAGACGATGAGCAGTTAACTTTCTGTTCTAAGTAGAATCGAAAGCTGTCCCAGTTGGTTTTCTTTGAGTTGCGGTAAACTGCGAGTTCCTCTGTAGGGACGTCAATGTCGAATCTTATATGCCTATGATCCGACATGGAGGCCTCTTTTGAGACGTGCCAGTTTGAGATAACGGACAATAGATTCAAGCTGCAGATATTTTTTTGTTTATAATATATTCCAAAAGAGACTCACCCCTCGAATTGGTGTCAGTACTTCCCCATGCCGTATGGTGAGCGTTCGCATCACATCCGACTAGCCATTTTAAGTTCCTTTCGCAGCAGTACTCCTGTAGGGCCGTAAGTTCCCTTGTGGGCATTTCAATGCTATATCCTGGAAGGTAGGCTGACGCAAGTACTACCTCTTGTTCCCCTCTGAGCGTTGGGATCCTTGCTCTTACAGCCACTAGATCCTGTGAACAAAGCTCTGAAATGAGGATATATTTAATGTTATTGTTCCTTAATAAGATTGCAGCTCTAGGTCTGCAGTGATTTTTGGCATATATTACCTTGCCATCGCTTGCGCTGAGACCCTTGATTGTCCCAGAGTGAACCCATGGCTCCTGGATAAAAACTATATCCAGGACTTCGTTTGTGAACCTCCTGCATGCTACGTGCGAGGCAGCCTAAGCATGATGGAGGTTCACTTGTAGGGCCTTTAGCTTGGGACGGAGCTTGGTCATTTTTGACATTTAAAGGCGCGCTTGGCGACCTTTTTGCTCTTTCCGCTAGCCATGACTCGCTCCTCTGCGGTCCTACCTCCACTTCTTCGCCCTGGGAATGGGTTCACTGGTGGGCGAAGAGGTAATCTGGGGGGAGGAGCCAATGAGGATGGGGTCGATGTCTGCGGAACCCTGGCCCTGCCCGATTCAGACTTGGTTACCGGAGCTTTATTTGTTCCCGAGCTCTTTGCGTCCTTTGAGCAGCATGGTTGCTCTGTGGCCGCATCTTTTACGGTAGCTTCATCCTTCGGGTTGGCTTTGGATTTGGGATGAATTTTCGCCTTTCCAAAGCCGTACTTGACCCTGCATTCTCTTTCTGACAGGGTCCGTGCTGATAACGGGTCAAGTGCCAGCGTTAACTCAATTGGGGCGCCTCTCTGCGCCCTGTTGAGCACTCGCCAGTCGCTCACCCTGAGGCCGGTGTTCTGGCCTTACACTAGGCTTAGGATATTTTCGTTCGAAGTTGTTGGCTTCTCCGAAAAATATCCTACGAAAATTTGCGGACGAGGCACCTCCTTCTCATCCACAAGGCGTAACTTTGCGTCCTTCCACGGCACAAGGGCGGAGACATTGTCTTTAAGCCATTTAGCCGTGTCCTCGTCTGCGCAGTTTACAGAAAGCCATCCCGGTCTAAAGGTGCAGCCGTTGAAAGAGGGCTTCACAGACCCAGTTTTCAACTGCCGCACCCTGTCAAGGATGGCGTTCTGCAAAGAGCACAGCTGAGAGGACGACCAAGTGCACTCAGGGTAATCTGGTGGGACGATTCCCAGCCTTATACCCGTCGAGTACTCGTTCCCCGTGTCTCTGGAGGCGGTTGGTCCCTTGGCCGGTGCAGCTTTCTTCCCGATTTGCTGCTTCCTGGCTGTGGCTCGTGCATCCGGTGGTTCCATTAGCCTTTTGGGGGTATTTTGCGGTGGCGTAGTCATTGAGCCTTCAGAGCGGTCTCTTTTCTTCGCCGCTTGCAAGATGTTGGCCATCTCTTTTTTGCCATCAGCCATTGGCAGCTCTGCTAACCTTTCTGCATCGTCCTGGCATAGTCCCTTGGACAGGTAGAATTTGAGACGTCTGCGCTTCGCCCCAGATTGTCTCTCAGGCCCAGCTCTTCTGTCCTCCGTTCTAGCATTTTTAGATGGGGAGGATAACAGTGCATCCTCCTCGTCTGTGGGAATTCGCTCATCCTGCCCGGTTGGATCGAGATCCATTTGGGTAGGTTGAGCTCCCGTTGGGGGTCGCTCCTGACCGGTTGGAGTGGTCTCCATGTGGTCGGCTGCGATCTCCATTGGTGCATCGACTCCGGTGGGCAAGGACTGCTCTTCGGATTCTGCTGCAGTTGGTTGCACGAGTGCATTTTTGTTTAAAAATTTAAAGGTTTCCATACAAGGTCCCACGAGTAACGAGGAATTACAGAAGGTCACCCGGAGTAGAGCCTCTTGCCCCGGGACGGCGAACTTTTATAAAACCAGAGGTCGCCATGTTCTGGAGTACACCGTTAATGAAGCAGTAACGTTGCGACATTCATCCTGAAAGCACGGTACGATTGACACCTATAGGATTCCGGGTTTTATCGAGTTGTCCTCTCTAGATCCGCCATATTTAGCATTGCTTCACGTCTTCCACGAGAAAGAACCCGCTGCTGGAGACAGAGCGCTTCCAAGGGGAAGACGTAGAATCCGCAGGGGCACCTCTAGCAGGGTGTGACTCTTCGCCACGTATGGTCGGTCTTAGGGCGTTGAAAACTCCCTCTGGCTCATCAGCCATGCCTACTTATAGACATGACCAATGAGTCTTAGCCTCCCGCGTATATGTAAGCCTCCGATTGGAATTCAAAAGAATTGGAAAATTGGGCGTGGCAAAAGGGCGGTTTTCATAAAGAAATTTAACAAAAGTCGGAATATGGCTCCCCTTATGGCCTTTAACAATTCTTGATATTAAAATTTATTTGATCATGTGTCTGTGTCGGTTATTTCATTGTCAGGCTCGCCTGACTATAACAACCTTACTTGTTTGATTTGGGGTAATTTTTCATAATGCAAAACTACCCCAATTTTGGGGCCTTTTTATACCCAGCAGGGTACACAGAGAAAAAAATCAACCAGAAAACTGGTTAAATCAAAAGGAAAAACATACAAAACCGGCTTCAACAAGGAATATTTTTAATTTTAACAATTTTTCTTGTTGAAAAAATAAAAAATTTTCCTTTTGAATCAACCATATTTCAGGTTGAATTGAAATGATAATTTTCAAAAATGGATTTAAATTTAAATTGTTGAACCAACCACGGACATAGTTGAAATGACAAGATATTTTTAAAAAAAATTTAAAAAAAAAATACCTATACAAGAAGAATTGTCAAAAAAAATTTAATTACGTTCAAAGCAAATGGCCATAGAGCACTCTGCTGAACATGACCCAAAAAATAGCCATCGGACGGACTTTATCCGATTTCGTCACTCCGTTTTGGTGACTGCTTTCGCAATGCTTAAAAAGTTCTAAGATGAATACATATCTTATATGTCTTATTTTAAAAAACAAATGAGAATTATACCGAACGAAAAGAAATGTAATTAAACATATTTCCTTTCAATTCAACCAAAAATGTTGTTGACTCAACCATTTTTCTTTTGAAATTTTTGTTCTGCTCGTAAATCAAAAGGACTGTGAATAACAATGCGCCCTTTTAAAAAAATCATGGTTACGTTCGCTCAGTGTAGGTCTATTAGTTTTGTGCGAATCTTGTAACAGCCAGAACTAAGCTCCGTAGATACAGACATATATATATATATTCTTGATCAGGATCAAAAACTGAATCGATTTAGACATGTCCGTCTGTCCGTCTGTCCGTCTGACCGTCTGTCCGACCGTCCGTCTGTGGTGGATCTCCTCCGAAACGGCTGGACCAACCAAGTCGAAATTTGTCACACAGGTATATCGGGATCCGAGTATGATCGCAAGTAAAAATGGGAGACATCCGCCCACTACCACGCCCACAAATTAATTTAATGTGTTTTCAGTAAAGTGCTCGTAACTTGCGAACAACTCAACACATTTCATTGATATTTGGATGTACTGGTAAACTACAAAAAGGGACATATCCTGGAAAAAAATGGAGACCGTCCTCTTCGAGCCACGCCCACAAATAAGGGTTTAGTCAGAATTCCAAAAGCGCAGGAGCTGCGTAACGTGAATTCCGGCAAACATTAAACACATAAAAACATATGGAAATAGTTCCAATCAACTTCCTGCATATTCACGACATCGAAAAATGTAATATTTCCTGCGCGTGAGCTAAATGACAGTTGAGTAAAACAGTTCCAAAAAGGAATATAACAGTGTTTTAGAAACTATTAAGTACTTTTTTAAGGTACTAGGTACTACGGGGACATACTTTTCTTGCTTACTCAAGTAATATGCATTAAATTTTGTTTTCTTTTAAGCGTGGGTGTCTATCTATATGATTTCTATTATTAATTTGGTAAGAAAACGGGGAATATAACATACCGCTAATAGAAAACAAGACGAGTACAAGAGTAGCTCAAAATGCACAGAGTCAAGTTGAGATCAAAAACCGCAGGGTTGACATGCTCACGCACATGCATTATTGGAAATTGCATTTTTCCTGCACCTCCTGCAGCAGGAAATTTCCTGCAGCTCCTGCGCTATTGGGATTCCCGCTTTTATCGTTACTTGTGAAGTAAAAGGCGTAGAAGCTTCAAATTCGCAACATAGGTTTACCAAGGCAAATGAAAGGTCTGGGAAAAAAATTTATTTGGCCCGCCCACTGACACGCCCACAAACATTACATTTGTGTAACTTTCGTACGGGCAGGCAAAATATAGTGCGCCAATAATGTCGGGACGCTAGGTATTTCAAAGTCGGACTTGACCGGCTTTAGCTTTCTTACTTGTTATGCCTGTTTTAAGTGTTTGGTTTTTGAGAAATTAATTTGATTACTCTTTTTACACTGCTCAAGTAGTCATTTCTAGAAGCGCTCAGAAAAGGCTCTTAAAAAAGATTCTATTAAGATTCCCTTTATAGAAGCGCTCCTACAATAGTTTTCTGGGTAAATACTGACACGAACAGTTTTTAATTTAAAAAAAACGGACAAACAAGGTATTGTTTATTACAAAGTAAACAAAAGAAAATTAATTTTAAGACTCAAAAAGAAAGAAATATTACAAGATCAGAATTAACTGTTTAAATTAACTATTTTACACGGAGCGCGGTTCACCCCTGCTCTGCTTCGAATCACGATTCTGAATGCCGCTCTCCCATTCTATCGCTATCGATTTTTTTCTTCAAACTGTCAAATAGGGTTGCCAGTTATTTATCGTGACAATAAAATCTCCTTCGGTATTAGTCCCATTAACAAATGTATGTACGTATGTAAATAACTTTTTCGGGGAGCTCATACATTCTTCCTCATTAAAAATCAATTGAAAAAAACTCCAAATAAGTACATATTTCATTGTGAAGAACACTCGTGCTCTTCTCTTCTCTTTCACCCTTGCGCTCTATCTCTCTCTCTCTCTCTCTCTCGCTCTCTCTTTCCCTCTGACATACAAAAATATAAAAAATAAATAAATGAAAAATAAAACTAAAAAATACAAAATGAAAAATAAATAAATAATTTGGCAAAAACACAACAAATTATTTTATGCAAAATTGTGTGCAAGTATTTGCAGCTTTTCACTTCTGCTAAGCCTTGCACTTCATAAACAAGAAAGTTGCGCAAATTCGCAAACACATGCAAACGAATAACACCTAAAATTATGCAATTTGCTTGTGTAAAGTAAGAAAAGTAAAGCGAAGCGAAGTAAAGTAAAGAAGTGGAAGAGTGCACTCGAATATGGTAGTGTAGTGCAGTGCTAGCAGCAGTAAAGAGAAAAGCTGTAACAGTCAAGAGTCATTAAAGTGTCATTAGCCTTAGGGGAAAGTAACAGTGATAGAAGCACTTGTTATGGCAGTGCGGTTAAGGCGCAGTAATGGCGATGAGAACGTGCAGCATGCAGCATTGTAAATGGCCACAAGACTGTAGTGAGACTGCAAAGAGACTGAACTAAGCAAAGAAAAAGAAAACAGATGGCAAGTGGCAAGTGGCAAGCTGTACAGAGTGCCTTTTACCTTAAGAAAAAATAAAAACACTGACACACGCATACACACAAACCAAAAAGCAAACTGCAACGGAACGAAACGAAAAAGAACAGAAACGAGCAGAACAAAAAGAAATAAATACGTTTTTGCCAAGAACAATAAACTGGAAACAACGAGAGTTGAACGAGCCACTGAAAATAGCAAATGACAAGGCTACTTTCTTAAAGCCAAGCCAAATGCGCAATAATAGTTTTCTTTCCTTCTTCCTTTCTGCCGTTGCGTTCGAGTACTCCGTCAAGTAATTCAAGCGAGCATAAAAGCCAATCGAATGTAAATTTTGTAACAAAACAAAAGCAAAATGCAATGAAAAGAAAGATTTTCAGGCAATGACTTTTATTTTGATTTCAAGTTTGGAAACTTTCTTGCCTCAAAAATTCGAAACTTGAAGTCGTTAAAGAGGAAGCATTTTTGAAAAATGATTTTTCAAATTTTCACATTGAAATCACATTTTTGTTAAAAAGAATGGAGTTGACAGGGTTGCATGGCCCTGTGAAGTGTGAGGCTGAGTATTTTCAGAAATATCGTTATCTGCCTCAATGTCACCAGATAACATAGCCCCCGCTTTTATTATTCCATATGTTCATAACACTTCACTACAAAGATAGTTTAAAAACAACTTTTTAAAACAAATTTTTATTTTTCTCTTTTTTAACAATTCGGTCCTCTTCGCAGAATGGTAGATGTGTAGGTGATGGTTTCTGCCTTGTTTTGTAATGGCTGTTGTGCTTCCATACATTATTTTTTTTCTCCTAGGGATAAATTTGTTTATCGCAAAAAAAAATTAAACACCTTAATTCACATTTCAATCAGCGAAAGCTTTTACGTAGATCCTGTAACTCAATCTTATTTGATATGTATTGAAAAAACTTCTCAACATTGAGAAGGACAATTTGAATATTTTACTGAAAGCTGATTGATTAATGCTCAAAGTACTCTTAGCAATGGAATGCATGAATGCCACCCGATTCGCCCTTTAACATGACAGCTTTAGGACACTATCAGTAATCGATAAGGCATTGATACCTTAAACAAAGATAATATGAAAATTTTTTTCCGAACCTTAACAAGAAATTGCACTATTTCCGATATGCTTTTTTTTTAGAACGAAGTTCTTTTTGAAACGATACCGACGCGGGACCTAGTCGAGAAAAAGTAAGATTCCGTTAGTATTTTGCGTTACCAAAAAGTGAAGTTCGCAAAAAAAGGGTATAATAACCTTTGCAGAGAGAAAGAAATTGTACATATACAGTGGCGAGCAAAAGTGTTGGGTTCTTCAATTGGTTTCTCCTTATATCTCCGGTGTTAATAAGATATCCTAGTGAAATTTTCGGTATATGTACTTTAATTATTTTGGAATATAAATAGTGAGACGAAAACGAAGTAAAGGCTGTTGGAAAAGAGAGGACAGAAAACATGCTACCAGACCCACATGTACTCAGTTTTGCTCGTTTGGAAAAATTTACTAACGATTTAGATTAAATAGATAGCTAGCGGAAAGAATTATAAATGTTAGTAGATGACGCATTGGGAGAACAGTCAAGGACTTCAAAACATAGATCTCACATCTTTTCGATAACCTTATGGCTGTAGAGGCATCGTTTAATGGCGGGTTGGGATATGTTATAAAAAATAATTTCAAAAAAATAGATATCTATAAAAATAAAAACAATTTTTGTAGGTTTCTCAGTAAAAAGTAATTCCATCGATTACTTGGAAAATTTTCACACTGACCGGTTGCCTAGTTTGTTCAAAAAGTACATGCAAACTACGAAACATATAACAATCTATTGCTTTCTTCTAAGAAAAGTGTTAAATGATTTCCTGATTTCGGCCGCGATATTATACTTTTCAGGCGACACTTATCTCCGACGATATCACGAAAATCATCACATACATTCATTAATAACAAACAAAACAAAAAATGGTGCTGCCAGACTGAAAGTTTTCAGAATATCTCCGATTAGTGGATTTTTGCAAATACATATATAACGGCGTTTTAGAGTACCTGCACATGAGCGGCATACGGGGTATACGGTGCAGAACCGCGCGGCGCCGCAACGATAAAAATAGGTACTCTTCACACGGCGCGGCGCGTTATAGTTTCAGTATCGTTTCAACCATGGAAACAGCAGTAAAGGGTTACCGAACCTATATATAGCAAAAAAAATTTTGTCCTAATTATTCAATATTTCATGCAGCAATGGATTAATAAAACCCTTGGACATGAAAATAACAATTTTTACGCTTATTTCATATATTATAATAGAGGGTTAAAATCGAATTTAAGATTTTTTCGTCGAAAATAGCGTCCATCTTCCCGCAAGTGGTCCTTTTATAACGTTTATCGCGATATTATTCATTTTTTACATCCGCGAATACATACAACGAATACTTCTACAACGCAAAACGCGCAGAGAAACTCGTGCGACGAAAATTTGCCGCTAGTCAACGCTCATCGCCGCAGCGGTAATGCTGTGGCACGCACGCTCGTGTGAAGGCTTTCATTCATTTCTGTGTACTTTGAAACGCGCCGCGACCGGATACCGGATATCCGATACAAAATCTTTGCCAGATACCATGTATCCGGCCGGATATCCTTATATAATTTTTCTGTATGAAATTGTATATATAAATTTGCCGTTACTTCCAAGGCAAGAATCGCCTTTATTATGGTGGAAACAGAATGGCATCCAATATCCCAACTTAAAGAAAGTAGCTATGAAATACCTTTGCCCACCGCCTTCATCAATGGAACCGGAAAGACATTTTAGTGCCACAAGCTCTGTGCTTACAGAAAATAGAAACAGATTGTTACCAAAGAATGCTGAAAAGCTGAAATTGTAAAAATTTGCTATTGATTTGTTTATAAAAAATATTTCAAATTTTGTATTCTTTTTAATATCCGGCCGGATAGTACCAATATCCGGCGGGCTGTCCGGATAGTTAGAATATGGCTGGATATGCCGGATACCGGATAGTTACCGGATATGCGGCACATCCCTAATTTGGACGGCGTTCTTTAAAGCGCTTTAAAGTGCAGCTTAAAACAAGTAAGGGTGTTATAGTCAGGCGAGCCTGACAATAAAATACCCGACACAGACACACATATTTAAATAATTTTTGAACCACGCCCAAAAAACAGGACCACTAAGAAAGAATACTCAAGAGGTTTTTAAGGCCATTAGGGGCCCCATATACCGACTTTTGTTAAATTTCTTTATGAAAACCGCCCCTTTTCCACGCCCACTTTTCCATTTTTTTTTTTTTTTTTGCAATTCTAATCGCAGGTATAAATATACGTTCAAATTCTAAGTGTCATTGAAATATTTCGAAAAAGTCAGATTTTGGGGAAGTTTTGGGATTTTTGTAACAGACCCTAGTTCTGGAGGTACCCTTAAAAATGGACCGACCAAGGAAATTTTTTGAGAGGATCTTATGGCTACAATGGAAGCTTAAGTGCCAAATTTTGTTCAAGTCCCATTAGAATTTCGAGTGTAGGGGACAACTTTCGAAAACCGCCCTTCTGCCACGCCCACTTTTTCAACTTTTAGAAATAATACTACTGGCCTTTAAATATGAATAAAATATCAAATTTCATCAAAATATCTTGAAAAACTTCGATTTTAGACCAGTTTTTGTGATTTTCATAACAGACCCTAGTACTGGAGGTACCCCTAAAATGGTCCGATCGGGTCCATTCTCGAACTTGTTCTTACTAATGTTGCCGTGGGCACGCATACCAAATTTTGTCAAGATAACTCAACATACAGATGGACATGTCTAATAGCATGTTTCCACATTGAATTAACATAGTCAATTAACCATATGGATTAGAGTCTGTAAAGCATCTGCATCAAATCTAATCAACATTATTATTTGTTTTTAGTCTCCTGAACCAATATTTTCAATAATAATCGTAATTATACGTTTCTTAATGTCCGAAATAACTCTAATTCATTTAGTTAATTCACTATGTGGAAACATGCTATAAATCAAATCTCCTGGTGACGCTGATCATTTCCATATAAGTACATTTTGTATGGTCTATCTCGACTGGTTCTGGGTGTTACACAGAACCACACAAACGCAATATACCCTCGAGACGGAGTGTGTCGGGTATAAAAACAATTTTTTTTTGCGAAAAACCTTGCTGAAAATTATATTTAGTAACATTTATAATTACCATACTTTTTATACCCAGCGTAAGCGGGCTATATTAGTTTTGTGCGAATCTTGTAACAGGGAGAATTAAGCTCCGGAGATATAGACAAATATATATAGAAATGATCAGGATCAAAAACCGAATCGATTTAGACATGTCCGTCTGTCCGTCCGTCCGTCCGTCCGTCCGTCCGTCCGTCCGTCCGTCCGTCTGTCCGTCCGCCCGTGGTCGGATCTCCTCCGAAACGCCTGAACCACTGAAGTCGAAATTTGGTACACATGTATATCCGGGTCCGAGTATGATCCTAAGTAAAGCTAGGAGACATCCGTCCACTGCCACGCCCACAAATGAATTTATTGTGTTTTCAGTAAAATGCTTGTTACTTCCGAACCACTAAACACATTCCATTGATATTTGGTGTACTGGTAAACTACAAAAAGGGACATATCCTGGAAAAAAATGGACGACGCCCTCCTTGAGCCACGCCCACAAATAAGCCCACAAATAAGGGCTTATCGTAACTTGTGAAGTAAACGGCGTAGGAGCTTCAAATTCGCAACATAGGTTGACCAAGGCGAATGAAAGGTGTAGGAAAAAAATTTATATGGCGCGCCCACTGCCACGCCGACAAATAGAAAAGCAAAACATAGTGCGCTCATAATGTCGGGTCGCTGGGTATTTCAAAGTCGGGCTTGACCGACTTTAGCTTTTTTACTTGTTTTTTTTAAACTTTCTATTTTTTATTGAGTCTTCCTTTAAATAGGAACTAACAATAAGTACTCATATCTTAATTCTAAATAAATTTTAGCTACTTATACCGCATATAAAGTATAAAGTAGTATTTCGATACGACGGGCCTCAATTCAAGAGATGGGCTGCTGATGGGTTTTTAGCCTCTCGGAGTGAGGGCGATGCGCGTTTGACGCGTACTTTTCGACGGGTGGCGATTGCAGCAGCTGGACAATCGTTTGTCGCAAAGTGTTCGACGGGTATATCGCACCAAGTAGACGGGTAACTTATGAACAAGATCTACAGCGATGAGTCGACCGCGTAGACGCGTACTTTTCGACTGGTCGCGATTGCCGCTGCTGGACAATCGTTTGTCGCAAAGTAATCGGTTTCGCGGGTTGGCATCGGCCGCTTCTATATGCGGGCCCGGTAATACTTTAAAGCGTAAAGGTCGAACGATCAATCCTTCGTAGTCTGAAACTCGAAGCAGTAAAGGCTAAGGACCTAGCCATTTCGTTGGGATGATGATGCAGACGCTCTGTGTAGGCTGATTTCAGGCTTGCTTACACGAAGATTTTTGGATTGTACTCTTTGTATGATTTCAATGCTGGAGGAACGAGCGATGGTTTATAAGCCAATGAAACTTAGAAGGTTTCAGTTTCAATGCGTTTCTTTGCGCTACTATATGCCTCCGCCATGTAACACGCCTTTCCAAGTGAATACCTAGGTAAACAACGTTTTCTGTCTGAGGGTCTAGTATATTGTTTATTGTTATAGGTGGGCATGTGCCTCTTTTGAGAGTAAATGTCACATGCTTACTTTTTTGTTCGTTTATTTTGACGCGCCATATCACAAGCCATTTTTCGATTACTTTTAAGTGTGATTGCAGATTTCGAGAGGAAGAAATTTCGCTTTGATGACGGCTAAGTATAGCTGTGTCGTCGGCAAAAGTAGAAATGGTATGGTTACTGTTTACAGGGAAATCCGCTGTGTACAGTAAGTATAGGAATGTTCCAAGATCACTCCCTTGCGGCACGCCTGCTCTAATTTCTATATTTTGGGTAATGTGGTCTTTAAATTTAACTTTAAAGACTCTATTACTTAAGTACCACGTTAGAATCCCGTGAACAGAAAGAGGTGGGAGAGATTTTACTTTATTAATAAGTCCTTCGTGCCAAACCTTATCAAATGCCTGAGCTACATCCAAAAATACAGCAGAACAGTATTCTTTATATTCAAAAGCTTTTCGTATTTCATTCGTTATACGATAAACTTGCTCTATAGTACCATGATTTTTACGGAAACCGAACTGGTGATATGGAATAATATTATTTTCTGATATAAATGGAGTCAATTAAAAGAGCAGTGCTTTATCAAAAAGTTTTGAAATGCATGGGAGAAGGCTAATTGGTCTACAGGGCGACACAATTGTCGCGTCCTTGCCCAGCTTTATGATTATTTTAATAAAAGAGGATTTCCACATAATAGGAAAATATTTGAATCGCATGATAGCATTGAAAAGCTTCGCAATAAACTTAATTGCAATTAGTGGCACCTCCATGATTATTTTAGGAGTTATTTTGTCCTCTCCAGGAGATATTTTGGAAGATAAATGACCACTGATTATTTTCTTTATCTCATTTGCGCGGAAGATGATCGGAAAAATCGCTCGAGTTTGATTGAGTCGTTGGTATTTCACAGCCTACAACAGCGGTGTTGGGTTGAAAAACCAACTTTTAATGATTTGCAAATTTTAGCTTTATCTTCGTCGCTCCGTGCCCAATTTCCATGGGGGTCTCTAATAGGGGACTCTCCTACTTTCGGCGAATTAATATATTTACTTGCTTTTCATAAAGAATATTTTCCTATAGCCTGTGGTGATAATTTCGAGACGTAGCTCCTGCACTCATGATTTCTCTCTCTTAAGAAAGCCTTTTTTAATTCGTTTGTTGCAGCTTTATATCGCAGCCTTGCAACAGGGGACCTGCATTGCTGCCACTCCCGCCTGAGCCTACGTTTTTCTATGACAAGCCTTTCTATGTCTTGATTGCTATCAGGGAAATTCTTATTATAGTTTTGAGGTCTAGGCGTTGACTGCTCCACCGCTGCCGTTAAAATTGATTTCAATACAGTATTAGCATCATCAAAGTGGTTTATACAGTCAATGGTGTAATTAGTATGAATGTGAGAAGCAACATATTTTTTATATTTTAGCCAGTTGGTGTTGTTGGAAGTAAGTCCTATAGGTGACTCAACAGAAATTGGTTTTTCTGATAGATTGAAGAAGACAGGTGAGTGGTCGGAAGAGATATAGAAGACTGTTTTGACTATAACTCGTGATCTATCCACTCCTTTCACAATGGCAAAATCAATGAGGTCTGGAAGTTTTGTTTGATCAGAGGGCCAGTATGTTGGCTGTCCCGGTGATAGAAAGTCTAGCCTACCCATGCTGTTTGTAAGAGTATGATACAATTGTCTTCCTTTTGGACTTATAAGTCGAGACCCCCAGTGCGTATGTTCAGTATCGAAATCTCCAGCTGCTAAGAATTTGCTGCCTAGAGTATCAAAGAAATCCATAAACTGTTTTTTTTGTTGTGACTAAAAAAGTGTTTAATCCTGCATCGAACTAGAATCGCTGTTCCACCATGCGCTTTTCCATAAGGATGGTTTGGTTGATAGAAGCGATATCCCGGTATGTAAAAATTGTTTTTATCAGTTATGTCTGTCTCTGATATGGGGCAAAACACGTCAAGTGTACCACCGGCAAAATTTTTTCTCTCCGATTTGGATGAAACTTGGTACAGCTGTTAAGATGTAAGAGTACGTTAAATGTGCAAAAAAAAGTAAATTTTAATCACAGGTTGCTGAGATACAGGGTGTCAAAGTTTAGGTTTTTGCTTCGAAGAACATATTTCATTGAATTACAATGGGGCTAAAATCGCCTCGCTTCAAAAATTTTTCGAATGTTTCTTTAAAAAAATTGTCTGAACTTTTCGAAAACAATACAAAAAAAATTTTTCGATAACGGTAAATGAGACAAATTTGGCATTTTAGTTTTATTTCTTGATTTTCTAGGAGAGACGTCATTTTTAATTTTGAATTAAAGCTTAGTTCTTCCCCTTTAAAATGATGCATAAATCAGAATGGGCGGACCATGATTAGTGCTCCAAATACACCTTTGAAGATGCTTACCTAGCATATTTCCCTCAATATCCACTCTTGAAGTTTGTTCTGCATAGATGTCATAAATTCAGTCATGCATTGTGTCAAGTCATGTTTTCTAAATTGTTGCTATTGGACTGATATGGAATTTGAGTGTTGGTTGTACATATCTTTAGAGCACTAGCATAGGACACACTTGAAGAATTTTCTGTAGCTTTTTTGTTAGCAGGAGCCTCAAGGAAAATAATTATATTTTGAGGATTACGTGCAGTTTGCTTTTGCTGCAATAAACGGCTTTTTAGCTCCTTATAAATAGGACAGCCTCTTTAATTTACCATTACTGTAAAATACCATACTGAACTTCATTCTAATCTGGTGTCCTATGACACAACTCAACTTGTTTTTTTGTGCTCGAAGCTCGTACTGAAAAATTTGTTGCTGAACGGGATAAAAATAATTTTGTTTAAATTTCTTAAATACTATAAAATAACTATTTTGGCATCACTGTTTAAGGATTCAGTTCCGATAGCTATAGATTGCAGAGAACTAGTTACAACTAGAAATTTTTCGTACTTTCAAGACACCTTACCAGTGGCAAAATATTTTGTATTGTATATGGCAACCTCCACAAAAGCGTACCTTAAATGGCACTGTAGTACCTAGGTATGTAAATAACACTGCACAACAAAATCGAACTTTTTGCGTGCCTTTGACTTGAAATCAATTTTTTTTTGTAGTATTTGTTTCGCTGAATCTCAATATATGCGTAAAATTTGAAAGTTAGCTCGCGTTTTTATACCCGACACACTCTGTGTCGAGGGTATATTGCGTTTGTTGGGTTGGGTGTAACACCCAGAACCCGTCGTGATAGCCTATACAAAATGTATATAGAAATGATCAGCGTCACCAGGAGATTTGATTTAGACATGTCCGTCCGTCTGTCTGTCTGTCTGTCTGTCCGTCTGTCTGTCTGTTTGTATACAGTTATCTTATCGAAGGAGTTGAGCTATCTTGAAGAAATTTGGTATACGTGCTAACGGGGACATGAGTAAGAACAAGTTCGACAATGGACCCGATCGGACCATTTTTAGGGGTACCTCCAGTACTAGGGTCTGTTACGAAAATCACAAAAACTGCTCTAAAATCGAAGTCCTTCAAGATATTTTGATGAAATTTGATATTTGAACATGTTTAATGGCAAGTAATACGATTTCAAAAAATTGGAAAAGTGGGCTTGGCAGAAGGGCGTTTTTTGAAAATTCTCTCCTACACCCGAAGTTCAAATGGGACTTGAACGAAATTTGGCACTTATGCCTCGTATGTAGCCACAAACATCCTCCCCAAAATTTTTCGATCGGACCATTATTAAGGGTACCTCTAGTACTAGGGTCTGTCACAAAAATCCCAAAAATACCTCAAAAGCGGACTTTATTGAAATATTTCAATGAAACTTAAAATTTGAGCGTATATATAAGGGTCCGATTAGAATTCCAAAAAAGTTTGAAAATTGGGCGTGGCAAAAGGGCGGTTTTCATTTATAAATTTAACAAAAGTCGGTATATGGGGCTCCTTATGCCCTTAAACACCTGTTGATATTAAAAATTATGTGTCTGTGTCGGGTATTCTATTGTCAGGCTCGCCTGACTATACACCCTTGCTTTTTATACCCGACACACTCTGTGTCGAGGGTATATTGCGTTTGTTGGGTTGTGTGTAACACCCAGAACCAGTCGAGATAGACCATACAAAATGTATATAGAAATGATCAGCGTCACCAGGAGATTCGATTTAGACATGTCCGTCTGTCCGTCTGTCTGTCTGTCTGTCTGTCCGTCTGTCTGTCTGTCTGTATACAGTTATCTTATCGAAGGAGTTGAGCTATCTTGACAAAATTTGGTATGCGTGCTCACGGGGACATGAGTAAGAACAAGTTCGAGAATGGACCCGATCGGACCATTTTTAGGGGTACCTCCAGTACTAGGGTCTGTTATGAAAATCACAAAAACTGCTCTAAAACCTGAGTTTTTCAAGATATTTTGATGAAACTTGGTATTTGAACATGTTTAAACGCAAGTAATATGATTTCAAAAAATTTGAAAAGTGGGCGTGGCATAAGGGCGTTTTTCGAAAATTGTCTCCTACACCCGAAATACAAATGGGACTTGAACGAAAGTTGGCACGTATGCTTCCTTGATAGCCAGTAACGTCCTCCCCAAAAATTTTTTCGATAGAACCATTATTAAGGGTACCTCTAGTACTAGGGTCTGTCACAAAAATCCCAAAAATACCTCAAAAGCGGACTTTATTGAAATATTTCAATGAAACTTGAAATTTGAGCGTATATATAAGGGTCCGATTAGAATTCCAAAAAAGTTTGAAAATTGGGCGTGGCAAAAGGGCGGTTTTCATTTATAAATTTAACAAAAGTCGGTATATGGGGCTCCTTATGCCCTTAAACACCTGTTGATATTAAAAATTATGTGTCTGTGTCGGGTATTCTATTGTCAGGCTCGCCTGACTATACACCCTTACTTTTTTTTTTTAATTTCGTTAAATTTACTCGGATACAGTAGTACCAATCATGTTCCATCCAGGAAATACTTTTTAAGAGAAGTGCATTCGTTAACTATTAAATTTCCAGCCTATTTTATTTGATTTCCTAAAAGTACTACAAAATGCCCCAAAATACTACTAAAAAAAGCAAGCTATACTACTAAACGAAAATTGAAAACGACAGCACTGTACTCAAATACACAAAAGTACGAACCGGTTTGACCACTGCAGACAGCGAGAACATGATAGAGCAAATCCTCTCAGTCGTGTTTTCACATGCAGGCAATAGATAAACATACAATAGAATATCCCAGGTGGAGCTGTGCACACTGTACAGAAGCTACTCGAACACGAATCTCAGATTCTCCAAAGGACTAAGGCGACTGATTGTTCCGCTTTTTCCTGCTCTGTCTAACAAAGCCTGCAGAGATCTTCGTTTATCACTCCCATTCCACTCCGGTTTTTCAAGCCATACATCAGTCTACAATGCCATACACAAATTCATATATCGCACTCTTGCTACTAAATCGGCATAATTAGAAATTTCGCCTTTCTTGAAAATCATTCGATCTCTCATATAACTAAGAAAAAATAATATTTTCTAAACTTATATTACTCTCAATCGACTGCTGCATCAGTCAATATAAGCGTTAATTTTCTGGGAGTTGGGTTTCTTACAGAAAAATGCAATCGAACATAAAAAAAATTGATTAAAAAAATTTTGAGTTGTGCCGACTTATCAGCAAGGGTGCGATATGTTCATAAGTGAGCCACGCAATCGACAGAATAATGGGTCAAGCGCGGGATTGCCGAAAAACAATAAGAATGAAAACCACTTCTCTATGCGTTGAATCGAGAAGTCGATTTTTTATACCCAGCGTAAGCGGGGTATATTAGTTTTGTGCAAATCTTGTAACAGGGAGAATTATGCTCCGGAGATATAGACAAATATATATAGAAATGATCAGGATCAAAAACTGAATCGATTTAGACATGTCCGTCTGTCCGTCCGTCCGTGGTCGGATCTCCTCCAAAACGGCTGGACCAATCAAGTCGAAATTTGGCACAAAGGTATATCGGGCTCCGAGTATGGTCCTAAGTACATATGGGAGACATCCACCCACTGCGACGCCCACAAATGAATTTAATATGTTTTCAGTAAAATGCTTGTAACTTGCGAACCACTCAACACATTTCATTGATATTTGGTGTACTGGTAAACTACAGAAAGGGACATATCCTGGAAAAAAATGGATGCCGTCCTCCTCGAGCCACGCCCACAAATAAGCCAACAAATAAGGGCTTATCGTAACTTGTAAAGTAGAAGCTTCATATTCGCAAGATAGGTTGACCAAGGCGAATGAAAGGTGTAGGAAAAAATTAATGTGGCCCGCCCACTGCCACGCCCACAAATAGAGATTTTTGTAACTCCCGAGGTAAAAGGTGTAAAAGCTTCAAATTCGCAACATAGGTTTACCAAGGCAAATGAAAGGTGTAGGAAAAAATTTATGTAGCCCGCCCACTGTCACGCTCACAAATAGAGAAGCAAAACATAGTGCGCTCATAATGTTGGGACGCTGGGTATTTTAAAGTCGGGCTGGACCGACTTTAGCTTTCTTACTTGTTTAAATATCCGCTAAGAAAGGTTTTGCGAATTTTTGTCAATATTTTTTAGTCGTAGCCCCATTATCGTTATCATTAGCCTTAACTTAAATACCGGACCTTTTTCGGAAAATATATGGGTTGGAAATCAAGGTTTTGTACAAAATTGTTAAAAATTTCATAAAATTCTCGCCTTTATCGACCTATAGCGCCTAAACTGTTGAACCGATTTCATCCATATGTATGAAGAATATGTTGTATTTTTACTCTTCTTTCATATAAATTAAAGTTTTTTTGAAACCGTCCAACGATAATGGGGCTACGACTAAAAAATATTGACAAAAATTCGCAAAACCTTTCTTAGCGGATATTTAAAAAACGCGAGCTAACTTTAAAATTTTACGCATATATTGAGATTCAGCGAAACAAATACTACAAAAAAAATTGGTTTCAAGTCAAAGGCAATTTTATTGTTGAGCAGTGTAATTGAATGAAAGGGAAAAGTGTTATGTGGGTGTTATGAAAGTTTAAATATTATTTATGACCTAAGCTCCGCATGAAATGGTGCCGACACTATCCGATCTCGAATTCATTGAGTTCAATTGAGTTCCACTTGGAACATTTGACAGAAAGTTTATTGTGAAAAATCGACAATTTTGTGAAACTTTCAATTTTCCTCTGAAATTCGGAGTGATTCTCCTTTTACTGTAAACATTTTGTTTGTTTTTTGCTTTGCGTGAATCTTGCCTAACCAAATTTTTTGTTTGTTTATTATCTCTTACCCGCAGATACACCATCGTTTGCCATTTCACGAACACCCGGTTTCGGTTATCCACTACGTGAAGGCATTGAAGTATCACTGAAATGTGATGTTGATTCGAATCCGCCGAGCACACCGCGCTGGCAAAAGGATGACGGCGAAACACCGGTAAGTTAAAGTAGTTTTTAGCAATGAGATTAAGCAAGTTTCAAGCTGAACTCAAACTCAAACTCAAACGCATACACAAACTCAAACACGACACAAATTCGCAAAAATTTCCCAGATACGCGAATTCGAAAATTCTCCAAAATCTGTAGTTAATTGCAATGTTTCCACCCACTTTTCCTCTTGATTTTATTTTATTTTATTTTATTTAAGTTTTTTTTCCGCACCGACTTAGAGTTTTCAATGAGCTCTCACGCATGTGTAATTACAACCAAGGAAGAAAAGAGGAACAAAATAAAACCAAATCAGGAAAGGAAAAAACTGATATCGGCACGAAAGAAGTTGCGGGGGCTTTCGCTAGAACTTGCCATAGCCTCCTCTTTTTTCGCCGGGAGAATCTACCTCGCTTGAATTTCTTTTGAAGATGCTTGGTGTATTTATTGTGTTAATTCACTTCTACTATAGTTTGTTTGTTTATTGTAAGTAGGTAAGTTCAACTTTAAGTTGGTTTTTTTTTTAATTTTTTGGTTTTTTGTTTTTTGGAAATAAATCCTCTCAAATGCTCCCTGCTAAGGTTCACAGAGGAAAGGGAATTCACTCAGTTGTCATGGAGCTTTTCTATTTTGCTAACAGGCAGTAGCAATTCAAAAGTTCAAATGGGGAAAAATTTAATTAATTTTACTTTTTAGTTAGAGAAAATAAATGAGGTTTTCTGGTAAAGACAAAAATAGAATCTCCTTCATTCGTGATTCAAAAGATGACGATTGTCAGAAAACGAAATGAAATTAATTAAACTGAAAGCTTATGAAACGAAGTGTCAGACGGAAAGGCCAAAAAGAAACAAAAATTTTGAACCAAAATGAATTAACGTAACTTAGCTTAACTTTACTCAGGAATTTGTTCCTTATACTCATAAGTTAAGTAAAAATTTTGAATAATTTCTCACTCACCTATTTATTGAAGAGAATGGATCAAGTCAGAGTACTGATTCAGTTGATCACATAAAATTGCGTAAATTCAATTTTGTCTGAGCCCTAGGCCCGGTTTCACCAAGCCTTAACCTTCTAAAAGGGTTGTCCTTAGAGGTTTCAGTTTGATATTAAGGATTTGAGATAAACCAAAAGACGAGTTTCTAAGCACAGGACGTAATAAAGAGATCAAGCTAAGTAGATCAATCTTTAGCCAAATTCCTGCCTATCGAAATAAGTATAAGAGTGACCCGAAAAGAATTTGTTGTCCGTCTTTCATTTAAGGTTGCATAATTATACCCAGCGTAAGCGGGGTATATTAGTTTTGTGCGTCGGATCTCCTCCGAAACGGTTGAACCAATGAAGTCGAAATTTGGCACACAGGTATATCGGGGTCCGAGTATGATGGGAGACATCCGCCCACTGCCACGCCCACAAATGAATTTATTGTGTTTTCAGTAAAATGCTTGCAACTTGCGAACCACTAAACACATTCCGTTGATATTTGGTGTACTGGTAAACTACAAAAAGGGACGTATCCTTTTTTTATTTTTTTTATTTTTTTTTATTTTTTCTGTTTTGAAAGTTTATGGGACAAAGTTTTTGTTTTTGTTTTAAACATATAAAATACTTATTGAATCACTCCTGCAGCCAGGAGTCTACACGCTGGGAAAAATATCACATACCCAATTATATTTTGCAGTCGTTACATACGTAATTGGGCATAATGTAATTATATTTTCATTATAACGTCCAATTATAGTTTTTATTACCTGCAATTGTATATGTAATTGTATCGAATGATATACAAATAAAAACAATTACATATACATAATTGCGTCTAATTAAATTTTTAATCGCCTACAATTTTATAATATATTGTATATAATAATATAGAACGGGGCATTTTCCACGATTGAGCGGAATATATTTGACCACGTCACACAGTGTCAATTCTCCATACATTTTTTGGAAAAAAATAGAAGTAGTTATCGCACGGCAATAAAATTTGGCAGGAGTATTACTATAGGTCTAATTAAGAAAATTTTGAAAAAATCGAGGAATTCCGCCCACTGCCAACCCCACCCCCCATATAACTGGAAGTTCTAACTTCCCTAATTTTTATCCTAGAGAGTTGAAATTAGATACATAGGTTGACGAACATACAAAAATGAGCAATATGAAAAAAAAAAATTATAATGCCACGCCTTCTTTTTCAAATACGCCCCTTCAAAGTTTGAAGATTTATATTATATAATATTTATCCTTATAAAAATTCTCGAAGGATATAAAAAATTTGAAGAATTTTTTGCGGATCTGTAAACTTAAAACATATATTAATCAGAAAACAAAAGCAGTTTTAGTCATGCGAAAGCTCTATAGAAAGTATATTAAAGTGAAAACGCGTGAAAATGCAAAGGATAAAGGCCTCGTCGCTGTGTTGAATATCGTTGATACTATTCAAGAAATACAGTTTTCATTGATTTTTTTCGACATTTGGTTTAGAAACTCTCCAACTATAGTGCAGAGCTTTAAAGCAAGTAAAATCTTTTTAGAATTTTTCAATGAAACTATACTAATCTTTATTAACATTCAAAGTATATTAAATACATAAATAAGTATCGAACTTAATTTTACAAAGACTCACTCCCAGAGCTTTTAAATTCTGGGTCTGATGAAATAAAAGCCCCAAAATCTATATTTAAAGACGATTTACTTTCATCATCATTATCTTTATTAAACAAAACGTAATTTTCCAATTCTTTGCACAATTGTTTTTTTTTTTCGTGCACAGTTTTCTATATTTATGAACTTGTGGTTCAGAGGATAGCATCAAATGCTTAAAAACATCAATGTTATTTTTTTCTCTAGAACATTTTCTGGCATTGTGTAATTATGTTCCTATATTACAACAAACATGTCATAATCAATTTCAATAATTTGCATTTTAAATGCAATTACACTCAAATGTGTTTCGAAAGGCGAGCTTAGCCAATTCGAGTATTTCGTAAGGAACCGCTCTTTGTATCGTTGGCAGCTATTCCACCGAGTGTAAAATTGCAAACTAATTATCCTTACTCTTTCTTTTCTTCTTCTTCTTTTCTTCATCAATATTTTCATTTTTTTCATTTTTGACAAATCAAAACAGTTCGCTTTGCTTTTCTGTTGTTGTTTTGTGGGAGCCCGCTATAAGTAAGTTTTAGAAAGTTTGGAATGTTAAGAAAAAACCAAAATTAAAAAACCAGCGAAAATTTGCCTTTTGGTATTTTTTTCGAATTTTTAATGGAAAAACGAACTCAAAATTTGTACTGAAGTTGTCAAATGGAAGAATATGATTTTAATTATTTTTTGTTAAAGAAATGTTCAGAAATTAAATCTTTTTGTGGTTAGTTTGAAACATAATAAGGTTAATAATAATTGAAAACTATGAAATTCACCAAAAAAATTTTTACAGAGAAGAAAATTGGAAAAAACACACATTTTTGCAGTGTATACTTACTTTAGTGACTGACTGTAGTTATTGTAACAATATTTTATAAAAATTAAAAAAGGGAATTTTGGTAAATTGAGAAATTAAATTTTAAAAATTAATTTTTATTTTAAATTAATTCAACTTGTTATTGTTCACTTTAAACCAATGACAGTTAACGTATTATAAACAAACTTTATATTAATAAGGGTTACCTGAAAGTACTATCTTTATATTTTAATTTGACATATTAAACTTAATGATCGGATCACACCTCATAAGTACAGAGCACCTAAAGCACAAGTAATTACATATACTGAAGTTTTTGTACTCAAAAACAACAATTTACATAATTTCAAAGTTTGAAAGCATGCTGTGGGGCAATGGCGAAACATATTGGAATAATTATTTTTGATTTTTCTTAATATACGTATGAATATTATCTATCGAAATTCATAAAATTATTTTAACAATTCGAACCACGATTTTTGGCATTTTTATATCCAGCGTAAGCAGGGTATACTAGTTTTTTGCAAATCTTGTAACAGCCAGAACTAAGCTCCGTAGATATAGACATATATATATATTCTTGATCAGGATCCAAAACTGAATCGATTTAGACATGTCCGCCCGTCCATCCGTCCGTCTGTCCGACACATGTATATCGGGGTCCAAGTATGATCCTAAGTAAAAATGGGAGACATCCGCCCACTGCCACGCCCACAAATTAATTTATTGTGTTTTCAGTAAAATGCTTGTAACTTGCAAAGCACTCAACACATAGAATTGATATTTGGTGTACTTGTAATCTACGAAAAGGGACATATCCTTAGAAAAAAAAAACGCCGTCCTCCTCGAGCCACGCCCACAAATAAGCCCACAAATAAGGGTGTATCGTAACTTGTGATGTAAAAGGCGTAGAAGCTTCAAATTCGCAACATAGGTTGACCAAGGCGAATGAAAGGTGTAGGATAAAAATGTATGTGGCCCGCCCACTGCCACGCCCTCAAATGGAGAGGCAAAACATAGTGCGCCAATAATATCGGGACGCTGGGTATTTCAAAGTCGGGCTTGTCCGATTTTAACTTTCGTACTTGTTTTCCGCTCACGTGACACTCTGCGTCATATTCGTGGTAGGGATGGGTAAATACGATACCCGAATATTCGAATAAAAAACGAATTTTTACCCCGATATGACGAATTTTTGAAATCGGACCTTGAGGTGCTAAAATTCGGTAGAATCAAAGTTTCCATCCAAAAAAATCGAATTCTACATTTACTTGAAAAACGGGCAGCACTGAAAATTTATCACATATACGCCATATGCACAATAAGACATTTCGATAATGAAACAAATTTTCGTTGGGTGGCACGCAGGGAGAAGAGAGAAAACTGTTCCCATACCACATCCGCACGCGTTCCTAGCCCACAAAAACTGTGTTTCATTATCGAAATGTCTAAACGTGTAAATGGCCTCATACTCGGTTGTCGCACAGTGATGCCAAATTGAGGGATTTTTTCCCGTTTTTAGAAAGTTTTGTGGTTTGATTATTTTGCCTAAAAACACGTCAATTTGTGAAAAATAATTTTCCTTATACCGTTCATTTCATAGCATAAAAATATGAAGAAATTCATTTAACCCTCTTCCCTCGATTCGCCCACCGGTCGCAAAAGCACCCCTAAGGAGCAATAGGGCCTAAAAATGTTTAAGCAGGAAGACGAGAATAAAATTGTCCCACGATAATGGTTTATTGTAGAAAAAGAACTGCAATAAAGTTTGAAAGCCAATAATTGTATGGGATTTTAGGCAAAATTAAAATGTTGGTAAAAATTTGAGCCTATGAGGGAAAAATAAACAGTCAAAGTCAAAACTTCTGAAAAAACTTTCAATTTTTTGTTACTTTGGGAGCCATTTTATTGGTGTAGTAAAAAGAAATCCATTATTTTTGCATTAAATTGAGGGCTTTATTTAAAATAGTTAGAATGACCCGATTTAGGTCAAATATGCGCCGTTTTGTTCGATAACTTGTTGCCATTTTAAAGGTAATTTCATTATGCCTCTCTCATGGAAGCCCTCGTTCCTATTAGCAAAAAATTGAGACAGTCGAATTTCAGAAGCCTCTCTTGAAGCGAATGTTTCACCAGCAAAATTGTTCGCCATGGACAGGAACAGATGGTAATCACTTGGTGCCAGGTCCGGACTATAAGGTGGATGCAGAAGAACCTCCCAACCAAACTCCCGGAGCTTCTGGCGAGTCACTATCGATGTGTGTGGCCTGGCGTTGTCCTGATGGAACACAATTCCTCTCCTATTGGCCAAAGCTGGCCGCTTATGGGCGATTGCTTCCTTCAGACGGTCCAATTGTTGACAGTAGAGTTCCGAGTTAAGAGTTTTGCCTTATGGGAGCAGCTCATAGTAGATAATTCCCTGCCAATCCCACCAAACACACAGCAAAACATTCCTGGCCGTCAATCCTGGCTTGGCCACCGTTTCCGCCGGTTCACCGTGTTTCGACCACGACCGTTTTCGCTTGACGTTGTCGTAAGTGACCCACTTTTCATCACCAGTCACCAACCGCTTCAGAAATGGGTCGATTTTGTTGCGGTTCAGCAGCGATTCGCAGATAGAAATTCGGTCTATGAGGTTTTTTTGCGTTAACTCGTGTGGCACCCATACATCGAGCTTCTTTGTGTATCCAGCCTTATTCAAATGGTTCCAAACGGTTTTTTGTGCAATCTTTAGCTCTTTTGCAATCGAAACAGTGCTAACATGACGGTCGGACTCGATAATTTCCATGATTTTATCGACATTTTCGACAATTGGCCTTCCAGTGCGTGGTGCATCCTTGACATCGAAGTTACCGGAACGGATCCGACGAAACCAAAATTGCGCATGATTGGCTGTTACAGTATCAGGTCCATAAACGCTATTCACATTTTCAGCCGCCTGGCTTGCGTTTTCTCCCTTATCGAAGAAAAACTGTAAAATGTAGCGAATTTTCTCTTTGCTGATGTCCATCTTTGACAAGCTCTCAAACAAAACTGAATCAATCAATCAAAAAAGTGTCAAAAAAGCTTTTTTAGTAGGAACTGTCATTTTTCTAATGCCCCCTAGCGGAACACGATCGGACTTATACAACGCGAGATGCAGATAAATAACGCCATCTATTGGAAAAATAATGGATTTCTTTTTACTACACCTAATATTATGATAAAGGTCCTATTAGCACATACGTTTCTAATTTTCTTCCGAATAATTGCTTATTTGAAAAAAACTCAGATGCAAATTAAAGGCTCTTTATGACAAAACCTCTTAAAAACAAGTAAGGGTGTTCGAATAATTTTTAATATCAAGAGGTGTTTAAGGCCATTACGGGCCCCATATACCGACTTTTGTTGAATTTGTTTATGAAAACCGCCCTTTTGCCACGCCCACTTTTCCAATTTTTTTGAATTCTAATCGGAGGCCTTACTATAGGTTCAAATTCTAAGTCTCAGTGGAATATCTCAAAAAAATCCGATTTTGGGGCAGTTTTGAGATTTTTTGACAGACCCTAGTACTGGAGGTACCCCTAATAATGGAGCTATCAAAAAAAAATTTTGGAGAGGATGTTTATGGCTACAAAGGAAGCATAACTGCCAAATTTCGTTCAAGTGCCATTTGAATTTGGGGTGTAAGAGATAATATTCAAAAAACGCCCTTCTGCCACGCCCACTTTTCCAATTTTTTGAAATCGTATTACTTGCCTTTAAATATGTTCAAATACCAAATTTCATCCAAATATCTTGAAAAACTCTGGTTTTAGAGCAGTTTTTGTGATTTTCGTAACAGACCCTAGTACTGGAGGTACCCCTAAAAATGGTCCGATCGGGTCCATTCTCGAAATTGTTTTTACTCCCCGTGAGCACGCATACCAAATTTTGTCAAGATAGCTCAACTCCTTCGATAAGATAACTGTATACAAACAGACGGACAGACGGACAGACAGACAGACAGACAGACAGACAGACAGACAGACAGACAGACAGACAGACAGACAGACAGGCGGACAGACGGACGGACATGTCTAAATCGAATCTCCTGGCGACGCTGATCATTTCTATATATATTTTGTATAGTCTATCTCAACTGGTTCTGGGTGTTACAAACAACCACACAAACGCAATATACCGTCGACACAGAGTGTGTCGGGTATGAAAATGACACGTAACGGGATGTCACGTTACGCTCCCATTTCATACCTCAATAAGTAGAAAATTAAAAGGAATTTTTTGGATTACAAGTTATGACTTTCAATATGCGATTTTTCTTGTCTGTTCTTATGAGGTTCCTTTAAATAAGGTATTTACTTGCGTTGACTTTTGCGTTTGAATAGGCAAGGACAAGAAACGACTTCGGTTTTGCGTCACGTTACGACACCACGTTTGGTAGAGAATTTTTACCGGCGCCCAGATCTTACGCCAATAATACTGCAACTAAGGTACTGTCAGATAAGACAAAGAGGAACAAAATTGGATACTTCTCCGTATGTTTTTTTTACATTTAAGGCATACGACGGTCACATGCGTCACCATAGAAATGGCCATATACTCAATAAAGATCCTTTCCTTGACTCTTACTACAATTGAATCTATCACCTCAAGGAATTGACAATTTGTGATTCCTTACTACGGATAAGGGTGGTATTGGTAATACCAAAATTTTTTTTTTTTTGTATAAAGAAACACCTTTCAAGCCATGCACAAAGAATTTTTGTAAAAAATTCTTTCATACCAGAAATGGTCAAAAAAGCTCCAAAAATCGAAGAAAAATTTAAGATATTCTCATTTTTTCAATTGCGAAGCTCATAACTTAAAAACTACAAGCTCTATCTTCATGCAAAAGGTGTCAGTTGATAGGCCGTGATACGATATCAACCGTAATAAGTTCACAAAGCAGTAATATATATAATTTTTCCGTAAAAACGAAACAACTGAAGTCCTCTTACAAAATTAATGGTAGCTCCAAACCTACATCTAGGAAAAAATTAAAAAAAACTATTTTTGGTATTACCAATACCACCCTTATCCGTAATAATGAATGAAATCGCGGCACCAAACGAAAATATTTAATTTGTTGACCTGTATGATTACTATTATTTTTTACTTAAATGAAAAATTGGTCTCATTTTCTTCTTGATAGGTTCCACAGACTGGAGATGGATTCCTGAATTTCACATCAATTCGCCGAGAGCATTCAGGCTGGTACAAGTGCACGTCACGCCATTTGAATTTCCAGTATTCATCGATTGGTTACTACTTAAGCGTAAGATGTAAGTACAATAAATTTTCATATTTCCATTATGGATTTCATCGACAAAAATATACAAAATAAATTCCTTCCCTCAATTCGAAGAAGACCCTTCAGAATACAATTTTTCTCGCCTTCGATAACAAAATGGAAGCAATTTTCCGCCATATATTTATTGAAAAATAAATAAATTAGCGCAAATGCGTGAAATTACCTGCAAAAAATACGATCACGAAACGCGAGAAGAAAATGGCGTCAATTTGAAAACGTTTTGCCAATAAGAATTTTTCTTAACGATGAGATATGCGCGACGACTATCCACCACTTCTCATTTTGCCGCCCTCAACAAGCAAAAAAAAACCTTTAAAGAAATAAAATGTTACAAAAAAATAAGAATGAAAAAAAAATATTCCGATCGACCCACGCGTGTCATAATATTTTTGCTGTTTTTGATTTCATTCAAAGTTGTTAAAAATGCCAGCGACACCCAAATTCGAGCGCTGCACACGGAGCGCGTTAAACGTTTTACGATGAAAATTTCGGCACAACGCCTGCCGGACGCGCTAGAAGAGCAGGGGCGGGCTTCTATTAGCGAGTGATTGAAAGTATGGTTGGTAAGTACGTTCGTGTGGGCGCGCTCAAAATACTGTGTTCCAGCAACTGTGCAACAACAACAAACAAGGGAAATAGCGCTGACATTGACTTCTTTGTCGCTGCGTCTTTTACGAAACACATACCTATTCACATACACACACACACAAACATATATATATATATATATCTACATAAAGGGGGCTGACTGCCTGTCATTTACGTCGTTATGGATGCAGATTTCCTTCAGAAGGCATTCAAATGATACCGTGGCGTGTTAATGGCTGAAAATATTTTTATTGAATTCCAGCGGCATTTTGTACTCTTCTCCAATGGCGTAGCTGGCACGGGTGGCACCCGGGGCGGTAATAGTGGTGCCACCCTAAAAATTTCAAAGCAGAAAGAACACTGCGGAATATGAGTGGCCAAAAATATGTCGACTGGTACACAAAAACGTCAATCTTTCATTCCTTACAAGCCGTTGTGATTTATTGTTTTGGAAACGAATTTTAACTGCATTCTATTAATTTGTATAGTACGTACATACATACATATAAAAACTTTATTACATGTTTATTATTATATATAATTTTACGTATATTACATATATACATTGCATATATTGATGAGCAATATCTTAAGCCACCGACGTTAAAGGGGACAAAAAAAATATCGTACAATCAAGCTAATATATTGAGGTGCATGGTTTGTGTGTAAGGGTGTCACCCGGGGCGGACCGCCCCCACCGAACTCCCCTGCTACGCTACTGCTCTGCTCCTCCATCTTTTTATTTTCTTCGTCCTTCGACATGCGTTGTCCTTCGTCCTTCTTCGTTCGTCCATCCTCTCGATTTTGATAATATCCAATATTCTCGTGAGTTTGCACCAATTCATATCGAAACTGAGCTCTAGAGTCGATTTTTGCAAATGTAAACAAAAATTCCGAACGCTGAGACCTCAACCACGCAGCGTTCGGAGAGATGCAGAGGGCGGAAGATGGCTCCACTCAAAATTTGTTTTTTTGTTTTTCAAATTTCCCTCAAATTGGAGTTAATGGCTTCGTCAATAGATACTTGTCTTGTTTTATGGAATAATGTTTGGTTTCTTCTCTGTCTTTCTCACATACACGCACGCACTCAGTCGCAATTTTTTTTTTTTAATAATTCGTTGTGTGTTTGAAGGCTTTTGCCCGTTTGCCCTTCACTTGAAGGAAAGTATTTTCCGGCTTTCGATATTTTATCCAATTTAAATATTCCCACTCAAGGCATACAATTTTATTATTAAATTGCCAATTTGCGAAATGATTTTCTGCATCGTTAATTCACGCTCAAAATGATGGAACGATAATAATGTAAATTATAATGACGTTTTACGTTATCCTGTATTATTTTATGCAGAAATCATTATGAACACAATTCAATTTTTGGAAAATTGTGAAATTTATTTCAAAAAAAAAATTACAATTAAAAAAATTTCAGCTCGGAAACTACATTTGGGCAATTCTACAACTGGCGTTATTACAGTTCACCAGCAATTTTTTGCTTATAACATCTGTCCTTCCGCGAGTTGATTATTTCTTGTGTGCATGTGACACAAAACCTTCCCTGCAAGAAGAACGAGTTGGTAAACTCTAGAATTTTACTAGTTCTAATTCAACCAGTACTGGTTCTTCTTTATACCCCTGCTTATGTATTATTCTGTAGAAAATAAACATTGCATGTGGGTAAAAAATCACCACTTGTACACTTGAACTAACACGAGTCAAGCCACGTCAAGTGAGCACCCTTTTTTCAAAGTAGTGATGAAAAAATGTTTTAATATTATATTTTATATTAGTTGTATTTATAACCAAATAGAAGTTCGAAAGAGGATTTTTAAAAAAATTAGTTGTAACAGTACTTTTTTGGCAATAAAACTTTTCATTTTTCTATTAAAAATGTAAATTCCTATATTTTAAAACTGTTGTTGTGTGGAAAGTGTTTGATGCAACTAAATATAATTTTGCATCAAAGTTGGGAGAAGGTTATTTTTTGAAAATAAAATTACAAAAACAAAAACAAATTTTTTTCCTACTTTCTACGAAGCTTTAAAAAATACATATCACAATTTGCAGCTCTTCTGCATAACAAATTTTTTTCATTTATTCTTAATAAATTGCACTCAATATCTCTTTTTATGAATCTAAAATAAAATTTCACCGATCAGCTGTAGTTTCTACGCAATAAATGTTTTTCGAACCTCTCGCAGTGCTTAACCAGTGCTTAACCATAGCACAGTACTTATAGTTAAAGCACAATTACAACCACTTGGACCTTTTTGATTTTTATACCCAGCGTAAGCGGGGTATATTAGTTTTGTGCGAATCTTGTAACAGGGAGAATTAAGCTCCGGAGATATAGACATATGTATATATATAGAAATGATCAGGATCAAAAACTGAATCGATTTAGACATGTCCGTCTGTCCGTCTGTCCGTCCGTCCGTCCGTCCGTCCGTCCGTCGTCCGTCTGTCTGTCCGTCCGTCCGTCCGTCTGTCCGTCCGTCTGTCCGTCCGTCTGTCCGTCCGCCCGTGGTCGGATCTCCTCCGAAACGGCTGCACCAATGAAGTCGAAATTTGGCACACATGTATATCGGGGTCCGAGTATGATCCCAAGAAAAATGGGAGACATCCGCCCACTGCCACGCCCACAAATGAATTTATTGTGTTTTCAGTAAAATGCTTGTAACTTGCGAACCACTCAACACATTCCATTGATATTTGGTGTACTGGTAAACTACGAAAAGGGAAATATCCTGGAAAAAAATGGACGCCGCCCTCCGTGAGCCACGCCCTCAAATAAGCCCACAAATAAGGGCTTATCGTAACTTGTGAAGTAAAAGGCGTAGAAGCTTCAAATTCGCAACATAGGTTGACCAAGACGAATGAAAGGTGTAGGAAAAAAATGTATATGGCCCGCCCACTGCCACGCCCACAAATGGAGAATTTTCGTAACTTCCGAAGTAAAAGGCGTATAAGCTTCAAATTCGCAACATAGGGTCACCAAGGCGAATGAAAGGTGTAGGGAAATAATTTATGTTGCCCTCCCACTGCCACGCTCACAAATAGAGAAGCAAAACATAGTGCGCTCATAATGTCGAGACGCTGGGTATTTCAAAGTCGGGCTTGACCGACTTTAGCTTTCTTACTTGTTTGATTTGCGGTAATTTTTCATAATGCCAGACTATTGAAATTTTAAGTGGGTATAGCTAAAATATAGACTTAAGCTTTGGCTGAAAAAAAATCGAGACATCGATATAACTATAGCCCATATGCCATATATGGTCACCATCGTACGCATGAAAAAAAATTGTATCTGTGATTTTCATATTTGTTTATTAAACGGATTTTTCTTACTACTTATGATTTTGTATTTAGCCAGCGAACGTAGTCCTCACGCGTAAATTTTGACCGTAACCACAACTTACGAAATTAGCGGAATTCGCAAAAATGTGATTATCACTATTTTGAATTGAGTATTTCGCAGGTAGATATAATGCCCTCTTACGGCTAAAAATTGACCATGACCACCATTCGCGAAAATGTTGTGCTTAATAATAATTTCGAGTTTGATGAGCTAAATCGAAGTACAGATAAGGTATAACTAGATATCCAAGCCAGAACAAGAAAAGCTGCAGGATTGGGGAGAGAGAGAGAGTAATAGGAAATGATACAAAAAGGGAGTTGTAGAAGGAAAGAGAGGAAAACAGAGAAAGAGAGAGATAGGGGGAAAAGAGAGGAAAATAGAGGAAAATACGGAAAGAGAAAGATAGGGGGGAAAGAGAGGAAAATAGAGGAAAATAGGGAAAGAGATAGATAGGGAGGAATACAGAGGGAAAGAGGGAGAGAGAGATAGAAAGAAATAGAAAGAGAGAGAGAGAGAAGGAGTGAGAAAGAGAAATAAGGACAGATAAAGAGAGATAAAAAGAGATAAAGAAAGATAAAGAGAGATAAAGAGAGATAAAGAGAGATAAAGAGAGATAAAGAGAGATAAAGAGAGATAAAGAGAGATAAGAGAGATAAGAGAGATAAAGAGAGATGAAGAGAGATGAAGAGAGATGAAGAGAGATGAAGAGAGATGAAGAGAGATAAGAGAGAGAAAAGAAGAGGAAGAGAGAAGGGAAAGGGAGTAAGAGAGAGGAAAAGAGAAGAGGAGAGAGAGAGGAAGAGAGAGGAAGAGAGAGGAAGAGAGAGGAAGAGAGAGGAAGAGAGAGGAGAGAGAGAGGAAGAGAGAGGAAGAGAGAGGAAGAGAGAGGAAGAGAGAGGAAGAGAGAGGAAGAGAGAGGAAGAGAGAGGAAGAGAGAGGAAGAGAGAGGAAGAGAGAGGAAGAGAGAGGAAGAGAGAGGAAGAGAGAGGAAGAGAGAGGAAGAGAGAGGAAGAGAGAGGAAGAGAGAGGAAGAGAGAGGAAGAGAGAGGAAGAGAGAGGAAGAGAGAGGAAGAGAGAGGAAGAGAGAGGAAGAGAGAGGAAGAGAGAGGAAGAGAGAGGAAGAGAGAGGAAGAGAGAGGAAGAGAGAGGAAGAGAGAGGAAGAGAGAGGAAGAGAGAGGAAGAGAGAGGAAGAGAGAGGAAGAGAGAGGAAGAGAGAGGAAGAGAGAGGAAGAGAGAGGAAGAGAGAGGAAGAGAGAGGAAGAGAGAGGAAGAGAGAGGAACAAAGAAAGGACGAGATAGGAAGAGGGACAGCAAAAGGGAGGGGGGAAGCTTTTTCCAGGACTATTTTTTTGCCTATGAAAAGTTGGGGCTAGACTTACTCACCTCCAAAGCGTTTAACAAAGTGTGTTTACGGAAAGACACGGACCTTACTCATTTCATACAACGAACAATTTTTCACCGATTCAAAGCTTTAAATCGTGTTCATCTAAAAGAAAAGTGAAAGAAAACATTCTTCAATACAGAAATAAGCTTAACGGCGATATAAATATCTCCCTTGCTATAAGTCAATATTGAGTTTTTTGTTATTTATATTTTTTTATACCGGGTATACCAACTCATCACCGCAACTGTATTACTGTCGTGTCAGTCAATTAGAGTAGGTACCTAACGGAAAAAGCAAAAAATCAAATATTGCTGTCCAAGCAAGTGCTCATTGTGTAAAGCTGCTTGCTGCACGTAGGTATGCACATTCAGGCGTACGAACATAAGAATGTTTGTACGTACAGAGCAGCACGTTCAGGCATACTGATAAACGACTTTGACTTTTGTACTTCTCTTTGCTCAAAACTTAATTTCTTATGAGCTTATCAATCATGTTGAATGTCGATTTATGCTCCACATTCTCCCCGAGCGTCGGACGCCGTCGAACGTCGATTGCAACTTTCGTTTAGAGCCATAGCCGGAGCCGAGCACCAACACACCTTCCTTGCTTTATTGTCTGCCCTTCACGTTTTTATTAATAAAGCATTTGTTTTCCAATAATGAGCAACGACAGCGGCTGTCAGGATTTTTCTACTTGATTCCTTTATGTGCCTCTATCCGTGGCTTAGCCGCTTGCCGTTTCCCCCAATTGGCGATTTGAGTCCCTGGGGATTTTTGTGCTTTTCGCCTACTTCAAAAACAAAAAAAAAAAAAAAAACGAAGGAAAAGGACGGAAAGAGGGGAACGGAACGGAACCGGGGAAGCTAAAATTGATGCCAGAGAGAATCAAGAAAAGGTAAAAACGAATGAATGAAAGCTACTTGAGCTTGAGCTGGCGTTTTGGAGCGGTTCGAACACTAAGAGAATGTGGCAACATTTTGTCAAACTTGTTATTGCCAATCTTTTTTCAATTTTTTTCGTTTTTTTCATCGAGCATTTTAGGGATTTCCTCTACTGAGGGTGTTAGCTGAATTTTCGTTTTGTGTCCTGTAATTGCGATGAAGATAGATGAGCAGTTTTTTGTTTCCTTCTCTCTCTCACTCTCACTCACTCTCTCTCTCTCTCTCTCTCTCTCTCTCTCTCTCTCCACACACACACACACTTTCTCCTTCTCCATTTCTTCCTTCCTAAGAGGCTATTCCCCCGCCATCGACGCCAAGTGAGAAAAGACACATTTCGGAATTGCAACTTACGTATTTTTTTCTCACCGAATTTTCTTTTTACTTTTGTCCTTTTGTGTAGCACGTTATCATCATTTTATTTTCAATAATGATTGATGACAACTCATAATTTCTTTTTCTCCAATTCTTTTGGCAATGTTTTTCGATTCTATCTTTTATTTTTTATTTTCGAATTTTTTGTTTTTTCTATTGTTGGTGGGAGGGATTTTCTTGAGAGAAAGAGCACAGCGAGAGCTTGCCAAGTATTGCTGTGCATTTAAGCGTTACATCTGTAGTGTCAGCTTACCCCTTGGGATTCATGAAAAATAAACTACCCCAACGCCTTATTAGACTCGCGAGAGTATTTTTGTATGTGATTTTTATGCCCATATCAAATTAAAATTGGTTCTATTCGGGCTGTAGCATTATTGCCAGCAATTGGCTTCTGTTTGCCACATTTTGATGGAACATCTGGAGCAAAACAAATTGACTGGAAACGTTGAAGAGCGGTGAGAGATACTAGGCGAATCTAACACCGTCATAAATCGTTCGTTAACATTTGCAAAAATGGATTTTTTGCCCCTTTTCTACCTTTCTTATTAACCCGTTCTCTCTATCACCCTTTCATCCTCCCCCCCCCCCCTTCCCCTCTCTCAATCTCTGTCTCTCTGTCTCTCTCTTGCTCTCGCTCTCACTCTCCCACATGCACCTTCATTATCCGCGTCCATTTAAAAAAGCAATTCATTCATTCAAATTTAAATCCAATTTTGCTGAACAAAACAAGTATTGACAAATTTTCGGCCATTCGAGCGCTTCGTTCAGACAATCGCATCAAGCTGTCAGCAAATAATCAGTGAAAACATCAAAAAAGCCACCACTGTCAGAAAATCCTTTTAATTTGTCACTTATAAAGGCATTCATTGACTCTGAATGAGCGCCGAATGAGAATAGCAAACTTGCAGGTTCGCCGAGTGCGTCGATTGCGACTACTGCGACGAGCACGAGAGCAAAAAGAAACAAAAAACGATAAGTTTTATGTATTTTATATATTTTACAACCCCTAATCAAGTGCTGCTCTAAACGGCAGTTGACATTTACAACTACATACTATAAAGCACAGGAACAACAAAGAGTGGATGCAAACGGGCATACCATTCCGCATTACCCGGCAGGAGATGAAATTTTCTTGCTGTTGTTCTTGCCTTGTAAAAGGAAACCAAACAATTTTTAACGCGTAATTAGGACTTAAAAAAAGCAGTCTCGTGTTGACAAAGATAACGACAAATGTCAACATTTTCCAATTTTTGTTTTTTTTTATAAAATTCTTCGAAAGATCTGTAATCTTTAATCTCATGAGAATTCGAATATTTCTTTTTCGCTTTATATTATTTTTTTGCTTCTTCCTTGCATCCGATTCATAAAAGCCAATTATGTAGTTTTATATAAAACCCAATGAAAGCTTTTGCAGGCTGTTGTTTAGCGCGCATAAAAGTATGCTTTACTTTAGTGATTATGACTTTCTGAATTTTTTTTATTACCTTTATTCGCATACTTAGCGGTGAAGACGGCAGTCTTCTGCCTTTTATCTCTTTTGTCTTGCATCTTGTAATTAAAGTTTAGACTTTGTATGCTGTTCGCGCGGAAAAACTTAAAATTTTAGTCTACTTTAAGTAGCTGAGAGCTTTTGTTAAGCCCACCTAATTCAGTTTTATACGAGAGAGATGCGGAAACGGAAATAAGTTGCGCTTACAGCAGAAAAACTTCGGCTTTGCAGAATTCATCTAATTTTAAATTTCCAATAGAACAAAATCCAAGAGTTAGTAAATTTTTAAATATCCTATAGTTCAACGATCTGGATAAATCGAAAAAAATGCTTTGAAAAAATCGTATTGCTTAAAAATCGCGAACTATGTCGACGATTGTGCGTTTTAATTCCTCTGTGGTCCTTCATCACTATTCCACTACATCTCCAAAAAAGGAGGATTTAAAATACACACAAAAATTGGGCTTTTAAGCACTAAAAATGTGCCAATCAGGTGCAAAATATAACAAAATACCATTGCCAATGCATATTTACAGAAATCAGCTAAGAACTTTTGTTCTATTTGAAAATGAATTTCGCACATGTGCTCCAATAGTGTCACAACTCAAAGTTTGCAATTTTTCAAATATCCCACTTTACCCGATGCAGTCTATATGCATTTGTATGACGAAGAGACTGACATAAATGTTGTTTTGCTCTGATTTTCAATAAAAAAAAAACGCAACTATGAGTGTGCGATTATGTAGACAGATTACCTGTGCACACATTTCTTGAATTGATCCTAGTTTCACAATTGTCAAATTGTTCAAAAATTGCAACTTTTGAATTGTGACACTAGCGAAGCTGTACCTATATACATTCTGTAGCTGTATACATTCATCCTTTTTTGGGAATTTCCCCTATGTCGGACATTGGGATTTTGAGTGAAAGAAACCCTAATTTTTTACCATGGAATTTCAAAACTGTAATGATGGAGTTTGAATAAGTGCACGTATGTCCACATTTTCGTGGCATGGCCCATACATATTCTTGATCAGGATCGAAAACTTAATCGATTTAGAGATGTCCGCCTGACCGTCCGTCTGTGGTCGGATTTCTTTCCAAACATCTGGACCAATCAAATCAAAAACCAGCACAAAGGTATATCGGAACCCGAATATCATCCCAAGTAAAACTAGGCGATATCCGCCCTCCTTGAAAAAATTGACGTCGCACAGTGTCGCGACTCCAAAAATAGAAAGAGTTGTCGTAGAGCAATCAAAATTGTCATCAACGCTTGTTTCCATTAAATTAAGAAATTTTGAAAAAATTTTGAAAATCAGATTACCCCAACCTCCACCCCCCATATAAAGGGGGACCCAAATTTCGTAATTTCGGGCGTAAAGTGATCCCTCAGATTGCAAAATTTCGAAAAGCTGCAGAACTACTACTTGCTTGCTATAAACTATAGCAACGGTGTTATTAGAGGAAGGGCGGGTAATGTGGTATACCCAATAGTTTTTTGCCGCCAACAACTACAATTTTTATCTGATTAAAATACTGTTGAACTATTGATATAATATGAATGTTAGGCACACACTACGTTAACTGTTTAAGCGTTGGGGCTCCGTGTTTTTGACATATTTATCAATTTATAAAAAAACTCGAATATCGGCAATTGCAAAATTTGGAGGGTAATGTGGTACACCAGGTCTGGTAATGTGGTATAGTATACCACAACACCTGTAATTAATTTTTTTGTTTCTAATAAATAAGTTGTGGTTTATGTTTTATTTATTTATTTATGTTTTTAGAAAGATAAAAGATTATTTGCAAGAATTGCAAAGAAAAATGGCACTGCGATTTGGAATACATTTTTCATGAGCCCAAACGAGCTCGCATTGCAGACATGTGACCCATGCTATAATAACTGCATCGTCCCCATAGGCTTTATCGCCATAATTACACAGAGCTTCTTTTGTTGGTGGAAAATCCGAAAATTCCTCACCTGTTGTGTCATTTAATATTATGTTTTCGCCACTATCGGTAACCTATACCACAATACCCGCACTCGTGTTGATTCAAAGAAATACTGATTTTCAAGAAAGTATTAATTTTTTTTAAACTACGATTTATACCCTGCTTTAAGAAAACAGTTTCTTGTTACATAAATGTAAGCTTCATGAAGTTTAAAAAATTTTTTAAATTAAAAAATTCAGTTTTTAGTTGAGCTCAAAAAAAACACGAACACACTTCCACGCAGTTTCTTCCCAACTGATTTATAGCATGACTTGCAAAAATAAAAAACTGTCTTGCTTTCATAGTTCTATTAAAACCTGAAGCTATTAAGCGTAGTTCCGTTAACACTGTGTGTTTAGTTAAAGAGAAAAGCTACTATACCACATTACCCGCCTATACCACATTACCCGCCCTTACTCTACTACATTTGCTATATCTTGTATGAATTTCAGCTAGCTAAATGTCTTGATTTGAAACTAACATAGCCAACATAGCTATATTTTGTTAGTAAATGAATATAGCTGTAGGAGAATGATTTTAATGCATCTGCGGCTATTTACATAGCACACTGAAAATAATTATAGCACCATGTGCTATATTTTGTAAGCGCTAAGTGCTATAACCATAGTAGAAAATGGGATAGTAGATTTTTGTTACTGCGTCTGCTATATTTTATACGAAACTTTAATAGCTGCATTTGCTATAATTAAATATAACCCGTGCTACACCAATAGCAGTTTACGCTGCAATTCCTCATAGTTTTTACTACATGAACATAATATCTACAGATATAAAATATAGCTACTCCTTGCTATAGCATTTGGCAAATGGCCTAGCACCAGCGACTGAGAAAAAAGAAAAATTTTATTTTGTGCTTTGACTTTTGAATTTATCTAGTTATATTAATTATATTTTTTTTTTGTCTTTATATTTCCTTAAATTTTCTTGCCTCCACCGTGCCTCGAACCGTTGACCACCAGTTTGCTGGGCGAATGTCTTAACAATTACGCTAAACGAACGAATTTAATATCTTGGTCAAAATGCTCAATGGAGTTTATGGTTGCTCAGGTCTTGGGAAACGTGCTTAATGAATTTTTTCACTCCAAAAATTTTTTTACTTGGAAATGAACCCATTACAAAACAAAAAAATAATAATAATAATAAAATCTTACAAATTTAGAGGAAAATTTTTGTCTTGCTAAACAACTGAACTTTTAACATAAAAAAAAACCTGTAGTTTATAAAAAAAAGTAAAAAAAAACACTTGAAATATTCTCGCTGCCAACATGGATCGAACCCCGAACGTCTCGACTGTCGAGTCAAAGTTTGCACCACTGCACGTGCACATTTCAAGGCATAGCCGAGAGCGAGAGAGAGTAAACGAAAGCGAATTTGAATAGAGAGAGAGATTGAAATGCATATAATTTACTCCCCTGCAGGAAATGACAGTAGTGACTCTATACTCTTTTTCTACTGTCCGCGTCAAGAGTACTACTGACCAATTATGCCCTTCGCAATGCAAACCGCTATAGACAGTTAACATTGCTTGTCATTGCGAAACCACCAATAGTGGAGACAAACAATAGACGTGCTATTGACGAGGGAACCATTATAAAGGCATTTATTTTAGCACGTCAATAGCAAGAGTCATTCGTGTGCCTATGGTGGCTCAATGCGTTGAGTGCTTGCCTTGAGCTCTGAAGATCGCGGGTTTAAATCTCGCGGGAGCACTGGATTTTTTTTTTTTAATTTTTTTTTATTTATTTACTTTTTTTAAAGTTGCCGAATGGCAATCAGCTTTATAGGGACGCGACAAAAAGTTTTCTTTTTCTCGAAATGCCCATATAGCAAAAACTGTGAGGAATTGCAGCGTAAACTGCTATTGGTATAGCACGGGTTATATTAAATTATAGCAAATGCAGCTATTTAAGTTTCGTATAAAATTTATCAGACGCAGTAACAAAAATCTACTATCCCATTTTCTACTATGGTTATAGCACTTAGCGCTTACAAAATATAGCACATGGTGCTATAATTTTTTTCAGTGCACCTCGCTCGGTTCTACTAGTTTTGTGCAAATCTTGTAACAGCTGGAATTAAGCTCCGTAGATATAGACATATATGTATATATATTCTTGATCAGGATCAAAAACTGAATCGATTTAGACATGTCCGTCTGTGCGTCGGTCCGTCTGTCCGTCTGTCCGTTTGTCCGTGATCGGATCTCCTCCGAAACGGCTGGACCAATCGAAATTTTGCACACGGGTACTATATCGGGATCCGATTATGATCCTAAGTAGAAATTGGAGACATCCGCCCACTGCCACGCCCACAAATGAATTTAATCCTGGAAAAAAATGGACGCCATCCTCCTCGGTCCACGCCCACAAGTAAGGGTTTATCGTAACATGTGAAGTAAAAGCCGTAGAAGCATCAAATTCCCAAAATAGGTTGACCAGGGCGAATGAAAGGTGTAGAAAAAAATCTATGTGGCCCGCTCACTGCCACGCCCACAAATGGAGAAGCAAAACATAGTGCGCCAATAATATCGGGATGCTGGGTATTTCAAAGTCGGGCTTGACCGACTTTAGCTTTCTTACTTGTTTTAAATTTGTTTTACATTGAGTCTAGGGGTCCCTACCAGCAAATGAAAAGTAGGAAAACGTATTCTTTTAAGGATTTTTAAGGAACTTGTCATTTGCTTCTTTCATCTTAGTAACACAGGTGTTTTTTGAAGTTTTTCTAAATTGAGTTTTAGGGGCCGCTGCAATATGTCAAAGTCTAAGATAAGTACAAACTTAAAAAAAGCTAGCCTAAAGATATGGCCCGCCCAGTGTCACGCTCACAAATGCAAATTGTATGTCGCTTTGGAAGTAAAAGGCGTAGCAGCTTCAAAATCAAAACATAAGTTGGCCCAGCCGAATGAAATGTGTAGGAAAAAATGGTCCAGCTTTTCAAGAGAAAATCCCTAGATTTTCGGTGAAACCTTGTCCTTCGTGTAACAAAATCCGTACCAAACTCATAAACAGCCCCATTTTAAACGAATATTCCCCGGTGTTCTAAGCATCAATTAAAGAAATAAAGTGATGACCTTTGCTTCAAAATGTTCGAAGTTCCTGCTCTGTTTAAATTCCCTTCTCAGTGTGAATAGAATGGCGAATTTTTTTTCAAATCCGCACAGAAAAGTTCCCTGGGAGTATTTAGAATCGGGCTGATAGGCTTTCGTAATTTGGATCTTAGATATGTGTGCTCATCATGTGAGTGCTCTCCAGCCCATAAAAAGTTCACATACATACATATCTCTTATTTGTTATTTTTATCTTCTTCTTCTTACTTTTTTGTGTTTCATGGCACATTAATCCATCTTGATTGATTTGTTTCATTCCTATGTAGAGAGCAACTCATCGAATTTCACTTTACTTGCGCAATTTGCCTTTTCATGACTTCGAAACGGCTTTACAAATTCGCATGACTCAGGTGTACTCCATGCATGTGAGGCTTCAACATTCATCAAATTTAATGCTTTAACACGTAATATGTTGTTGTAATGATTCTTTTCCTTTTTATTTTATTTTATTTTTTCCATTCATTTCCTTAATCATCGTTCGGAATGACAATAAAAAAAGTCTAATCACAGACGGGGAAACGGATACAGTCAACCTTTTTCCATGTACACAGAAAAAGTGGGAACAAAATATTCGAATCAATGCCCCAATGAAAAATTTTAAATAAATCACAAAATTGGGGAAAAATTCATAACATAATATTAAACTTTAAACAATGTTTTGTTTGATTGTTTCCTTATATTAAAGACCGAATATTTTCACAAAGTAAGTAGTTGGACCGGGGGCAAGAAGTTCCTATGTACTAGAGATACCATAATGTACCCATAGATACCATAATTTCGAGATTCAGTCGAAGTTCAAATTTTTCGATTTTTCAAAATATTTTTTCTCATTTGCTTTAAATGAAACTACTCTCAATACTCTTCTGGTAGATTATTAACAACAATGCTACCACTCATTCCTTATAAGCCATGAAAAGTACTTGATAACAGCTGATTTTCTTTCATGTAGCTTTCCAACATAACGGTTCTATATGCTTTTCCCAGAAGAAGCGGCAAGTCGAATAATCAGCGTTTTTGTTTTAAACTAAATGTCAGATTCAGAAAATTGCGAAATACCTGACACTCCGCCTAAAAAAGTCAGGAAAACCAAAATAGCGCAGAAATTTGTCAAATTTGAGCAGATGATGAGAACCAGCTGATTTATGAATCTGATGATGAAATAACGTTTGGTGGTTATTAGCTCTGGAAGTAAAATTTTCCCCATTTTTTATTTCTTTTAATAAAAAATATAGTGAGATTCTAAAGTCAGTAAAAATGGCCTTATAAAAATCATATCTTTTAATTTTTCATTTGGCATTAAATATTTTTGTATTTAAGTATTAATTATTCTGATTTGGGATTTCTTTTTTATCATCTTGTGATACCATAATTTTGGTTCAAAATACCATAATTTCGGGTTGGTGATACCATAATTCAGACCTCTCCGTCTGGCAACACTGAACTAGACCCAAACTAGACTAGTTGTAATCAGTTTTTTGAAAAAGTTTAAGTGCCAAAATTCTAAAAATTTTTCACTTATTTTATGTATGAATTTTCACCAAAATCGGACGTAGGCACCGGTTATTGTTTCAAAGCAAAAAAATGATTTTCAGAATTTTTACCGAATAAATATATCAAAATAAATTCAAAAAATTTCGAAAAAACTTCAAAAAAAACCACATTTTTCAGATTTGAATGCCTATAGATCTTAAAGTAAAACTTTGATTGAAACACATGATACTTCGTTGTAAAGGTACATTCTTCCTTTTAAAAGCAAGATACATAAAATGCAAAACACATACATACTCCCGGAGATTTTGAGAACAATCTAGAAATTGACGCGAACATTTCAAATATCGTTCTCCTGACCACAAAACTTAAAAAAAAAAATTGGGTTTTCAGATATAATCTGATTTAGTGAGCCAGAAAACAACCATTAGAAACCAGAAACAAAATTAAAGTTTCATTTTGTCGACTTGTGAAATCTATCACGCACGAATTGGATCTCTGACTGACGCATAGTGGTTCGTTTGAGCTATTTAGCTTAACGAAATTCATTCCGGATTTAAGCTACTCTAGGGAATTTTTCGCTTAGAAGAATGTCCACTGATAATAGCAATTGCAATATAATTGCATTTACACTTCAAATGACTTTGAAATTGAGACTTAAAAGTAGGCAATGAATTTTAAATTTATTCCATTGAATTACGCGTAAGAAATGCGTTGAGCTGCGATTAAAAAAAAATTTATCTATAATTGATTCTTTTCAAAAGTTTATTTTTCATTTTTACACCCGACACACTCTGTGTCGAGGGTGTATTGCGTTTGTGTGGTTGTGTGTAACACCCAGAACCAGTCGAGATAGACCATACAAAATATATATGGAAATGATCAGCGTCACTAGGAGATTCGATTTAGCCATGTCCGTCCGTCTGTCTGTCCGTCTGTCTGTTTGTATACAGTTTTCTTATCGAAGTAGTTGCGATTTTTGTGACAGACCCTAGTACTGGAGGTAACCTTAATAATGGACCGATCAAATTTTTGGAGAGGATGTTTATGGCTACAAAGGAAGCATAAGTGCAAAATTTCGTTCAAGTCCCATTGTAATTTCGTGTGTAGGAGACAATTTTCGAAAAACTCCCTTCTGCCACGCCCACTTTTCCAATTTTTGAAAATCATATTACTTGCCTTTAACCATGTTAAAATATAAAATTTCATCAAAATATCTTGAAAAACTTATATTTTAGAGCAAAACTGACCGCAAACTCAGGGAAATGTCAAAAATGTTCCAATTTTTGATTTTGTGGGCGTAATATTATGTTAAAACGTCAATTACTAATCCCAGTTGAATTTTTTTTATGTAAGTTCAATCAGTAAAGTTAAAAACTTATTTTGCGGTCGATTTAAAAACCGTCGCGTTTGAGCGTAAAATAATTTGCAATAACAGCCGTTTTTACGAAAGTTTTAAACCTTTAACTCCCAAACGGTTCCGAATCGGACCCACTTGTAGAACAATTTTTTACTTGTCTGGATCTTCTCTATCGATTTCATCAATAAATTAATTTCGTTCAGCTAACTTGTATGGGACGAACCACTCTGTGGCGTAGTGGTAGCGTGTTAGCTTTACAATCTGAGGGGCTCGAGTTCGATTCTTGTCGCCGACGAAAAATGAGGAAGAACCGTTAAAAGTCGAAAAATAAAAAAAATTTAAAAGGAAAACGAACTGCCAGCAGTGCATCAAATCCAAAATTCCATCAGGATAACATTTGCGGCCGATGGGACCGTCTTCGCCTTCTTTGGAGCAGAGTCACCGCGAAAAATCCATTGATTTGATTGTTCCTTTGTTTCTGGTGTGTAATGATGGATCTAGGTTTCATCAACGGTTACAACTCGACGCAAGAACTCCTTCGGGTCTTGCTTAAATTTCTCCAGACACTGCTTCGAAGCTAACTGCCGTATCCGCTTGTTGTCGAACGTGAGCAATCGCGGCACCCATCGGGCCGAAAATTTTTTCATCACCAACCTGTCATGTAAAATAATAATTGCCGTTCCGGTCGACTCGCCTACGGCCTCTGCTACTTCGCGCACTTTCGTTCGTCGATCAGCGAGAATCATGTCGTGGACTTTTTGAATGATTTCCTCGGTAGCCACGTCTGCCGGGCGTCCTGGTCGCTCCTCACCAAAAACGGATGTTCGTCCACGTTTAAATTCGTTGAACCAATATCTAACTGTGGTCATAGATGGCGAAGTGTCCCCATAAACTGCATCCAATTTTTTTTTATCTCCCCGCATTTTTTCCCATTCAAAAACAAAACGCGAATTACCGAACAATACTACTCTTTTTCAATCTTAGCGTAAATCACGAAACACGTGTTACTCGAATGGATGCCAAATCCAAACTAACCTATCCAGCAGTCTGAAATTTGTTTTGCAGCCGGTTGATAGATGGCAGCACACGATGATAACACCAACTTCCCTGAGGGACGCCCTCTGTCATCAAACTCGGCTAGTTATTGAACCGCGCTCGTTATTAAATTGTACATTTGGGCCAAAATTCTTTTAAATGCCTAAATTTCTGTCTCTGGCAATGAAATTCAGTTTCAATGAATGAGCAAACCACATTAATAACAAATGAACTGTAACAAATTTTATTAATAACAAAATAAAACATTCTACTCGAATTGAAAAAATCAAATATTATCAAAACTCCATTTTGTTGACTCGCAAAGTATAGTAAAATTGTTGTCTTCTTTGTGAAGACAAGACAACACACAACTTGTTTTACACCCCTCCATGCAAGGCAGCGTTCGGACTACGCAAATCCCTCTCATTATCGCACCCAAAAATAAAAAAACAAGGTCTAAAATTTATTTGAAGCAAAAATTTGTAACTTAAATTTACATAGTTCTTACAGTTTGTTATCTCCATTAGTCACGATTTAGATATAGAGACATCTGGAAAACAATTTCTTTGCGAACGAGGGAACAGAAAAAACTCTTTCCCATGCAGATGTCATTACTTCTAAATCGCGACGTGCTCGAAGACAAAATTATTTTGAGTAATTTGGTGAAGTGAAAAAAGCGGAGATTTCTGGTAAAGGGTAGTGGCGGAGTGGATTTCAAAAATTTAAAAAAAAAACGGAGTAGATCACTCCGATCGGAGTATAGTCCGAACGCTGATGCACGGGTACATAAACCAAAAAATTAAAGCCAGGTATCACGTTTGTGATATGGCAATCATGTGTGTGACCGAGAACGAAAATAATGCAATATTGTAAGCAAATCTTTTTTAATGTAAGTTCCTTAAGTGCAAAAGTTAAAATTTTGCAGACCTAAGCATTTAAAAATTTGCCGACAAAACAATCAGTTCAGATTTCTTATGAAAAATTAATGGAAAAACATAGAAAAATCGAAACTCAATTTTGTTTGATTTGAAAATTTTTAAATAGCTGCGTAATGCTCATATTGTTGAATTTTTTTATCAAAGTTTGAAGTGTTAAAAATAGGTTAAATTAGAAAAACACGCGAAATTGTCCCTTTTGGTATTTCTTTCAAATTTTCAATGAAAACAGCGCTTAAAACTTGTACTGGAGTTGCTTATGTTTTGCACAAGGGGTTTTTGTGTGTTTTAATTCCGAATCTCTCTTATGTATTCTTATGGTTATCTCTTTTTACATTCTTACAGCTGATACTGTAATGAATTAAGCAGCATTTTGCTTTTTGTTATTGTTGCTGTTTTACAAAATATATTGCATGATTCATTAAAAATTTATATGGTTGCTTATGTTTTGCACAACACTGCATGATGTCATATACATATATGATTAACTTTGTCACAAACATAATAGCTTGTATCTCTTTAAGTAACCTTCTGAAAAATTTGTAAAAATTTATTTGAAATAATAACATCAAATGTACTTTGCATAGAGAAATAAAAAAAAATTTGATTCACTAATGACATACCTATAAAAATAAGAACAAATTGCTATCATGTACAAGTATGTGACACGTAAATTACACAATGCTACAAAAAGATTTTTTTTTCATACACTCTTTTTCTAATGGTTATTTTATGTGAGCTTAGGGCTCCCTCATTCTGGGGCATATTAGGCATACCAGTTTTTGCGAGAGCCGTAACGAACATTTAAAGCCGCAGAACTTGATGATCGGATGACAAATGTGAAATTTATAAGCAAAAAACTGTATATTTGTTTTTAAAAAACGTGGATATTTGGTACTGTGCGAGCATACGATTGTACGTTGCGTATACGACAGGTAGGTATGTCGGTCCTCAGTGCGTATACGCAATGTATGCTGTTATGGCCCTAAATATGGGGCAAAGTAGAGAAAATTGACTTTTTCACATTTTGGGCCATATCTCGGAAACGCTGCTTTAATACATCAAACCGATGCCCTTTTTGGAATGAGGGAGCCCTAAGCTAACATAAAATAACCATTAGAAAAAAAGTGTCGAAACGCTGTAGCATTGTGTTATATGTTTTTTTTTGCCATTGATTTAGCACATATCAATTCAATGAATGGCATCACTGAAATTGTTATGTAATGAGTAACAAACTGCTTATATTGGTTTGCAGTATTAAAAAGATTAAAAATGATCATTATTAAGTTTAATTTATTTTAAAAAATGAAAGTTTTATACCAGAAATATGGTTAGGCTTGAAAATTTTTGTACGTAAATAAAAACAGTACTATTTGAAAGGGTATACCTTTGACATACAAAATTTGTAGTTACAAATAAATAAAAAAACAAGTAAGAAAGCTAAGGTCGGTCAAGCCCTACTTTGAAATACCCAGCGTCCCGACATTATGAGCGCACTATGTTTTGCTTCTCTATTTGTGGGCGTGGCAGTGGGAGGGCCACATAAATTATTTCCCTACACCTTTCATTCGCCTTGGTGAACCTATGTTGCGAATTTGAAGCTTCTACGCCTTTAACTTCGGAAGTTACGAAAAATCTTAATTTGTGGGCGTGGCAGTGGGCGGGCCACATAAAATTTTTTCCTACACCTTTCATTTGCCTTGGTCAACCTATTTTGTGAATTTGAAGCTTCTACGCCTTTTACTTCACAAGTTCCGATAATCCCTTATTTGTGGGCTTATTTGTGGGCGTGGCTCGAGGAGGATGGCGTCCATTTTTTTCCTGGATATCCTAATATCAATTGAATGTGTTCATTGGTTCGCAAGTTACAAGCATTTCACTGAAAACACAATAAATTGATTTGTGGGCGTGGCAGTGGGCGGATGTCTCCCATTTTTACTTAGGACCATACTCGGACCCCGATAAACATGTGTGCCAAATTTCGACTTCATTGGTTCAGCCATTTTGGAGGAGATCCGACCACGGACGGACGGACAGACGGACATGTCTAAATCGATTCAGTTTTTGATCCTGATCATTTCTATATATATTTTTCTATATCTCCGGAGCTTTATTCTCCCTGTTACAAGATTTGCACAAAACTAATATTATATACCCCGCTTACGCTGGGTATAAAAATTAAAATAAAAAATTTCGCTCTGGTTCCATTTTTCATAGAACGGCCCAAAGAATGTGATAATTTGGATTTTATTGCGTTAATAGTTAGATAAGGATCGGGTTTATCGCAAATATTGGGATAGAGATGATGAACTTCTATTAAAATGTGTTTTTCAGATCACTATTAAAATTCTTCGATTTCCGTGAAATTAGCAATGTTGCAAAAATGTAACCACTGTGGGCTTTAAAATAAAAGAACATTCAAAGTTCGCATATACATCAACGGATATTAACCCTTTGATGAATTCGTCTAGTTATTTAGTAATATACGTGTTAAGGACGCTGCGTTTGGGACGCTGCAAAAATTTCCCTTATGTATTTTTCGCATTATGGACGAGCATCATTCATAAAATCTCGTTTTCATTGAATATACATAAAAGAAACCCATACAATGGAGCTTTAGTAACGCTTTGAGCTCCATCGTTGTTCTATAAAGCAAATTGCGAGAGTCAACAAATAGAGGAAAAAATTCTTAGAAATGCTTAATATCATGACAAATTTTCGTTGATTCGCCGAAATCTTACAATAGTCAAGCGGGGAACGGAAACTGAAATTGCTATTCGAAGAAAGACCCATTTTTACTCATTGTCTGTAAAAAAAAATTCTTATACAACATTTTAAAAAATTAAAAAAAACGAATTTTCTTTTTTGGCGTTTGGTTGACTTTTTGCCGGATTTTCTGGAGTGACCCAGCGGGAAATTATCTCCTGCATGACAATGTCATCAGTGATGTCATCGATGACATATAGGTGACATTGTTATGTGTGACATCTTGGAGGACATGTCATCGTGGAGGGATGCTGTTCATGTGCTTGACTCTCATTGGCTACTGAAATTTAAATAAGATTTTAGCGTTAGTTGAACGTTAGCGTGAAGTGGCGTAGATGAAGAGTGCTGGACTCAGAATCCGAAGATCGCGGGTTCGATCCCTGGCTGAGGCGAAAAAAAATTGTTAAAAATATATTTTTTTTTTAAATTGCGAAATACCCAAAGAGAGGGCAAAGAAGAGAGTTATGTGGCATTTACACATTTGACACCAAAAAAAATTGACGTCAAAATTTGAAAAATAATTTTGATTCATCGTTTAAGGGCTCTACGCTCTAAAGCAGCAAGTAAATTTCCTATACCAAACACATGTAGAAAAAACAAAGAAGTACTTTGGCTTACTTTCGCTACTTGAACGCATACGCTATATTACAAGTAATCGAAATCACAGGGTTGCATTTAAATCATACATTTTCTATATTTCTGTCGAAATGTCATCGAAATTTCAACTCTGATTTCCTTTCTTCAAAAGAATGAGCTCGTTACTTCCTTTCAATTTACTTTAACAGCGTTGAGCCCTTTACACACTACATAAATTTGACGTCAAAATACTCTCTCAAAAAAATAAAGCAATGTCAAAATATCTGAGAGCTGAATAGAGAGTTTTTGATGCCAACCTTCAAAATAGTGTTTATACGTTCGGTCAAAATTTTATGAATTATTTTGAAATCAAAAAGTCTTTCAAAGTGGCTTTTGAAGAGTCAACTCCAAATTTGGGGGAAAAAGAAGGGATATAATAGCATAATAGACGAAGGATCAAGAAAGATCCAAAAAATTAACAAAGGATTTTTGGATATCTAAGGATCGTGATAGGGCCCTCCGCAGCCTGTGAGGCCATTTTGATTAATAATATAAGAAAGTTTACATCGGCTTACCCGATTGCACAAATACCTTTTCCTCAGCTTAAAATATATTAAAACATTACCCTAACGAAAATTCCTGCCGTTTTCGTTGCTCTAGCTTTGATATCTATTTATGGGTACCTTATCTGTACTTCGATTTAGCTTCTCAAACTCGAAATTAATATTAAGCACAAAATTTTCGCTGATGGTGGTCATGGTCAAAGTTTAACCGTTAGAGGACATTATATCTAGCTGCGAAAAATGCAATTCAAAATAGTGAAAATCAAATTTTTGCAAATTTCGCGAATGATGGTAATGGTCAAAATTTTACCGTAAGAAGGCATTAGGTCTAGCTGCGATATACTCAATTCAAAATAGTGAAAATAACATTTTTGCGAATTTCGCCAATGGTGGTCAGTGTCAAATTTTAACTAAGTATTTTTATATTTCTGACTGTATTTACTTTTCTTGAAATTTTGATAATTTATCAAAATCAAATGAGCATGTCGATTCTTTTTTGAAGGACTGTCAATTTCCTCTTTTTGAAAACTTTTTGTGTTTACACTATTGACACTATTTCAACAAATTTTTTGAAGATAACACTACTCGACAAATTTTTGCTTTTTTTATGCTCCAAGCACCAAACGCATGATTTCTATAGTAAAATTTTCCGCTGATTACGAAAATGGGGAAAAAAAATTTTTCTATCGGACAGTTTTTCCGTTATTTCAAAAAAACCGTTTTTCAGCTTTTTTTTCAACATGTCGTTAGTTTTTTCACTATAACACCGTCATATTTCTTCGGACAATAAAAATCGAAGCACCGCTGTAAGGCCATTACCTCAGCGCATACAATGGTTGTAACAAACATTTGAGTACGTAAAATAGTTAAAACACTACATTGCAAAATGTAATGAAAAAAATTTTAAATTTTAGATTTTTTTCAAATTTTTAATTTTCAAGACAACGGCAACCCTAGAAAAAATTTTTTAAAATTTTTTTTAGGCCTCGGATCTTAAAGCCCATTCAATTTCCAGCAATTTAAGTGGTCTAAAGTTAAACATCGGTTGAGTGTAAGTGAAGTTATAGCCAATTGCCCAAACCAACCCAAAAGACATATTCTGAAGAGACAAAAAAAACTATGAAAAAACGATTTCGTCCATTTCGTATTTATTACTTAAAATTACAATCTAATACCACCAAATCTCTCTTTATTATGTATAAGGTAAATTTTTTTAAATAACTTAAGTACTTATTTTTCATAATTTGGAATGTGTGCGATTTTATTATATCTCTTGTAGTGCAATGGGTTAGTCGTATAGTATAGTAGGTAAAGTGTGCAGGTATTTATTGAAGACCGCATTATTTCGTATGTGTTCGAATACTGCATATTTGAGTATAGGATGTAGGCAACCAAAAAGGTCATGGTAGGCAAAGGGTTTCCTAATACAGGCAAAAATACGGTTCCACCCGTTTTTTCAATAAAAATACGGTGAAAAACATCATTGTTCCTCTCTTAAAAAAATAAAGCTTGCAGGTCAAATTTCATCGACTGACTGTGTGGGAGACGAATTTAAGCATGTCGTGAGGTATTTAAGCGAAATGAATTTGACTACACTTATTCAGTGTTAAAACCGAGCTCATCATTCGCGGACTAGTATTTTTCATATTATCCTTTTTGAATTTTATTTTCGCGGCGTTGTTTATTGGAAAGTTATTTTTTTGTATAAAATGGAAACGAGAAGGTTCATGTGCAAAAACAATCCAAATAGCTTTTGTTACATTTGTGGAGAAGTTGTTAAAAAGCATCAGTTCAGAAACATAACAGATAATGTGCGGCAAGCTTATTTCCATTATTTCGGATTTCCAATGCAGAATGAGAGTAAGCCTTGGACACCAAACGGAGTGTGCCCTACTTGCAGAATTACTTTATGCAAGTGGCTAGGTTTGATTAAACCGTTGCGAGGGAGCTAGTTTTTAGCTTGAAGGGTATTTAAAAGACAACCCAAACGATAAAATTTTAACCCGATTTAGGAAAGGAGATTGATTCTTGATGAAAACGTTAATGATAGCGTAAATTAAAGAAATTTCTTATGATGACACTCTTAAAGGGAATGTTTACAAAAATATTTAGTTTTGGATATGATTAAAGAGATTTGGAAATTAATCTTCAAGAATTCATCTGATAAGAACGAACTAGGCGGATGGAAGCATCGAAATTTCGCTAGTATCATAATTAAATCGTATCCAAATTACGACTATCAGCAGTACAAAAAACCGGTTTGAATAGCAATGAAAATTTCACTTTAGATCATACTCCGGCCCATGTAGTTGATCAAATTTGGTTTGTGCAAGTGAAAGCGGAAGCTCAAGTGCTTTGGAAGTTTCGTTTGGCAAAGTTCGGACAGCAAAAACCGGAGACATATTCGACCACTCTTCAAATTGAATTAAATGACCTCGTAAGAGATCTAAATTTGATCAAAAGCAAAAAGTGAGTTTGCTTGAGGAACTTCGCGCTTTCAAGAGTGGAATTTATCTGGAACGCAACACCTCAGTTACCTAAGTTTCAGAGAAATTGTGGGCCAACAACTTCAAATCAGAGTTAAAAATTATGTGAAGCAGACGAAAAAAGATAAGCTTGATTGCTGTAGAATGTAGAAGGTTTATTTAGGGAACTTAAATTGCAATTTAAATACATGTGAATGGCGACTATTTATTGATAGCTCGCAGAAATGTCCTTGAAAGTTTGCTCCTTGTTTTTCCATAACTTGGGAAATGAGCTGCCAACTATTCCTGTATGCGCATGAAAACTGTTGGCATGAAATGGAAACGTATGATGAAATCGCGCACCTCTTGAGGCTGATCGAACTACGACAAGCATCACTGGAAAATTAGTGCTGACCTGCAAGGTTTGTAATATATCATTAATTTAAAAATTCTAATATAAAATTTACCTGTCTTATACATTCATATTAACTCGTAAAGAATAACCGATTTTCATTTTCTTTCCTTCGATTTCATTTCAGGTAGTTGCGCATTATTACCGGGCTACAAGGAGGTTTATCCAAAATTTTGCTGTTAATTCTGTGATTTATGGGACTAGCAGAGCGAAGGAACATCATTTCACAAAATCAGGTCTTGGCCTAAAAGGGAACAACACTCCAATAGGAAACAATCAATTTGAGTTGAATTCGCCACCTCTTGTTTCGCAAAATAGACGTTATTATTGCCATCCGCTTTCATATTAAACTTGGATTAATGAAAAATTTACGTCAAAAGCTTATGCATCAGAAGGGATATTAGCCAGGCTTTTCACGTATCTGCTAAGAAGGTTTAATCAAACCATTTAAACTTACATATAATAAAGTAAATAGAAGGAATATTTGTTGGGCCGCAAATACGCAAAATCATGAGGGAATGAAAAATTCATTAAATCAATGAACAGGAACAAGAGGCAAAGTTGCTTGGTCATCCTTTAAGGAAACTGTAAAACGGGTTCTTAGGCAACAGGAAAGATCCAAATTATAATATTATTATTAAGGACCTAATTAAAAACTACCACGCTATCGGAGCGACTATGTCCCTTAAAATGCATTTTCTGCATTCCCATATTAGAATTTTTATTCCCGAAAATTTAGGGGCAAAAGCGATGAGCAGGGAGAAAGATAATTCATCAAGATATACTAACATGGCAAATATGAAAAACGTTACCAAGGAGCAATTGAATCAGAGTATGATAGAGATTATTTAACTTATTTAATCTGTGAAATTATCGAATTCACTCGATTTTTTCTTAAAAAATGACTCGTTACTCTTCAATTTACTTTAAACTTGAGCCCTTTACACATTCTAAATTTGTCAAATGATCTAAAAAATAAAGAATGTAAATTCTAACTGATAAATTTTTGTGCAACTTCAAAATATGTTTATACTTGAATTAATTTTAAATTATTTTGAATAAAAAGTCTAAAGTGCTTTTGAAGAGTCAACTCAAATTTGGGGAATAGATGTGATATTGTATAAGTAAGTAATAAAATCAACAAATTACAGGTTTTTGGATATTAAGTCTGATGGCCTCCGCTGTAGGCATTTTATTTATATAGAAGTTTATGGCTTACCCGATGAAAATGACTTATCCTCCTTAAAATAATTAAAACATTTAACCCTAACAAAATTCCCTTTTGCTTGACTTGTATAGTTCGAGCCTTAATAATTGATTTATTTCAAATCAAATTAATATTAAGACAAATTTTGCGATTGTGTCATGGTAAATTTAACTTGAAAAAAATCTAAAATTTAAAATTTTTTTCATTACAATTTGCAAATGTAGTTTTTAACTTTTTACGTACTCAAATGTTTATTACACCATTGTATCGCTGAGGTAATGGCTTACAGCGGTGCTTCGATTTTAATTGTCCGAAGAAATATGACGGTGTTATAGTGAATAAAACTAACGGACATGTTGAAAAAAAGCCGAAAATCGGTTTTTTTTGAATATAACGGTAAAAACTTGTCCGATAGTAATTTTTTTTTCCCATTTTCGTAATCAGCGGAAATTTTACTATAAAAATCGTTTGAAAATTTTGGTACTTGGAGCATTTTGGTGTAGACAAGTGTTTATTTCACTTCAAAATCAAGAAGCGAGTTTGATGTAAAAAATTTTGACGTTTACACTTTTTGACGATTTTTTTGAGAGAGATTTTGACAAAATTGTCAAATGTGTAAATGCGCCTTTATCAAACTGGTTTCTTTAAATCAGGCATCTCCAAAATGGGAAAGGCATTTGTGTTAGTGAGCAAGAAAGCGAATGCGCTGAAAAAAATTTCAACACTAATTGCGTGCGCTCAATAAAATTTTCCATCTGAAAAAGGTCTAACATATTTGATAATATCATAAGAAAATAAGTTAGACAAAGACATTTTCAAATCATGTTGTTTTATTTTAGCTACTTTTACATTTTCTATTTCTTCGATTCTTGAAATCCACAGTTTAAATTTTTGCAATACATATTCTTTTTTATCTTTAAAAACCTTTTCCCTTTCCACGCCATGGATTTTATTGAACTCAGAATGTTGACTTTCAATATGTTTTCTTAAAAACGATTGATTCCTTGTTTTAAATCACTTCCCACATAAAACCCAAAGCATGTTCTCAAAAGCATTTGGGATCATAAAGTAGGCCTTGCATTCCATTTTGATAAAATATTTTTTAAGTGTTTTTTAAAAAAAAATTGCGCAGATCCGCTCGAAGTGTTTTCGTCGGGCGATTGCTACCGACTAAAGAAAGAGCGTAAGGCATACGTGTGAAGTGAGCGAGAAAAATTTTGCTATGGCGTGGAGATCTCTGCTTTAAAAATAAATTGACATTTAGAGAGAAAAGAGCAATGTGCTGCTCTCAAATGCTTTTTCGCCATCGCACACCCTAGCATGACAATGTCACCGCTGAAGTCCCTGTCAGCTCCTGTGTAAATGTCATACAAAGTGTCACCGGAAATAGCATGCATTCCGGCTCCGAAGTCACTAGGACATCATCGAGGATGTCCGCGGGACATAGGCCAAACCTATACGTAAACATTCATAGTTGTGTGTGTGAATGTGCTGTCGACTTCGCTGTGAGTTCCCTGCAGTGATTATCACTAGTGACTGATTCAATCTGTCACAAGTTCCTCCGTCACTGTCACTAGTGACCAACTGTACCCGTGCCATTGTATTCTCCTATTGACACTTTGTATGAGCATATGTTCGGGCGGGCACCAGTTGACGATTGAACTGGTGATGCTGTAGAGGAAGCCCATTAGCTATACTACGTAAATGGAAAGCGCTGCGCAGAGCGCTCGGATGGCGCAGTGTGAAGAGTCTGGCCTAGCGACCTGGAAACCCGTGTTCGAATCTCGCTCGGGCGGGTGCCAATTTTTTTTTTTTTAAGTGGATAATATTATAGGTGTCTAACAGGCTTTAAAAAAAATTTTTTTTTGCGAAAAAATTGGAAAAATTAAGTTATTGAAAATATAATCATGAGAATTTTCGCACGAACTGTGAAAGCACTCACGAGAATTGAGAATGGCAACTTTTTTGCTCTCTTCTCACCCATAAGAATCCATAAGAATAATCCTCCGAATTTTACAATTTTTCCACTTTTTCTCGCCTACCCTGGGATTCGAACACGAGCCTTCTGATTCTCGTGCAGCAAATTCATTTTATGAATGCTCAAGAAAATTTAACTGTAGACCTCCTCGTTAACCATGTCTATAGAATGACAGTGGTCACGCAGGGGTCAATTTGCCCCGCATTTACAGCAGGGTTTGTTTTGCACAGACACGAACGCAGCCGACCGGTTTTCGGACGAATCGGTACACGCTATACGTGTTCGACTGCTGCGTCGGCAGAATTCGGTCTCTCAAGCACATGTGCTAGGAAAATCGAAATTTGGCCGACACTGCTTTAGACACCAATTTTTTTATGGAATATGCGGATGAGGCAGTGTTTTCCCTTTTTAATTGTAACCTTAAAGCAAAGGGTAGCTTAAATAAGGTATGGATCATAAGTTACGTGACCAACTGTACTGATTTTTCCGGTATTGTACCGATTTTTGAGGCGAGAACTTAGATACGGAGCCGCTCAAAAAAAATGGTTCTTTCAATGCCGGGCGGAATCTTCCAAACCATAAATGTCAATGGAGCAATCATTAAATAATAAAAAACAAAAACCGGTTTAAAATATTGCTTAACTAATATTCTTTTTATTGTTTGTATGAGACTAATAAGACGTTCTTAGAACAATAACAACTATACAAAAACAAAAAGCAAACAAAACCTGATACCTGTGTAACGCAACAGCAACATAATAGCAATGCTTTCTGCATTTAAGAATTTTAAAAATGCTCCGAAAACTTTTTATTTTAAAATGTTTAAAAAATTCTTTCGTTTCCTATTGTTATGACCCATACCTTATAAATAGTAAAAGTTACTTAACCCTGCTGGTAGCTTAAGAAAGTTACACTAAATGCTTTAGGGAACATTTAGCCCGCGGTGTATTTTTCATACAAAATATATGGTCAACATAAGAATTTGAACTCTTTACAAGAAGATTGTTACGTCTGAAAGTAAATATATTTCATCAATCTCCAGATATTGGCCACAAAAAGATTGCATTTTGGACCAAATGGTCCTAAGGCACCAGCAGGGTTAAACAAAAAAAAAGTATTCGAAAATCGATTCGTGTTTCAATTAATGTAGTTGTTCTACAATCACTTATTTAAGCCTTATCCTGTGCATCAAAAATATGTAAAAAATATTTACACTCATGGCATGAAATATAATATCAGAGTGAACTTTACAGATCGACTTATTGCTCTTGGAACATTTATTGAAATAATTAGTGCTATTAGGAAAATTATTAGGAAAATTAATAGGTACAACTGAAAACTGTTTCGGCAATTTTTACCTATGAATACAGGGTAAGGGTTAAAACAATTAGTTTGATTTTATACCCAGCGTAAGCGGGGTATATTAGTTTTGTGCGAATCTTGTAACAGGGAGAATTAAGCTCCGGAGATATAGCAAAATATATATAGAAATGATCAGGATCAAAAACTGAATCGATTTAGACATGTCCGTCTGTCCGTCCGTCCGTCCGTCCGTCCGTTCGGCCGTCCGTCCGTCCATCCGTCCGTCCGTCCGTCTGTGCGTCTGTCCGTCCGTCCGTCCTGAACTACTGAAGTCTAAATTTGGTACACATGTATATCGGGGTCCGAGTATGATCCTAAGTAAAAATGGGAGACATCCGCCCACTGCCACGCCCACAAATGAATTTATTGTGTTTTCCGTAAAATGCTTGTAACTTTCGAACCACTCAACACATTCCATTGATATTTGGTGTACTGGTAAACTGCAAAAAGGGACATATCCTGAAAAAAAATGCATGCAGCTTTCCTCGAGCCACGCCCACAAATAAGCCCACAATTAAGGGCTTATCGTAACTTGTGAAGTAAAAGGCGTAGAAGCTTCAAATTCGCAACATAGGTTCATCAAGGCGAATGAAAAGTGTAGGGAAATAATTTATGTAGCCCGCCCACTACCACGCCCACAAATAGAGAAGAGAAACATAGTGCACTCATAATGTCGGGACGCTGGGTATTTCAAAGTCGGGCTTGACCGACTTTAGCTTTCTTACTTGTTTAATACTTTCGATGGTTAATATTGCAAAAAAATTTTTTGAAATATTTGGCTGAGTGCTCAACTTTTGGTTGTTGAAATTGAAAATCGTTAGTTCGAGTGATTACCGCATTCAAACGAATTCCTTACGACAGCGAAAGGAGTGATAGACTGAGTTCTGACAACTAATTTTTTGTATTGGCAAAAAAAAAAATTATTTTTTGTATTAACGTGCAAAAGTTGTTCTGTGTAAGGTGCGCCTACAATTTGGTAGGTGAAATCTTTATCCTCGAAATCTCTTCGAATGCTAACACAATACTTAGCAAACACTACCAAGTTGTGTTGAAGAAATGCGCTACAATTTCTCTTTGTTTTCCTCCATTTGTTATAAAGAAATGCGGCTTTCTGAGTCATGATCTCGTTGGCAACAACAAAAAATATGCCCGAAAACATTCAGAAAACTCCCCTCAAAAAAGCAATCAAATAATTATCATTTTAATTCCTGTTTCAGACGATTCTGTCGACGTTACTTCAGAGCCAGATGACCAGGATATTTCAGTAGCCGCTGCCTCCCATAATCCGAATAAAGGTCAACTGGAGGTACAGCTTGGCGGAGCAGTTACGCTGCAGTGCCCACAGGGTAAGCTAATTCTAATCTGTTTTTTGTAAAAGCGGCTTTATTATTCAAAAAAAAAAAAAAAAAATTCAAAATAAGTATTTTAATTAGTCCGGGTTTATGCGCGTAGACAAGCTCATTAGAAAAATTGAAAGCTTACGACGAAATGGACAATTTTTTGTTACTATAAATGGATTGAGTCAGGCTTAGTGGCAAGCCCTATGAGGTGATAATAATAAAAAAAAAGGGGATCTGACTCCAAATTAAATCCGATTACAATTAAAATCTTAAATTAATAGCCAAAAAGGTAAGCCATCTTCAGAGAGGGAAATGCGCTCTGCGAATGATTTCCCCCAAATTCGGGCATAATCGAATTCTCACTAAGCGGATTAAGCCTGGCGGATTTTTTGTTTTTTGTTTTTAACCTCATTGTTGTCAAATCTGAGCATTTCACGATGGACGATTAATTGAAAATTTGCGAAATTAAGCATCTATCGTTATTAATTCGTTGTTGAAAAATTGAAATTATTTGGAGACGAGCAGCCGATGAGGTCGTCATTACGAGTGCGATGGAGGATTGGCAAAAAGTTTTTCGGAATTATTTTTCAACTCGAACGCAAAGCGACTTCATTAATTGGCACAATCGAGAATTAATTATGCATGCAATATAGGAAAAGCTAAAAGAATAGGACAACAACAAGACGTTGATCTAGAAGGAGAAATAGAATTGAATGAAGAGAAAAACATGTTAAGGGAGAAAATGAAGCAACTTGGGAATGAATCGTTTTTTATTTTTTTATTTCATCTGTTTTTTTTTTTTTTTGTTTTGTTTTGTTTTCAACCCATCACCCCCCTTTACTTATTTTATTTATTGCGTCGTTATGTCGACGCCAGTCGAAAGCAATTTATGCATTCAATTAGAGAAATTACAATTTCTACCTACCCAGCAACGCGTTCAACTCATTTAATTAAGTTACGATAAATTAAGAATTCGACAGTGGCGATGTATTTTTATTACTCTTTAATTTCAGTTTTTTTTTTTTTTTTTTTGTTAATTTTGAACGTACCGCTTTCGTCAAAAAACAACGCCCACTTATGTGCATAGCACCTGCAAATAAAGCAAATCCCGAATGGAGAAACTTAAGGACGACATGAAGAACGAACGGATTAACGAACGTACGGACGATGGGACGGACAAAGGAGCGGAGCGACTAAACGATGCTAGAGAATAAAAATCAAATGGCGTATTTTTCAAGAACTGGTCTGGTCTCTCGATCCGGTCTTGGTGTCAGTGTCGGGCTCGGGCTCGGTCTCGGTCTCGCGATAATTATACAGCAACTTGTCTTCTTCTTTCGCTGCGTGTCGGTTCAGCTCGCTTCGTTTCGTCTCATTTCGATTCATTATTAAAACGATTTCCTCTTTCATTCCATTCCATTTTAGTCCATTTTGATTCATGTCGTTTCGTTTTGTTTTCCAGGTTCACTTGGTTGCTGGTCGCATTTAGATACAGTTACGGCACGTTTACGTGGTCTCGGCCACGGACTGACAACACCCACCGGACAATTCTCGCTCAAAGATGTTGTGTACCACGATGCTGGAGTCTACAAATGCATCGGGCAGTCGCCATCGAATAAAAAGAAATTAGAAGTTTTGCAAACTGTCGGTCTGTCAGTTAAAGGTAAGCTGATAATGACGATGATAATGATATAAAGGGTGATGAATGGCGATGATGATGATGATGATCTTGATAAAGATTTCGAAAGTTTTAAGTCAAAGTCAACAGCTTTTCTTAAACCTCTAACGCGTGGCTCCGTCTCTAGACGGAGTTTATTCGAATTCAAAAAAAGTGAAATACGAAATTCAGATTCGTTTTTCTCTATCTGAAATCAATCTGATGTGTTTTTAGAATTGAAAAGGAAATTGTCCACATGTTTCAATATTTTTTGAAACACCCCTGCAAGCATTTGGAAGATGTTTGGAAGAACGTTCGTCCAGAAGATGTTTAGGCGATTCTTCTGGAAGAAGGTTTGTCCAGAAGATGTTTAGGCGATTCTTCTGGAAGAAGGTTAGACGATGTTTTTCATTTCATACCAACAATTCAATAGCAAACACGTGTATCGCCGAATCATCTTGTGGAAGAATCGCCTAAACATCTTCTAGACGACCGTAATACGAACGTTTGCAGTGGAAATTTCCACTCCAGGTCTAGCGAATCTTCTCCGCGATTAAAAAAGGGAATCTTCTCCGCGATGAAGAAGCGAATCCTCTCCGCGAATCGCTTTCGACCGGACAAATTCTCACAGCTATGATCCGAAAGCGATTCTTAAGCAACTGTTGCGGCGAACAAAACGTTCGCGGCCGCGAATCGCATTCGGATCTTCCGCAACTGAAAATGCTTGCAGGGACGCCTCAAGTACACCGAGAGAAAAAGGTAGTTATATTAACTGAAAAAGCAGGTTAAAATAACCGAGTTCACCGTTAATTCTTAGCTTATGTGTAGTAGCGGTCAATTCAACAGTACAAACACAGTCAATAAGGACATAACTACCTGGTGGTTGATTTAACTGTCTCGCGGTTAAATCAACTGTCACCAGCGACTGGGAAAAAAAAATTATTTTTTGCTTTGACTTTTTTTTATCTTCTTTTATTAATATTTTTTTTTTTTTTATTAAATTATTATATTTTTTCTTTATTTATTTGTTTCTATTTAAATCTTTTTTTCTTTCATCTCTTAAATTTTCTCGCCTCGGCCGAGGCTTGAACCGCAGACCTCCACTTCGCTGGGCGAACGTCTTAACCATTACGCTAAACGAACGAATTTAATTTGTTTGTCAAAATGCTCACTTGAGCTTATGGTTGCTCAAGTTTTGGAGAACGTGCTTAAGGAATTGTTTCACTCCCAAATTTTTTTGCTTGAAAATGAACCATTAAAAAAAATTAAATAAATTAAAATCTTAAAAATTTAGGAGAAAATTTTTGCCTTAAAAAACAACTACACTCTGAACAAAAAAAAAAAAAAAAACTGTAATTAAAAAAACAAATCCAGAAAAATTCCCGCCGCCAGCAGGGATAGAACCCCGAAGTTCACGACGGTCAAGTCACAGCTTAGACAACTGAGCTATTGAAAACTCCGGAGACAGTTGATCAGAATGCGAACTTATACGTCTAAGTGAACGAAAGCGAATTTGAACATAAAAAGTGACTACTTTTCAACTGTTGATTTGACTTCCTTTTTCAGTGCATTTAACGGGGAATACAGTTAATTTGACCACTCTTACTTTAACTGTTCTAAGTGGTTGATTTAACAGTTCTTATTTCTCTCGGTGTACCTATAGCAGAGTGATGGCCAAACCTATACCTAAACATTCATAATTGTGTGTGTGAATTAGGGTTGGGATTAAAATATCGATAATGACAAATATCGATATTTTTTAAACATCGATACGGAATTTGTGAGTGATATTTTTCATTTTTAAATATCGGAAATCTATACTTTAACTCCAATATCGTAATACGATATTTCTTGATCACCCCCATTTGGTTTGGTATTAAAAAACAAGTGCCATCTATTCGAAGCCGACTTAGCGGTGAGCATATTAATTTAAGAGTAGTTTTGATCTCAGCTCCTGAAAACTATTGGCTTTAAAAAAGTCAAAATTGAACATCCCAACACCGCTTAAAATTAATGTTAAAATATAAAGAAGGTACCTTAATTTGTTTTTTTTTATTTCGTTGAAAATGGTTTTTACTTTTTTGTTATACATGGGTGTATTTTTTTATTTTAATTAACAAAGCGAAGTTATGTAAACAATAATATAAAAACTTGACTGATAAAAATAGTTTATACATTTACCTCATTTTACACCTACCCCCTTACAAAAAATAAATTTTGAATGGGCTCTTAACGAAATTACTTAGGTAAATGTTCTATTTAGAGACACAACAGCTATAAAAAATTAGGAAAAAACTTGGACTATAAATATTAAAGTTTGTTGATAATAATGATAATGACCAAATTGAAAATGTCAATATTTCCTTATGGGCGATTTTGGTCAAGATTCTCTCAAATGCGATTGAAAAATATGATCCAATCCATTATTTTTTCCCAACGTTTCGGCAGCTGTATTCCGCCTTCTTCAGGGGTGCATGATTATTTACTACATCCTATAACAAAATTTCATATGAATAAAATTTTTTTTGATTGTATACTTCACAAAAGCCAACTTACAGATTTTTCACATATGGTCACAGTAACAAATTTAATAACAATAAGAAACAAAAAACGATGATTTTAAAACGATACAAATGAACGAATGATATATGTAGTGCGAATTGCGAACAAAACATGAACATTCTTTTGTCAAATTACATTAAACAATTAATCAACAAGCAAAGACAATTATTAAATTTTTCCCTCCTCTCAGAGAGCATACATTATGCATTCTAACAGCCGGTTTTACCAAAAAATTTTATCGGAACTTAAATTAAAATTAATTTTAATTTAATTTTTTATTTAAATTGAAATTTAATTATTTTGAGTTTCACCAAAATTTGAATTTGACACATGAGAAAAGTGGCAGCACTTACGAAATCAGCTGATTTTTAAAAAATTGAACATGGAGGGAAATGTGCGAACAAAGAATTTTTCGGAAGAGGAAATAAAAATTTTACCTAATTTAGTGAAGAGGCAAAAGGGTGTCTTGGAAAATAAAAGAACGGGAAAAGTAAGACCTGGTGAAAAAGAAAAGGCATGGGATATTGTCGCGGAGGAGTTCAACGCAATTCTTTGAATTCTTTGCGTCAGCTGTTTTCAACACGAAAACAGAGTTGCTTTTGTCATATTTAAATCATATTTAAATGGGCACCAAGGCTCATTTAAATGAAAGTTAAATATGAATTAATTTTGAATGGTGAAACAGAAACTAGAAAAATTTAATAAATTTTCAATTAAATTGATGTGGTGAAACCGGCTGTAAGTGTTTCGTCAATATTTAAAGCGCCAAACTATAAAACGCACTAATATAGTAATATCTTTGTCTTCGTGGTTGTTCATTGTTTTCGTTATATTTCCCCTTATTCTTAAGCTCTCTAATGTAAGTCTAGTATTATAATTTCTCTCACAGTCCAACATTTTTGTATTCTCGAAGTCAGGTGTGTGATTGTTAGTAAGCATTTGTTGAGCTAAGGCTGTTGTTGTTTTCCTTTTCTTGATATCTAATTCGTGCTCTCCTAGTCTTACATTAAGCGCTCTTTTTGTCGTACCGATGTAAATTTGGTTACATCTATCGTTCTCTCTCCCTTTGCATTTTAGTTGATACACCAAATTGTTCCTCAGTGTTTTGTTTATTTTCAAATTAATGTTAGTGAAACTTTCGCGGTTTAATGTTCGGCTTGCTTTGTGTCCGAAAGAAATATTTTCTGCTTCTAGTAGCTGTGTCAAGTTTTTGTTGTCTGTCAGTTTGGGAATATACGTTACTTTGTAGAATGGTTTTTGATTATTATTTATGTTGGTGGGGTCGGGTATTCTTGTATTTCTAGTTTGATGTAAAAGTTGCTGTATGATGTGATTTGGGTAGTCATTGTTTATGAGCATGTTTGTAACTTTTAATTCGTTCTCTTTATGGAATTCTTTGTCACTTAATTGCATGACTTTTTTCATAAGATTTTTTGCTGTGTTAACTTTCTGCGTCTTCGGATGATTGGAAAAATAGTTGATAACACTGTGCGACGAGAAAAAAAATCCAAGAGGTTTGAAAACTGATTCCGGCGTGGTTTGGTCTCCTGATCACGAGGATATCGTTATTTATTTTGGGTCACGTCAGAGTTATGTTTTACGGGGCTCCAAAGTTTAGCCTATAAAATACCTTGTGAAAGAAAAAGATGTTGCATATTCAAAGGCGTAGGCTTTCAGTCAAAAAATGAAACTGCGATAAAGTTGAGCTCTTTGAATAATCCAGATAGTCTGAAAGTGGTTTCTGGTCTGATTTATTTTCCTGATGACGGCGATGTCTTGATTTTGTTGGGGTACGTCAAAATAACATTTGATGGGACTTTCGAAATTCTGTGTTGTGTATGAAATGAAAATTTTTTGAAAGTAAGTTGGCTATCGTGTTTGCATTGCATATTCAAATTTTAATCTGTAAGGTATGCTACGTTTTTAACATTTTTTATTATGTATCATATGAAAAATCGTACAAATGCATATCAAAGTACTGTTGTATAAATGATCTTTTGCTAAGTAGTAACTGATTTAAAAAATTAAATATAATAAATATGGCGCTTGATTTATTTAGGAAATACACCTTTACATTTTTCTTTTCGAGCATCGACTATACATTTCTTCGAGCTCGTCTGGTATAACATTCCAGCAATATTCCGCAAGCATTGAAACCAAATTTTTCCCCTTGTATCTTGTTTCCATTTGAAGCATTTCCTGGTGAAAATCCTCACCATGTTCGTCCGAAACTTCACCGAGATTTTCAGGAAAAAAATCTATGTGACTATGCAGCATATGGATTTTCAACGACATGAGAACATTTAAATCTTTGAAAGCAGCTAGCGTTCAGTTTCGTTCATTTTTGCCTCGAATGTAACATCTTTCATTAATGAACGTATGTTTGGTCCGATTAAGATCCCTGTCCAAAAATACACAAAAAATTATCCCACTATAAGTATTAATTTGTTGAGAGGCTTAACAAAAGGTTAAATTAATCTTGTCTTTTTACCTTCTTTAATTTTAGCATCGCTTATACACGGAAATACGAGCTTTAAGTGTTGAAAGGCTTGTCCTGTTTTATCCATCGCTTTAATAAAATTTTTTCTTCTTCAAATCAAGCTTTCTTTTTCTTCTTAGAATGAAGGATTTTTTTTTATTTTGAGCATAACTTTATCAATATGTTAAGTTCTGAGTAATTTCAATACCTTAAATTATAATTTTATAATTGCGATTCAAAATAGCATTTTATATCCTTTGATGTGAAAAGAAAACGTAGCATACCTTACAGATTAAAATTTAAATATGCAATGCTAACACGATAGCCAACTTATTTTCAAAAAATTTTCATTTTATACACAACACAGAATTTCGAAAGTCCCATTAAATGTTATTTTGACGTAACCCAAACAAAATCAAGACATCCCCGTCATCAGGAAAATAAATCAGACCAGAAACCACTTTCAGACTATCTGGATTATTCAAAGAGCTCAACTTTATCGCAGTTTCATTTTTTGACTGAAAGCCTACGCCTTTGAATATGCAACATCTTTTTCTTTCACAAGGTATTTTATAGGCTAAACTTTGGAGCCCCGTAAAACATAACTCTGACGTGACCCAAAAAAAATAACGATATCCTCGTGATCAGGAGACCAAACCACGCCGGAATCAGTTTTCAAACCTCTTGGATTTTTATTAAAGTGCAATTTCGTCGCACAGTGTAATTCTTCCAGATGAAATCCCTTTTTGGTACCAGTTCAAAATCAATTTCTTATTCGGCCTGCTTATCTCTGTGTCCAAAAATGCCAGTTTTTTATTTTCCTCTATTTCGGCTGTGATTTTTAGTTTTTCGTGATAATTGTTAAATGTGTCTTGGATTACTTTCAGATCTTTCTTATTAATTACAGCAAAAATGTCGTCTACATGTTTAGTTATGTATTTTATGGAGATGCCGTTGCTCGTCAATATGTTTAGACTTTTTTCAAATACGTTGTCCATCGCTATGTCTGCTATTGTCGGAGAGAGTGGATTACCCATTGGGCATGCCATAAACTTGATGGTAAATCTTATCATCATAAGCAAAATAATTATTGTCATTTAAGCAGAAGTCCAGAATGCTTTGAAAATTATTCCGTGTGATATTGGTGCAGTGTTTAATTTGGTCCCATTTACCCATAATTATCCTGATTGCTAATTGTGTAGGTATATTTGTGAATAGTGAAATTACGTCAAGTGATATTAATATTTCATCTTACTCCAGCGTTAGTTCCTTTAATTGTTCTTTTAAATTTATTGCTTTTTATACCCAGCGTAAGCGGGGTATATTAGTTTTGTGCGAATCTTGTAACAGGGAGAACTAAGCTCCGGAGATATAGACACATATATATAGAAATGATCAGGATCAAAAACTGAATCGATTTAGACATGTCCGTCTGTCCGTCCGTCCGTCCGTCTGTCCGTCCGTCCGTCTGTCCGTCCGTCCGTCCGTCCGTCTGTCCGTCCGTCCGTGGTCGGATCTCCTCCGAAACGGCTGGACCAATCAAGTCGAAATTTGGCACACAGGTATATCGGGATCCGAGTATGATCCTAAGTAAAAATGGGAGACATCCGCCCACTGCCACGCCCACAAATGAATATAATGTGTTTTCAGTAAAATGCTTGTAACTTGCGAACCACTCAACACATTCCATTGATATTTGGTGTACTGGTAAACTACAAAAAGGAACATATCCTGGAAAAAAATGGACGCCGCCCTCCGTGAGCCACGCCCACAAATAAGCCCACAAATAAGGGCTTATCGTAACTTGTGAAGTAAAAGGCGTAGAAGCTTCAAATTCGCAACATAGGTTGACCAAGGCGAATGAAAGGTGTAGGAAAAAATTTTTTATGGCCCGCCCACTGCCACGCCCACAAATGGAGATTTTTCGTAACTTCCGAAGTAAAAGGCGTAGAAGCTTCAAATTCGCAACATGGGTTCACCAAGGCGAATGAAAGGTGTAGGGAAATAATTTATTTTGCCCTCCCACTGCCACGCCCACAAATAGAGAAGCAAAACATAGTGCGCTCATAATGTCGGGACGCTGGGTATTTCAAAGTCGGGCTTGACCGACTTTAGCTTTCTTAATTGTTTAATATTATAGATCTCCGATGTTACGTTTTTTAAAATTCCCCCTATGTGTTTCGCTAATCTATAGCATGGCACTTGTGTTGATGCGGATATTGGCCGAAGTGGTATGTCTGTTTTGTGAACCTTGGGTAGTCCATAAAGACACGGGGCGTTCGCTGCTGTGCAATACAGATTTAGTTTGAGCGCGTAGTCTATTTGTTGTGTTTTGTACAGATCATTCACGATTTTATTATTCTCTTTTTGCAATTTTACCTTGGGATCAGTTCGGTTACTCCTGTTGGTTGACCTGTCATCGAGAAGGGACTCCATTTTCTGATGGTAATCTCTGCGGTATAAAATGACTGTTTTGTTTCCTTTGTCCGCTGTTGTGATGATTATATTTCCTTTTTGTTGTTTTATTAGCTGTTGTGTGTTGTTGTAAATGGCTAATATAAATTTTTCTCTGTTTGTGTTTGTGAGATTTGTATGTGGCTATCCTGTGCGATAATTCGCTTCTTCCTAAGTTTTTTTGGTTCTCCTCCTCGATGTGTTGTATCACTTGTTCGACTTCCGCTATTATTCTGGTGGGATCGAAATTTGCCTTATTGATTGGAATCGAAAATTTCTTACCAAGGGATAATTCGCTAGTTTGTATTAAAAAAAATTCATTTTAATATAACAGTTTCAAACAATGAAAATGTATTACATTCTTCTTTAACAGTTATTGAGGAAAAAAAAATTTTCCGTTGCTGATAATTTTAATCATTCGATAAATACATTGTAAGTTACCTTATAACAATTATGAATGAGAAAAATTTTTTTCTGTTGCTTATAATATTTATTTTTCAATAAATTGTTTTTACGTTACCTAATAACCACCGCGATCAGCAGCGCTATTAATGATATCAGTAGAATGGTATTATCAGTTATCCACTATACATATGTATGTTTGTTCTCTTAACGAAATAAATTAAAAACTATTTATTGAAAATAAAAGCTTATAAGAAACGGAAAAGTTTTTTTCTCATTCACAAACGTTTCGAAGCAACGTAAAAAATATTTATTGAACGATTAAAATTATGAGCAACATCCGAAATGGTTGAAAGAATTTTTAAGAACACCACCAAGCTATCGGTAACTTCAATATATCTGTGGTCATATGGAAGAGTAGCTTAAGGCGAAATATGCTGTTTCGAGAAAAAGCGCTTAAACGGAATTTTGTTTCTTGAATAACTTCTTTCAGAAGAATGTTAGGGGGACGAGGGTTTTACCTAATGATGCGCTTCTTTGAAAGGAATTCAGTGGTAATTATAACTCATTTTGAGCTTAAGTCGACTTAAGCTACTCTTCCATATGACCACAGATATATAGAAAGAGACCTGAATGCGCATAGGCAGATAAGGAAACAATTGTTATTGAAGATTAAACGAGATATTCAGACAGTGGATCAAAGTCAAAAGATAGTTGTAAGGAATGATAGACTTAAGGTAGGGAATAATTGGCTTATGTGGAACGAGAAAAACCAATTGGTTGGAAAAACACAGCCAGCGGAAAAAATTTTGGAAGATATGTATGGGGATCAAATAAAAGAATTTTGTCTTATGATGTACTTAATGAAAAAATTATGGTAGAAAAGGAATCAAAAAACTAAATTATCTTAGCTCTAATTGTTTAAATTTTGATGCGAGTTGCACTTTGGAAGAAAACTCGGAATTAAAAATTTTGGGATACAATATTCAAGGTTTAAGTAACAAGTCTTTACATCCCGAGTCTTATAATTATATTGATACATTTGATGTTTTTTCATTGTTTGAAACACACATTATAAAGGAAAAAACACATCAATGGGCAAAATATTTTAAATATTTTTATACTTTTTGGAAACCTGTAAGCCGAGTCAGTAATTTTGGGCGAGCGTGTGGGGGGTGTGTATATGGGGTGAAAAAAGGACTTACTTAAAAAGGCTTGAAGCACTATTTTGATAGAATCAAAAATGTAGACTCAATAAAATTAGCTATAAATGCAAAACAAATCATAATAAATAAAATGAATTGTTAAAAAAAAAAAGCTCTAAAATTTTAATACATGAGACGGGTAGCTTGTATACATCAACTGACAATTACATTCATGCAAATATGCGGGTTGTAACCAAAAGTATATAAAATAAAAATGGTCGATATATTGATATATCGATATATTTTTGCGATAAATAAATATCGATGTTCCTTTCAGTCGTTATTATCGAACTCGATACTTTTTCCAATATCGCCAATCCCTAATGTGAATGCGCTGTCGACTTCGCTGTGAGTTAAGCGGCCCGCACATAGCGCAGCATGCAGCGCTGCACGTAAAGGTGTATGAGTGATATGGAAGGGTATGTGTCACACCTACGATGCAGCGCTAATTACCAAATGGATTAGATTTTTCGTCGTTTCAGCGCTGCAAATTCTATTCAGCGCTGCACGTTTGCGCGCAAAATAGCGCTGCATTCATTTTAAACCGAATTTCACAGCGGCCGGTCGTCTTGGCGGAGAGAGAAGAAAAAGTGTTTATTATGGAATTAATTGAATTTTACCATAATTTACCGGCGTTGTGGGATATTTTTTATATGTTTAAAAATTGCATATATTCTTCCCGTATGTATTTTGCAAATTGAGTCGAATTTTTGGCACACGCAGTTTGCAAGCGACACGAAATAGCTTCCTTCTCTATCAGTATTTCCTTGCATTCGCTCATTAAAAATTAATATGGAATAATTATTTCGTGCCCTTCTTAGCAAAAAATGGTTCAGGTATTAAAACGCAAGTACTACCTGTACCCGTTCAAGGGACTAATAAATTTCTTTAGCAAATATGAGTTAAATATATAAGAAATAAATAGTAAATAAATATATTATATAAGGTCCAATCATAAGATAAGTGCACCTCGTAAGGCCCACTTTCATTTTCACCAACTTCTAACTATCAAATATTCTTGTACTTTGCACATGTTGAAACATGTCCCCAAGTTATTTAGTAGAAACAAAAAATTAAGATAATCACACAATATTTGCAGCGACCACAGTCAATTGAAAATAACTGAGACGTAAAAATGGCACCTTTATAGTGCGCGACGCTTAAAAAATAATAATTTGTAGTGAAATTGTGGGTTGCTTTCTTACAATAAGAAAATTTGTTGTATTGTGAAGGTACAGAGGTATGCTTATGGTAAAAAATTCAACTGCAAATTTTTTTTTCTTGGAAAGTCTTTGAAGGCCCATACATAAAAAATGCAACGACGGACATTAAGAAACCATATTTTGAGTTGATCTGAGGTCAAAAGAGTAGGACGAAAGGCAACTATACCTTTTCTATCCTTAAATAGCGTTTAATCTTTTATTCTTAATTTTAAAAAGCTTAGTAACATTTAATTCGTTTTTTTTTGAAATAAACGAATTTTTTCTGTTAATTTAATTTTTTTTTACAAGCTTTTACAATATAAATTAACCTATAAAGCTAAAAAAAAAAAATAATGCAGGTTTGGGTTCATTATCTCAGACAAGGAGTAAGTGGGCCTTTTAAGGTACACATGTTCCTCGTAAGGCCCAAAAAGGCGTTTTTTTAAATCGCATTTTAGGACCGTTTCCGATAGTGTTTTTTGGTAGATTTTTTTGTTTTTCTATAGAAAATTGACCAAATAAAACAAAAAAAAAACAATCGGGTTTGTATCATCAATACTTTGTACACTGTATTGGAAAAAGTGTTGGGTGGGCCTTACGTGGTTCACTTACCTTATAATAAGATGAATTATCTAGTCTCATGCAGTTTTTAAAGTCATATTAAAAAAAAATATACATATATATATGCATCATACAACAAATTTCGATGTGTTAATGCATTCCTTTTCCAGAATTATTTTTTCATTCACATTCCTCCAAGGGCGTAGCCAGAGAAAGAGTGCTTTGGTAGCGCTTATATTTGTCATTGTGGTATATTGAGCAATTATAAGACAATAACCGAAAAAAAATTTGGGGGGGCAAGAAGAAGTTTAGAGAGTTTTGGACCAAAAACTCAAAAAATCCGAAAAATTCATGAGTTCCGATTTCGAAGAAAATTTATATACAGAATAAGTGAAAAATTCTAAGATTTTCGACGCTAACATTTTTAAAAAATACTGATTACAACTAGTCTAGTTTGGGTCTAGTTCCAAACTGGTCCAAAAAGGACTAGTTGTAATAAGTTTTTTGAAAAACTTTTAGTACAAAAATTTTTAGATTTTTTCACTTATTCTATACATAAATTTTCATCGAAATCGGACGTCATGAGTTTTTCGGATTTTTTGGGATTTTGGTCCAAAACTCTCTAAACTTATTCTTGCCCCCCCAAATTTTTTTTCGGTTAATGTCTTATAATTGCTCAATATACCACTATGACAAATATAAGCGCTACCAAAGCACTCTTTCTCTGGCTACGCCCTTGCATTCCTCCTTTTCGGCTCTTTAGCTTCTTATCAGAAACTACAACCGCTGCTAAAGAAAATTTCATCCGCATTTGGAATTATCGTTTGCACTCAAAACAGGCAAACGAAAAATGAAATAGCAGCGCGCCGTGTGTGGGCAAAGCGCTGCACACGTACACGGGCTTGCAGCGCTGCATGATGCGCTATGTGCGGGCCGCTTTACTCTTATTTGCATTGACGAAGTTCGTTTTTTACACACATGAACGCAGCCAACCGGTTTTCGGACGAATCGGTATACGCTATACGTGTGCGACTGCTGTGTCGGCATAATTCGGGCTCTCAAGCACGTGGGCTTGGAAAATCGAAATTTGGCTGACACTATAGTATAGAACCATTACGACAAAGTATTCTAGAGATTTTTAACAGGGACGTGATTTTGCCCGGTTCGGTTCGGCGGTTCGAACCGTGTTTGAATTTTTGGATTGGTTCGTCAAACCGGTTTTTCTACTTCTTTGAACGGGGGTTTCGGTTCGGTTTATCGGTTAAAATTTGCACAATAGGGTTAAAATTTGCACAATAAAAAGTAAGTGGTAGTTACACTACTCATATTTAAAATCGTATCGATACTAATTTCATAAGAATATCGACTTAGATTTTTTTATTTTTGACCTATGGGAGCGACCACTGTGGATAGTTGCAGGTAAAAATGAAACCCTGAACCGTTACAAAACGGTTTCGGTTTTTTTGGTTCGGTTCAAAAATTTGTGAACAATTTCGGTTCGGTTAAGGGTTTGGTTCATCAGCAGATAAAAGCGGTTTTCCGGTTCAAAACCGGTTCACGTCCCTGATTTTTAAGGCCATAAACGGCCCCACATCCCGACTTTTGTTCAAATTCTTTATGAAAACCGCTCTTCTGCCCCACCCACTTTTCTGCACATATTGAAATCTAATAGGAGGCTTAAATTTACGCTAAAATTTGCAAGTTTCATTGAAATAAATCGAAAAACTTTGATTTTTTTTTACAGTTTTTGGTATTTTTTTGACAGACCCTAATACTGGAGGTACCTCTAAAATGATTCGATGAAGTCCATTCTCGAACGAAACTTAACTTATATTATATATTATATTAAGAAAACTGTATACAGACAGACGGACAGTCGGACGGATATGACTAAATCGAATCTGCTGCTGACGTTAATCAGTTCTTTATACATTTTGTATGGTCTACTTTGAGTGGTTCTGGGTGTTACACACGTACGCGTAAGCGCAATACAGCCTCGACACGAGTGTATCGGGTATAAAAATTGTTGCATGTCCTTTTTTTGAAAGCCCATGGGCTTCAGTATTTTTGAGAACTTTTTCATAGTTTTCGGAAAAGATTGAGAGGGGATTCTCCGCGATTTCCCCCAAAAATCTTGCTTCCTGGAGAAAATTTGAGTTTTATATGAGGGTTTGTCCATTGGAAGGGTTATAGAGATTTTGAAGCTTTAGCCGTTAGAAAAATATTCAAGGATTATTTTTGAGTTCACAGACTATACAGTTTTTACAAATTTTCGCTGTAGATTTCGGAAAGTTTGAAATTTTCTCCATTGCTTAGCCTCAACCTAATTAAAATGTGCCAACGCCATTTTGTGTTCATTAAAGATATATTCTTAGAAAATGGCTCGTTATCTATCTAAGCATATTCATCATCTAATAGATCTGCAAGTTATTAGTTTGTTTAAATCTTCAATAATGTGTCTCAAACAGATTATGTCTCGTTTGTTTGTAAACATATTTTGTTTGTTTATCGAGCACTTTAACATATTGCATGAACATACCTACATACATAGATACACAATATACAACAGGACACTTGCTGTTTTAATATGCATTCCTTGGACGTGAACGTTTCGGTTAAGTTTCGATGAAATATTTGCCATAATTCGAAGTCCAGTGTCGAAGTTAGTAACCGAGAGCAATAACAGGTTGGCTGATAAGTCCCCGGTCTGACACATAGATGGCGTCGCTAGTATTAAATGCATAGTATTTTTATATAGTGGCAACCTTCAAATGATTCGTGTCAAAATTTGACGTCTGTAAGTCAATTAGTTTGTGAGATAGAGCGTCTTTTGTGAAGCAACTTTTGTTATTGTGAAAAAAATGGAAAAAAAAGAAATTTCGTGTTTTGATAAAATACTGTTTTCTGAAGGGAAAAAATACAGTGGAAGCAAAAACTTGGCTTGATAATGAGTTTCCGGACTCTGCCCCAGGAAAATCAACAATAATTGATTGGTATGCAAAATTCAAGCGTGGTGAAATGAGCACGGAGGACGGTGAATGCAGTGGACGCCCGAAAGAGGTGGTTACCGACGAAAACATCAAAAAAATTCACAAAAAGATTTTGAATGACCGTAAAATGAAGTTGATCGAGATAGCAGAGGCCTGAAAGATATCAAAGGAACGTGTTGGTCATATCATTCATCAATATTTGGATATGAAAAAGCTCTGTGCAAAATGGGTGCCGCGCGAGCTCACATTTGACCAAAAACAACAACGTGTTGATGATTCTGAGCGGTGTTTGCAGCTGTTAACTCGCAATACACCCGAGTTTTTGCGTCGATATGTGACAATGGATGAAACATGGCTCTATCACTACACTCCTGAGTCCAATCGACAGTCGGCTGAGTGGACAGCGATCGGTGAACCGTCTCCGAAGCGTGGAAAGACTCAAAAGTCCGCTGGCAAAGTAATGGCCTCTGTTTTTTTGGATGGGCATGGAATTATTTTTATCGATTATCTTGAGAAGGGAAAACCATCAACAGTGACTATTATATGTCGTTATTGGAGCGTTTGAAGGTCGAAATCGCGGCAAAACGGCCCCATATGAAGAAGAAAAAAGTGTTGTTCCACCAAGACAACGCACCGTGCCACAAGTCATTGAGAACGATGGCAAAAATTCATGAATTAAGCTTCGAATTGCTTCCCCACCCACCGTATTCTCCAGATCTGGCCCCGAGCGACTTTTTCTTGTTCTCAGACCTCAAAAGGATGCTCGCAGGGAAAAAATTTGGCTTCAATGAAGAGGTGATCGCCGAAACTGAGGCCTATTTTGAGGCAAAACCGAAGGAGTACTACCAAAATGGTATCAAAAAATTGGAAGGTCGTTATAATCGTTGTATCGCTCTTGAAGGGAACTATGTTGAATAATAAAAACAAATTTTGACAAAAAAATGTGTTTTTCTTTGTTAGACCGGGGACTTATCAGCCAACCTGTTAAGTGTTCATCAGTATCATGACTGTCAAAGCTAAAGGCACTGCAATTGTAATGTTTTTACACAAATACATATTTGAAGCATATTAATTTGGCAAGTCCTGCCATTGAAGGGAATATATTCAGTAAGAGCTTTAACTTATAGTGTTTACATAGCACTCGGAGAATAAAAGTCATACAAAAGTGTTGCTGTCAAGGGAGTCGAAGCAAAGCACTCAATACTATTCGTTAGAATTTTTTTTATATAAAATTTTTTTATTTAATTTTTTTTTTTGAGTACACAATTTAGTACTTATTAATAGGGATCGGATTCTACATATTTAAAATATATTTTATGCAATTCGACATCATAATAGGCCTATTATGATGTCGATTTTAAAATCATAATGAAGCATATTATGACACTAGTTTTGAGAAAGTATAAAAAATTGTTTATACAAACAAAAAGCATGGCATACTACATGGTTTTTTAAGAATGAATTTCAAGGCGTGCAATAATAAATTTCAAAACGCACGCTTTTCAAAAAATACAAGGCAAGGCGTGCAATAATAAATTTCAAAATGCACGCATTTCAAAAAATACAAGGCAAAAATAAGCAGAGCATACTACGAAGTTGTATAATAAAGAACTTTAAATTATGAATCTGTCAAATCAAAATAAAAAATTTCTTCACAATAACAAACAAACAAAAAACACGCTTTCTTAAATTTAGGTTAAAATCCAATTTGAAATCTTATTGCATAAAATATTGTTCGGCACTCGTGTCGAAACTCAGCTTTTTTCGCACTCGTGGTATTGTAAAACTCGGCTGCGCCTCGTTTTACAACATTTACCACTCGTGCAAAAAAAAGCTTCATTTCGACACTTGTATCGAAAATATCTATTATTTTTTCAAATATTTTACATATTTAACAGATTTCAAATATGAAAAATTTTCTAAATATTTTTACATATTTTTTGTTTTTTTTTAAATATGAGCGCAGTAGGCGTTTGCATTTAAAATACATTTCACGAACGTGGAAAAAAATTATTGTGGCTAGGTGAATCTACACCGAGAGAAAAAGGTAGTTATATTAACTGAAAAAGCAGGTTAAAATAACCGAGTTCACCGTTATTTCTTAGCTTATGTGTAGTAGCGGTCGATTCAACAGTACAAACACAGTCAATAGGGATATAACTACCTGATGGTTGATATAACTGTCTCGGGGTTAAAACAACTGTCACCAGCGACTGGGAAAAAAATTTATTTTTTGCTTTGACTTTTTTTTTACCTTCTTTTATTAATATTTTTTTTTTTTATTAAATTATTATATTTTTTCTTTATTTATTTGTTTCTATTTAAATCTTTTTCTCTTTCATCTCTTTAAATTTTCTCGCCTCGGCCGAGCCTTGAACCGCTGACTTCCACTTCGCTGGGCGAACGTCTTAACCATTACCCCAAATGAACGAATTTATTTTGTTGGTCAAAATGCTCACTTGAGCTTATGGTTGCTCAAGTTTTGGGGAACGTGCTTAAGGAATTGTTTCACTCCCAAAATTTTTTGCTTGAAAATGATCCATTAAAAAAAAAACTAAATAAATTAAAATCTTAAAAACTTAGGAGAAAATTTTTGCCTTAAAAAACAACTACACTCTGAACAAAAAAAAAAAACTGTAATTAAAAAAAAAAATCCAGAAAAATTCCCGCCGCCAACAGGGATAGAACCCCGAATCTCACGACGGTCAACTCACAGCTTAAACAACTGAGCTATTGAAAACTCCGAAGACAGTTGATCAGAATGCGAACTTATACGTCTAAGTGAACGAAAGCGAATTTGAACATAAAAAGTAACTATTTTTCAACTGTTGATTTGACTTCCTTTTCCAGTCCATTTAACGGGGAATACAGTTTATTTGACCACTCTTACTTTAACTGTTCTAAGTGGTTGATTTAACAGTTCTTATTTCTCTCGGTGTATTAATAGTTTAAAATGCCTAAAACGCAAAACCTTATGCTGAAATGGCTGCGATTAATAAACTGCAAATATTATATTTAGAAATTGCAAACGGCGAACAAGTGTACTGCCAGCTTTGTAAATGCATAGTAAGTTGTTGTTTTCTATTGTTGATTGTAGGAGAAAAATCTTACCTTTCGTTGCTCCAAAGGTTGGATGTAAACAAAAATCGATGTTGGAGCAACACATTAAAACTAAGGCTCACCAAAAACTAAATTCAGAGCAAAAGTCAACAATAGAAGAAACAAGTAAGGGTGTTATAGTCAGGCGAGCCTGACAATAGAATACCCGACACAGACACTTATGTTCGAATAATTTTTAATATCAAGAGGTGTTTAAGGACATATTGGGCCCATATACCGACTTTTGTTAAATTTCTTTATAAAAACCGCCCATTTTCCACGCCCAATTTTTCAATTTTTTTGAGATTCTAATCGGACCCTTATATATACGCTTGAATTTTAAGGTTCATTGAAATATTTCAATAAAGTCCGCTTTTGAGGCATTTTTGGGATTTTTGTGACAGACCCTAGTACTAGAGGTACCCTTAATAATGGTTCTATCGAAAAAATTTTTGGGGAGGACGTTACTGGCTATCAAGGAAGCATACGTGTCAACTTTCGTTCAAGTCCCATTTGTATTTCGGGTGTAGGAGACAATTTTCGAAAAACGCCCTTATGCCACGCCCACTTTTCAAATTTTTTGAAATCATATTACTTGCCTTTAAGCATATTCAAATACCAAGTTTCATCAAAATATCTTGAAAAACTCAGGTTTTAGAGCAGTTTTTGTGATTTTCATAACAGACCCTAGTACTGGAGGTACCCCTAAAAATGGTCCGATCGGGTCCATTCTTGAACTTGTTCTTACTCATGTCCCCGTGAGCACGCATACCAAATTTTGTTAGGATAGCTCAACTCCTTCGATAAGATAACTGTATACAGACAGACGGACAGACGGACAGACAGACAGACAGACAGACGGACATGTCTAAATCGAATCTCCTGGTGACGCTGATCATTTCTATATACATTTTGTATGGTCTATCTCGACTGGTTCTGGGTGTTACACACAACCCAACAAACGTAATATACCCTCGACTTAGAGTGTGTCGGGTATAAAAACTAATGAAGTTGGCGAAAATAATACCGATGGTGATTTTTACTATCATTTGTGCCGTGCCATGATCGCCATTAACGCTCCCTGGAATGTGTTAAACAACAACGTGTGGAAAACGTTTCTTCAAAAATATACACAGAGGCCAATTCCAGACGAATCTACAATTCGAAAAAATTATTTGCAAAAAGTGTACATGGACACGATTGAAATGATTCGGTCTGAAATAGGCAATAGCTACATTTGGATATCAGTCGACGAAACTACTGATAAGGTCGGCAGAAGCATTGCCAACTTCGTAGTTGGTAAAATGAGCAGCACCTCGCCCACAGCAACATATTTACTTTGCTACCAAGAACTAGAAAAGGTCAATTTCTCCACAGTCGCGAGATTTGTGAATTCTAGCATTTTAAAATTGTGGCCGCATGGTGGAAATTTGGAAAAAGTGCTTCTTTTGGTGACAGATGCTGCAGCGTACATGGTGAAAGCTGCAGAGCACTTAACAGTAATTTATCCCAACTTAAAGCACTTGACATGCCTAGTACATGCAATTCATAGGGTTGCAGAAGAAATTAGGGACTCTCTCCCGTCAGTGGATAATTTCATTTCCGCTACAAAAAAAGTGTTTTTGAAGTCACCTGCTCGCATCTCAATGAACAAAGAAATAACCGGAAATGCACCTCTACCACCACGTCCTGTAATTACGCGGTGGGGCACATGGATTAATGCAGCACTATTTTATGCAGATAATTTTGCTAAAATTAAAGAGGTATATGTTTATTGTAATGATTTCATAATAAACATGCCTCATATTTTTTCTACTTCTTGTAATACATAGGTGTTGGAATCACTTAATCCAAAAGACGCGAAGTGTATACGACAGGCCCAGAACGCATTAAAAGACGAAAACCTTTACACTCATCTCCATTTTATTCGCAACCATTTCTTTAATATACCAGCAACAATCACAAAACTTGAAGGCAAAGGCATATATTAGGTGTAGTAAAAAGAAATCCATTATTTTTCCAATAGATGGCGTTATTTATCTGCATCTCGCGTTGTATAAGTCCGATCGTGTTCCGCTAGGGGGCATTAGAAAGATGACAGTTCCTACTAAAAAAGCTTTTTTGACACTTTTTTGATTGATTGATTCAGTTTTGTTTGAGAGCTCGTCAAAGATGGACATCAGCAAAGAGAAAATTCGCTACATTTTACAGTTTTTCTTCGATAAGGGAGAAAACGCAAGCCAGGCGGCTGAAAATGTGAATAGCGTTTATGGACCTGATACTGTAACAGCCAATCATGCGCAATTTGGGTTTCGTCGATTCCGTTCCGGTAACTTCGATGTCAAGGATGCACCACGCACTGGAAGGCCAAATGTCGATAAAATCATGGAAATTATCGAGTCCGACCGTCATGTTAGCATTGTTTCGATTGCAAAAGAGCTAAAGATTGCACAAAAAACCGTTTGGAACCATTTGAATAAGGCTGGATACACAAAGAAGCTCGATGTATGGGTGCCACACGAGTTAACGCAAAAAAACCTCACAGACCGAATTTCCATCTGCGAATCGCTGCTGAACCGCAACAAAATCGACCCATTTCTGAAGCGGTTGGTGACTGGTGATGAAAAGTGGGTCACTTACGACAACGTCAAGCGAAAACGGTCGAGGTCGAAACACGGTGAACCGGCGGAAACGGTGGCCAAGCCAGGATTGACGGCCAGGAAGGTTTTGCTGTGTGTTTGGTGGGATTGGCAGGGAATTATCTACTATAAGCTGCTCCCATACGGCAAAACTCTTAACTCGGAACTCTACTGTCAACAATTGGACCGTCTGAAGGAAGCAATCGCCCATAAGCGGCCAGCTTTGGCCAATAGGAGAGGAATTGTGTTCCATCAGGACAACGCCAGGCCACACACATCGATATTGACTCGCCAGAAGCTCCGGGAGTTTGGTTGGGAGGTTCTTCTGCATCCACCTTATAGTCCGGACCTGGCACCAAGTGATTACCATCTGTTCCTGTCCATGGCGAACACTTTTGCTGGTGAAACATTCGCTTCAAGAGAGGCTTCTGAAATTCGACTGTCTCAAGTTTTTGCTAATAGGAACGAGGGCTTCTATGAAAGAGGCATAATGAAATTACCTTTAAAATGGCAACAAGTTATCGAACAAAACGGCGCATATTTGACCTAAATCGGGTCATTCTAACTATCTTAAATAAAGCCCTCAATTTAATGCAAAAATAATGGATTTCTTTTTACTACACCTAATATTTGACTGAATCCACAGGCATAGTTCGAAATTTTATTCGTGACATTGGTACAGTGCCAGGTGTAATTGGCCAGATTGCGAAGAAAAAGCTCGATTTTGTCTTGAACAAAAACAAGACATGTCAAGAATTGTTGAAGCTGGCATCGATATTCGAAAACCCCACAGAAGATCAAAGTGCAATATCCATTCAACAAATATTTTGGCAATATTTTTCGTTTGCCCCTTTTACGTCATGTGACGTTGAGAGGTCTTTCTCAACATATAAAAATGTCTTGCAAGACCACAGAACCAGGCTTACAGCCGAAAACATAGAACAGGTTTTAATTGTATATAACAATAAAGAACATTAATACTAAACAAAACTAAAAAAGTAATTTTCTGGTTTTGAAAAATAAAAAATATAGTGTTATAGTCAACTGAGCTCGCCAATACAATACGCGACACAGCATACATACATATGCATCTTATATAGAAATTTTTTGTAAAATACCACACCCACTTGTTTATGAGCATTATAGAGGTACATATGCCTACTTTCATCGAATTCCCCTATGGATTGTGGGTGTAACCGACCTTTTTCGAAAACCGCGCTATTGCCACGCTCACTTTTCCAAATGTTAAACTTAGCATTACAGCCGGTAAAGCCAACTCAAATATCAAATTTCTTTGAAATTACTTCAAAAATGCAGATTTTAGAGCAATTTTAATGCTTTTGACCGTAGTACTAGAGATCCGATCAAGCGAACTCTTGAACTTGTTCTTTACTATCATTTCCTCTTTAATCTCCAAACTCCTAACTTGAACTGTCTGGGACTTAAAGTGAAGATGTTCTCCGATAAAAATTCAATTCAAATATTTTCAAATACATACAATCAAAATATTCGAAATATTTTTTTACATACACTCTACATATTTTTAAATATTAAAAAAAATTTTTTTAATATATTTCACATATTTTTAAAAAATTTTTCAAATATGTTAAATCCGATCCCTACTTATTAGAAATGAACAGAAAATTTCCATCATTAAGTCTTTTCAAAATTTTCAAAATTCTTTAAAAAATGAAATATTTATTAATTTACAGTGTAGACTAAGGGGCTACCCAATAAACACATGTTTAGATGGATAATAATATGACAGTTGTCACATATGGTATCATAAATGTTATATATAACATAAGACGATTGATATCATACCTATTAAGATATATAATATCTGTAATATGATACAAATCATATATACAGTAGAATCTCGCAAAAGTTACCGCTCGAATGAGTTAAACGCTTGGTTAAGTTAATCGAATTTCAGCGCCCACGTAGCGTAAAATGTTAATTTTGGCGTTAACTTTTCTGAGCATAATTTTTTTCTTTTCCTTTTTATACACAGCGTAAGCGGGGTATATTAGTTTTGTGCGAATCTTGTAACAGGGAGAACTAAGCTCCGGAGATATAGACATATATATATAGAAATGATCAGGATCAAAAACTGAATCGATTTAGACATGTCCGTCTGTCCGTCCGTCCGTCCGTCCGTCCGTCTGTCCGTCCGTCCGTCTATCCGTCTGTCCGTCCGTCCGTGGTCGGATCTCCTCCGAAACGGCTGGACCAATCAAGTCGAAATTTGGCACACAGGTATATCGGGATCCGAGTATGATCTTAAGTAAAAATGGGAGAGATCAACCCACTGCCACGCCCACAAATGAATATAATGTGTTTTCAGTAAAAAGCTTGTAACTTGCGAACCACTCAACACATTCCATTGATATTTGGTGTACTGGTAAACTACGAAAAGGGACTTATCCTGGAAAAAAATGGACGCCGCCCTCCGTGAGCCACGCCCACAAATAAGGGCTTATCGTAACTTGTGAAGTAAAAGCCGTAGAAGCTTCAAATTCTTAACATAGGTTGATCAAGGCGAATGAAAGGTGTAGGAAAAAAATTTATATGGCCCGCCCACTGCCACGCCCACAAATGGAGATTTTTCGTAGCTTCCGAATTAATAGGCGTAGACGCTTCAAATTCGCAACATAGGTTGACCAAGGCAAATGAAAGGTGTAGGGAAAAAATTTTACTGGCCCGCCCCCTACCACGCCCACAAATGAAGATTTTTTGTAACTTCCGAAGTAAAAGGCGGAGAAGCTTCGAATTCGCAACATAGGTTCACCAAGGCGAATGAAAGGTGTAGGAAAAAATTTTTTGTGGCCCGCCCACTGCCACGCCCACAAATAAAGATTTTTCGTAACTTCCGAAGTAAAAGGCGTAGAAGCTTCAAATTCGCAACATAGGTTCACCAAGGCGAATGAAAGGTGTAGGGAAATAATTTATTTTGCCCTCTCACTGCCACGCCCTCAAATAGAGAAACAAAAGATACATAACGATAACAGTTAAAAGTGACAAATTCCATCGAAACGTGCAGCCTTATTGTGAAATAGGAGTTGTGCGCGAGTAGATCTTGTGTATGTAAAATAAATATAAATATGGTTTAAATCAAAAGATTTAAATAGAATAAGCATGTTATGTTTGCAAAAATATATTTTTATGCGTGTAGTCTCTATTTCTTTAATTTTTTGATTTTGAAAGACATTTGGAAAAGTTAATAATTCGGAAAAGTTGATTACCCCTGGGACAAATCGATTAACTTTTGCGAGATTCTACTGTAATATCATATCTATTATCTATAATATTATAGATATAATTTATACTATCATATATATTATCTATAACATATATGATATACATATATATGATCTATAATATTATAGATAAGTTATATAATATCATATATATTATCTATAATATGATAGATATCATATATAATATCATATATGTTATCTATATTATAAAGATATAATTTATGATATCATATATATTATCTATAATATTATAGATAATATATATAATATTATAAATATATATATATTGTCTCATATACAATATTATATCTGTATACCATAAATGGTTGTTATATGTTCTATCATATTTGAGTGCCTTATATGAGAATCATAACTAATATCATTTCAATAATATATATGATGTGATATATGAGGGTGGATTGTAGAACGAAAAACATATCATATATGAATCATATATGATAGTTATATGTGATACAAATTCCCGACAATATGCTAGTATAATGATATCATAAATGCTGTCATCTGGCTTATTGGAACGCATTTAGCATTTGCATCTTAAGAGATGATAGACCCGTTTCCATTGCGTTTCGCATTTAGCATTCACTAAAAATTTTGATTTTTGTTCATACTAACTAACATAAGGAAAAAAATCCTAATGAAGGAATCAGGGGGGAACATAACTAAAACTTTAGGTAAAATTGAAACACATATATGTATATGAGTGAGCATTCGCAAAGCAACTGGGAAAATATTAATTTCATAAAACATACACACGAAACATTACTTTAAATTAGAGTTAATATCTTCTTCTTTAATATTCATATTTATTTATTTCAACACGGGACAGTTTTATTCAATTTTAAACTCCTTTAATTTGCGCGTTACTTTCCACGTGCTCACACTGGAATAATAAACGATTAATGTGCTCTCACTTTTGAAGTTGTTCTTAAAGAGTACAGTTGGAATACAATAAAAACAACTTTATTTTTTTAAAGCTTGTTCTTATGAAAGATGTTAATGACATACATACATATTTTGTGACAAAATTTTGACTTCGATTTTTAATTTTTGGCCCATGGCAGCGACCACTGTGCATTGATGGATAAATGTCAAAAGGCATTTGTATTCACGACATATGTCCCTATAAATGTTCATAAAATATAAAAAAATATTCTTCAAGCGTCCCGATACCTCGCCGCCGATTCGGAAAGTAGAAAAAGAACTGTTGATTGCAAATTCCAATGATTGTCATCAATTATACGTCAAGACAATACTCTTATAACACGCCAAATGTCAGCGTAACAAATCAAAAGGAAAATACAAAAAAAGAAAAGAAAAAACAAAAACAAAAACAAAACAAGGGGAAATGAAATGAAAAACAAAAAGCAAAACGTGAATAAGAGGGAACACATTTTTTCGACATCAACTTTTACGTCTCAACGACTTTCGTTTAAATACCTCAACTCTGAACTCATCCAAGCGTATGGAAAATAAGAAATATGAAAATTCTTGCCATTCTTTTTGATTACTTTCTCAATAGTTTCAATTTGAGTTTGAGTTGGAGTTCGAGTTCGAGCTACCTTTTGCCCAATGGCACACTCAACCGCTCAGTTCAACCGCCTTCCATAATTCATATCAACTCGAATCAAGAGAGCAAACAATTACGAGCTTCCTTTTAATCAAAAAGATACTTGATCAACATTTTGTAACTAACTACTGCTAATGAGAATTTCCTTGTCAACTCGAAATTCTTTTTCTCTCCTTGTCCCCTTTTTTATGTGCATGTGTGCGAATTTGTGTGTGTGTTGGTGTTTGTGCATTGAACAAACTTTTATAGAAAACGGCAAAGTTTATTGTAATGCTTGCAAAAGTCATACTTGAGAATCAGTGGAGTAACTTCACCTTGCGGGACCAGAGAGAATATTTTTTCGAGGGCTTCCTCTCTCCATGGCAAATTAAAACAAGTAAGAAAGCTAAAGTCGGTCAAGCCCGACTTTGAAATACCCAGCGTCCCGACATTATGAGCGCACTATGTTTTGCTTCTCTATTTGTGGGCGTGGCAGTGGGAGGGCCACATAAATAATTTCCCTACACCTTTCATTCGCCTTGGTGAACCTATGTTGCGAATTTGAAGCTTCTGCGCCTTTTACTTCGGAAGTTACGAAAAATCTTTATTTGTGGGCGTGGCAGAGGGCGGGCCACATAAAATTTTTTCCTTCACCTTTCATTCGCCTTGGTGAACCTATGTTGCGAATTCGAAGCTTCTACGCCTTTTACTTCGGAAGTTACGAAAAACTTCATTTGTGGGCGTGGCAGTCGGCGGATGTCTCCCATATTTACTTTGAATCATACTCGGACTCCGATTTATATGTGTGCCAAATTTCGACTTCATTGGTTCAGCAGTTTCGGAGGAGATCTGACCACGGACGGACGGACAGACGGTCAGACGGACAGACGGACATGTCTAAATCGATTCAGTTTTTGATCCTGATCATTTCTATATATAATTTTTTCTATATCTCCGGAGCTTAATTCTCCCTGTTACAAGATTTGCACAAAAATAATATACCCCGCTTACGCTGGGTATAAAAAGAGACCAACATGTATTATAATGTTTATTTTAAATAAAAACAAGTAAGGGTGTTATAGTTAGGCGAGCCTGACAATAGAATACCCGACACAGACACACATGCTCAAATCATTTTTAACAACAAGAGGTGTTTAAGACCATAAGGGGCCTCATTAGGGCTGCTCTTAACTCTATGGAGAAATTTTTTAGCGAGTTTCTGATCGGTCTCAGGGTCCAGAAGTGTTCCATTAGACATGGAGGAGAAACGTGAGAAATTTGGAGGCAATCGGATAACGGGAACCCGTGGCAGTTTTCAATTGAAGTTTGGGAAATTGGCAAAAATAGAGAGGAAACGGCCCTTAACTCCCCACAAGGCGCCCCTACGGATATATAATGTATGGCCAACCCCCATTATTTTTTTACTCCGAACATTTTTTCTGAACAAACCTACCCCCTATCTCCCCTCCTTAAGGGGGCTCCCATACAAAAATAATTTTTTAAAAACTTTTCCCCCCATCTTCCTAACTAGCCCCAGAGTGCCCCTAGAGGAGTCAAATGTATGACCGACCCCCCTTAACTTTGTCCCCCTAACATTTTTGCGGCACAAAGTGACTCCTATCTCTCCTCCTAAGTGGGGCCCCCATATAAAACTAACTTAATTTTATCAAAATTTAATGAAAACTGGCCGTCACTACAGTCGAACCTGTCCTAGAGAGATAATATGTATGACCGACCCCTACTATTTTTTTACCCCAAACATTTTGTTCAAACACACCTACCCTCTATCTCCCCTCCTAAGGGGGTCCCCCATACAAAATTACCTTAATTTTATCAAAATTTCATACAAAAGGCCGTCACTACAGTCAAACCCGTCCTAGTGGGATGAAATGTATGACCGACCCCCACTGTTTTTTTACCCCAAACATTTTCTTCCAACACACCTACCTTCTATCTCCCCTCCTAAGGGGGGCCCCCATATAAAATGACACTTAAATTTAAAAAAAATGCCTCACGAACATCAATCTATAATATAGATGCCGTAGGAACAAGAACGAGCATGTTCAGCATGCATATTCGAAAAATTTACAAAATTACCTTTTAAACGAGCCTAATATGAAGAATATTGGATTAGTTTTTGGTGTGTTTTAATAATATGATATATTTTATTACCTTTTTTTTTAAACTGAATTTTGGGTTCCATCCCTAACTGGCCAAATAATGACCCTAGTAGAAAAAAAATAAATTTTCCAGTCAAATGCCGCAAACCTCAATCTATGACGAGTTTTTTGAGACTATAACCATTAAAATCGGTTAGTGGTTTCTATTCATAAAATTAATTCAAAACAATTATTTTTTGAAACGCATTATTCACTGTTTTTACGTTCGTTTCTTAGGTCTTCGCATGTCTCTCTCGGTCTGTACGCATGGCTCTCTCGGTCTGTACGTTGGAAGAAAATGTTTGGGGTAAAAAAACAGTGGGGGTCGGTCATACATTTCATCCCACTAGGACGGGTTTGACTGTAGTGACGGCCTTTTGTATGAAATTTTGATAAAATTAAGGTAATTTTGTATGGGGGACCCCCTTAGGAGGGGAGATAGAGGGTAGGTGTGTTTGAACAAAATGTTTGGGGTAAAAAAATAGTGGGGGTCGGTCATACATATCATCTCTCTAGGACAGGTTCGACTGTAGTGACGTCCAGTTTTCATTAAATTTTGATAAAATTAAGTTAGTTTTATATGGGGGCCCCACTTAGGAGGAGAGATAGGAGTCACTTTGTGCCGCAAAAATGTTAGGGGGACAAAGTTAAGGGGGGTCGGTCATACATTTGACTCCTCTAGGGGCACTCTGGGGCTAGTTAGGAAGATGGGGGGAAAAGTTTTTAAAAAATTATTTTTGTATGGGAGCCCCCTTAAGGAGGGGAGATAGGGGGTAGGTTTGTTCAGAAAAAATGTTCGGAGTAAAAAAATAATGGGGGTTGGCCATACATTATATATCCGTAGGGGCGCCTTGTGGGGAGTTAAGGGCCGTTTCCTCTCTATTTTTGCCAATTTCCCAAACTTCAATTGAAAACTGCCACGGGTTCCCGTTATCCGATTGCTTCCAAATTTCTCACGTTTCTCCTCCATGTCCAATGGAACACTTCTGGACCCTGAGACCGATTGAAATTCCATTTCGGGAATTAAGAGCAGCCCTAGGCCTCATATAGCGACTTTTGATAGATTTCTTTATGAAAAATACCCCTTTGCCACGCTCACTTTTCCAATTTTTGTTGAACTATAATCGGAGGCTTAAATTATACGCTCAAATTTTAAGTTTCATTAAAATATTTCGAAAAAGTCCGATTTTAAGGCAGTTTTGTGATTTTTGTGACAGACCCTAGTACTGGAGGTACCATTAATAATGGACCGATCAAGAAAATTTTTTGGAAGGATGTTAAAGGCTACAAAGGAAGCATAAGTGCCAAATTTCGTTCAAGTCCCATTTGAATTTAGGGTGAAGGAGACAATTTTCGAAAACCAACCTTCTGCCACGCCCACATTTACAATTTTTGGAAATAATATTACTCTCCTTTAAATATGATCAAATATCAAAATTCATCTAAATATCTTGAAAAACTTCGATTTTAGAGCAGTTTTTGTGATTTTCGTAACAGACCCTAGTACTGGAGGTACCCTTAAAATGGTTCGATCGGGTCCATTCTCGAACTTTGTCTTAGTCATGTCCCCGTGAGCACGTATACCAAATTTTGTCGAGATAGCTCAACTCCTTCGATAAGATAACTGTATACAGACAGACGGATAGACGGACATGTCTAAATCGAATCTGCTGGTGACGCTGATCATTTCTATATATATTTTGTATGGTCTATCTCGACTGGTTCTTGGTGTTACACACAACCACACAAACGCAATATACCTACCCTCGACACAGAGTGTGTCGGGTATAAAAACGTATTAATAGGTAAGAATACATCTAGATTCTAGATGTATCAAAGGCCCGTTAATAAATGCTCCAATTCGATTTGAAATTCGTGGGCGAAAAAATTAGTGCGATATTTTAAAATATCTTTCGTTTGGCACAGTTGGTTGACACAAGTGCGTGGGGCCCCTGGGTTAGGGGCCCGGGAGATTTTCACCCCTTACATCCCCGATAGTTACACCACTGTTGAGAATTCAGCAAACATGACTAAAGAATCACCAGTTTGTGACTACATGACATACATATACCTTTATCTTCTACATTTTTGTCCATATTCTTTTTGCTTCTCGAAATAAGTTATTATATGTACCATCTAGAGGCAGCTAAAATTAAAAATGGCTATCCATTATGTGAGGCGTTCGGTAACTGCAACTCCAGCAATGAAGGACATATAACCTATAGAAACTTGAAATTCAAGGAGATACTTCATTTGAGCAAACTTTGTTTCAGTTGAAAGCCTCACCGATTACATTTACTTTTTAAAAGTAGCCCTTTTGAATTAAGTAATTAGCAAAAAAAATTCCATTGAAAATTTGTCGAATAAAGGCCGAAGTCCAACCTAGCGAGAGCTCGTTGCGAGAGAGCGAGACGTCACGCAGAGAAATGTCAAAACAGTTTCAATGAATGCAATCATATGAAGCCAGCTCCAATGTGACTCGTTGCGAGAGCTCGCAACGAGAGAAATTCAAAAATTTGATAATTTCTCGCAGCGAGGAAGTTTGACAGCCGAACAATAGAGAAGTAAATAGAAATGAAGAAACTTTTTTGAGTACCCACTGTTTGGTACTCGATCATTTGTGATATTCTGATGTTTTAGGAAGTACCTAAACCAACAACAACAAGTAAGGGTGTTATAGTCAGGCGAGCCTGACAATAGAATACCCGACACAGACTCACATGTCACACAAATAATTTTTAATATCAAGTGGTGTATAAGATCATAAGGGGCCCCATATACCGACTATTGATAGATTTCTTTATGAAAACTGCCACTTTGCCAAGCCCACTTTTCCAATTTTTTTGAATTTTTATCGAAGGCTTAGATATACGCTCAAATCCTAAGTTTCGTTGAAATATTTCGAAAAAGCCAGATTTTGAGGCAGTTTTGGGATTTTTGTGACAGACCCTAGTACTGGAGGTACCCCTAAAAATGGTCCGATCGGGTCCACTGTCGAACTTGTTCTTACTCATGTCCCCGTGAGCACGCATACCAAATTTTGTGGAGATAGCTGAACTCCTTCGATAAGATAACGGTATACAGACAGAAAGACAGACGGACAGACGGACCTAAGCTTCATCGACTATAACAATTTCACTTAACCATATTATTAAACATAAAATTCTTACTATTCTAAGAGCAAGCCAATTTGATACCAATTTTTATACATACTTCTTCATGTAATTAAAATATAAATTCGAATTCTCAATTAACATTTACAATTAACCTCATTTCTATTAATATAACCCTGACTTATTTGCTTAGTATATTGCCTTAACTTTACTTTAGAAAGCTCCATTTATTATTTTTTGTCTATATGCTAGAGCTTCTTTTACATAATTTGTCATTATGAACCAATTCCTTATATTTAGTATACTGAGAACTTCGTCTGAACCCAGAGTTGGACTTTCAAGGTGGACAATTCTAATTTCTATATATATAGGACATTTCCCTATCAGATGCAGTACGTCGCCTTTTACTTGGAGATTGCACATGGAGCACAAGGTGTTTTCTCTACTGACGTATGGGATAAAGCATAATTTAAGTAATTCGCGTCTCGTCATATAAATTATGCTGATAGTTTCTGTCCCGTAGTTGTCTTTCAAATAACTTATGTCATGCAGATCATATTGAAGTTTTCTGTATGCATTTCTAGTGTTGCTTTTCCTTGCCAATTCTATAAATGACTCTCTTTCCTTAATTAACAATTTGCTGTTGACTTTTTCCTGCCAAAGTCGCCACTTGAGAATTCCTCAAATTCCACTGGTTCCCCAATTTCTTCTGCTAGTTTTGCGTAATTGTCAAAAATAAAGTTTTTCTCTGTCAATAGCATGCGGGCTATTATTTTTGGTAATCGCTCTTCGTGGAGACTCAATAGCTTATTTATGTACCCAAAATGCATTACCGTTGGCAAAGCCGTTTCGACATAAATCATGTAATTTTGTGTATTGCTGGGTAGTCTAAATGCCCTTTTCACGTAGTACGTCACAAGTTTTTCCATTTCATTATTTCTCTCGCCTCCCCATACCTGCGAGGCATACAACAAAATTTATCTAATTGCCGATTCAAAAACTTAATTTTTACAGATGCTTTGACTTTATTATTGCCGAGGACTTGTTTCCATGAAATATTCATTCCCTTTTTTGCCTCTTTTAGCATTTCCATAGGAAAGTATTTGATAATCTAAGTGGTAATATCGAGAACGAGTGAAAAATGAAATCAACGGCATGATACATTGGCGCCTCTTTTACCTTTAAACACTCTTTGTATATGTGTACGTTAGGGTGTCCCAAGATATATGGGGTCGTTCACATATTACGTAACGCTCTTTTTTGCCATTTTAGACATCCCGCTCCCCCCTTGTAACAAGAAATAACAAATTTCAGACTCCCTCCCTTCCCCCGGTAGTAACAGTAACACATGTAAAAATTTTGTTCTGCCATTATGAAATAAAATTAGAAAGAAGTCTTTTTATAACAAAATAAACATAATTTCGCAATAATTCATAAATATTAAGGGGACTCATGAAGCATTAAAAATCAGCTTTGCGCAGTTTCGCCAGGAAGGATTCGCAAAGTTTCATGAGTGCATATTTGGCAAATTTTTTTTAACGAACCAGCTGATTGTCAAATCCTTAAAAGCTAGCTCACACTGTACAACACAAACAAACATCAAGCTGGTTTGAACAAAACAAAAATTCTTAAAATATCATTTTTGTGTTATAATTTTTGCATATTTCGATAAGCATATTGATTCATTAGAAAAATTCCAGATTTTTTCAATCAATTTTACTTTTAGTTCTTGTAAATATTTGAAATGTATTTTTAACTTTCACACATGTAGATAGTTGGATGGCTTAAGACGGGCTTAATTTGATTTGCACGAAAATTTTGCCGGTAGAATTGCCTGAGCACGTTTGCTCAGCCTCAGCTGTTATCTTTCCATAGAAAAAATGTACAGTTCAAAATTGATTGGCCCACAATTTAAGATATCAGTTTTGGAAAAGGGGCTGATAACGGGTGATCTATGTTCATTCAAATTCCAAAAAAAAAAAAAATCTTTCATAACTTTTTTAATTTTTCGACTTTGAGCATTATTTTACACCATTCATTTAAAGATTTCGAATATCTCGTTATAAATTATTATTTGGGCTTTTGGTCCCTCATTTTTCACTTATAGTGAAAAATGTAATATCTGGCAAGTGAAAAAATTTATTTTTCATAAATTGCCGCCGAGAAGTGTGGAAAGTCGATACGACCGGTTTCGAACCTAGCTTACAGGTTCATCATCAGGTATCTTTAACCAACAACTGAGCCACTCTGTCCACCTCAGCGATGTGAGGTAGGTCGGCTAAATTGTGCATATATATACACCATTGGCGTGCCCCGCCTTATTGTTAATAGATTTTTATTTTTGACCATCTTCATATTTCATTATTATATATCTTTTTCACGTCATGTTAAAGAATGATATCTTGAGAACATAAGAGATTTAAAAATTTTAAAACGGTTGAACGTCTCGTAAAAAAATCTTACGCAATTTTCTCTAAATTCTGACGTGATGGAATTTTTTTGAAAGTTTTAAATTTTTCAGCACACAAAAATCTAATCGAAACACCACTGCAACTCAAAAGGGGAAAATCAAATTTCAATTCTGCAGGCCAGTGTTATTATTCTAATTTCAGCGTAATACGTAACAATCGCAGGGAACCTTCCCTCCCCCTTGTAACGTTTCGTAACAGTTTCCTAATCCCCCCCACCCTCCTTCCTTGTTACGTAATATGTGAACGACCACTAAGGGAGGATTTTATTTTCCCAAAAATCGAAACGCATACCATTTTCTAAATGGTCCTTTTAGCTTAAATATGACATATAATTGGGATTGGAATACGATAACCCGTGCCTTTGAAGTTTGCTATGAAGTCTCTCCAAATTGAGTGCCCCAAAAGTAAGCATCGAAAAATTTTGATATTAAAAATCGTGGGTTTTCCTGAAATTATTGCAACATAACCACGATATCAGAAATAGGTATATAGTGAAATTATGTTTATCGTGCATTACAGTTCGAACAAAACTTCACTGGAGAATACTCAAAACTAATATATAATTTTAGCCTTAAATATTGACATGCATACCTTGAGGCTACAATTCATATCAAAAATCAACGCTTAAGATTTGTTAATATTCAAATATCTCACTCATTTTTCATTTGATCTGGTAATATTAGGGCTTAAAATGTTACCAATTGAACGGGCTTGCGATTCTTAAATCTTAATAGTCTTATACGCAAATGTGTGGTATAGTAAAATATATTTAAAATCAGAAAATATTTTTAAATGTTCAAGATTTTTTAATTTTCATAAGTTTGGTGGAGCTCTTTTTACTAGGGTATCTAAACTCTACATTTTTTTGGCATGATGGCAATTGTAAACTTAATGTTGTGAAGATAGGACCACGATATCCCCTGCCAAATGTCAATTTAACTTGTAGATGCTAGCTAAGACGGCTATAGCGCTCCAAAGCACGACCGTTTTCATACTTCTATTGCAGAGGTGGGCAATGTGAATGTATGCAATTTTTGCGATTGCATTGGTTACGCGTAAAATCTCTTTTGTTAATAATTCGGCAAACAACTGATTGACAATCGCGAGCAGGGCTGCCAGAAAGAGAATTCGCTAAACAAACGAAAATACCTCTAAAATAGCCACATTTTTTCTCGAACTGGCGAATTAATAGCCAACATTACCACAACGGTTCACACGACTTCTACAATTTATATTTTCAAGCTAACTTCCTTAATTTAAACATTCATGCAATCAGAGTATATACCACGACCTCCTTACATTTCCTATTTTTTCCAAAAAATCCTTGTGGGATTTTTCGTTGGTTTTTTGATTTCGGAAAATTTGGAAAAGGGGTTTTTAATAATTTTAAGGGGTTTTTTTCTCGGATAAATGTGGCACCCCTAAGCAAAAACCAGACTCTCCCGTATGTGTGAAAGCTCAAAAGCTCATCATGTGTACACGTGGAAGCTCTTCGCTCGCGAGCTCAAGGCGTGCCCACCTCTGTTATATTGATAGCATTTAGCAAATATAAAAGTTTAATCAAAATCGCACACGCTTAACACCACACCTCCCACCACACTATACATCCAAAAAAAATGTCCATATAAAACTTGTTTTTAATTTAGAATGCCTTAAAATGTCATACAGACTTTAAAAACCAATATAAACCTATTCTAAGAACTTCATCAAAGATGGGTCCGCCCAAAACTCATCTCTAATACAACATAAATGTCAATATTTCTTAATTTAAAAAAATTTGTCCTATTTTTCGAAATTTTTTAGGTGTTTGGTATAATTTATACTTTTTTAAGGCAAACACATTTAGCGTTTTAATGCAATTTCGAAAACGGCTCCTTTTAATCATATGCTTTGCGAGTTTGTACGTTTATCTTTTAAATATCGACTCAAAGATTTTGAAAACTCTTAAAAACGTTAGACATCGAGATAACATAAGTTCTAGTCAGAGCCGCTGTGTTATGGGTGTTACCTGTAGAGTGATTTGCTTGGTCTTGCCCTTATGCAAAACGGTTTTAAAAACTAATAATTTTTACCAAAAAAGTTATTAAAATATTAAATAGTAATATTTTTTGGGTATATAATAATTGTTTTTTTAGTAAAGAAACTCCAACTTAAAAAACTTCAGTTATAGGTTGTAAGTAAGGTCAGTGCACCACTTAAGGCCCACCTAAGACCTTTTCCATTGCAGCGTACAAAGTATTGATGATACAGGCTCGATTTTTATACCCAGCGTAAGCGGGGTATATTAGTTTTGTGCAAATCTTGTAACAGGGAGAATTAAGCTCCGGAGATATAGACAAATATATATAGAAATGATCAGGATCAAAAACTGAATCGATTTAGACATGTCCGTCTGTCCCGTCCGTCCGTCTTGTCCGTCCGTCCGTGGTCGGATCTCCTCCGAAACGGCTGAACCAATGAAGTCGAAATTTGGCACACATGTATATCGGGGTCCGAGTATGATCCTAAGTAAAAATGGGAGACATCCGCCCACTGCCACGCCCACAAATGAGTTTATTGTGTTTTCAGTAAAATGCTTGTCACTTGCGAACCACTCAACACATTCCATTGATATTTGGTGTACTGGTAAACTACGAAAAGGGACATATCCTGGAAATAAATTGACGCCGGCCTCCTCGAGCCACGCCCACAAATAAGCCCACTAATAAGGGCTTATCGTAACTTGTGAAGTAAAAGGCGTAGAAGCTTCAAATTCGCAGCATAGGTTGACCAAGGCGAATGAAAGGTGTAGGAAACAAATTTATATGGCCCGCCCACTGCCACGCCCACAAATGGAGAATTTTCGTAACTTCCGAAGTAAAAGGCGTAGAAGCTTCAAATTCGCAACAAAGGTTCACCAAGGCGAATGAAAGGTGTAGGGAAATAATTTATATGGCCCGCCCACTGCCACGCCGACAAATAGAAAAGCAAAACATAGTGCACTCATAATGTCGGGACGCTGGGTATTTCAAAGTCGGGCTTGACCGACTTTAGCATTCTTACTTGTTTTTTTTTTGTGTTTTGCAATGCTTGAAGTATTATTATGGTTGTACTATTTTCCCCCATAGTTCGAAGAATTATGCATTCAGAATTATGGAAAGTCCGGTTTGAGCACTGTAAAAGAAAGGACACAAAAAAAGAAAATTCATTTCTAAACTGAAAGTGCATGAGGTTCGAAAGTCAATTTTTCTTCTTTCAATAAAATGATGGTTCTCTTTCCTTCCACGCCATACCCAGCACCCTATAAATTGCGCGTATTTAATTTGAAAAAAATAAAAAATCACAAAATCAAAAGGATGCACAGTTACGTTGTTCAACTCATTAAAGCCATTTGTGGCGGGACTGCCGGGCTGCATGCTTCGTGTGGTCGTTTCGTAATGCAATCAGAACTCTTTGTTAACCAGCAAATGCGGATGCCTTAGGGAAGCTTTTGTGGTAATAATGAACTATGGGGTTGGCCAGTTTTTTCCCCCTAAGCATGCGATATTTCTCGAGCATGTCGATTTTTTATTTTATTCTCTTCTCTTTCTATCTCTCCCTCTCCTCTCTCTCTCTCTCTCTCTCTCTCCTCTCTCTCTCTCTCTCTCTCTCTCTCTCTCTCTCTCTCTCTCTCTCTCTCTTTTATGTCTTATACACATGTCTGGTATAGGGATGTAAACTCGTAAAATTCGGATTTTTATTCGTATTTCCGAGTATTCATGCGACACTAAAAAAAATTGTTTTAAATATTTTTAAGAATACACCGTAAAGTCATTGAATAAACGATTTCCGAAATAGCAAGAAAAATTCTAATGGAATACGAAGAGAAAAGAAATAAAAAAAAATTGTTAAAAAAGGAATGGGTGAAGAGGGGAGATAAGAGTGAGAAGAAGAAAAAAGAGAAAAAGGAAAGAAGGAGATGATGAAGAGAAAAGAAGGAAAGAACGAAACGAACAAAAGACGAATAATAGAAAATAAAGAGACCCAGAAAAACTAAATAGCATAAGAATATCAGAAATAAATTAAAGGTACACGGAAGAAATACGCCTTCAAAAAAATTAAACTAAAAGAAGATAAAAAAATCAGAATAACAGAATACAAAGACAGCAGGACAAGGTAAAAGTGATTAGGAAAAAAAGAAGCAAAGCGCAGAAAAAAATCCAACAAAAAAAAATTGAAGGACATTGCACGACTCTCAAAAAATGCACGACCAACAACCCTAATTCCGTATTCGATAACAACTACAACGTATTTTTTCACATTCGCTAGTTTTTTTCGCATGAAAACGAGAATTGCTAGTTTTTCAAGAAATCGTTCTCTCAATTGCTTGGCTCAGCATGTGTCGCAATGCATTATACGAGCGAATTTAATACCCCGTAATGTTAAGTACGTAATTTACGTACCGAACATAACTGATCGGGGGGTTGTAACCCTTGATGGAAGATTCATTGCGGACAAAAACGAAGTGGGCTTTTTGAACTTCAATTGCTTTGACTTAATCGACTTACCGCTGTGCCATGGCAATTGCCAATTTCAATGAGTGCCCTTATTTCTCGAAACGTACATTTAATAAAAAACAATTGTATATGTATATAAAAAAATACATGGAAGAAAAATGTCGGAAATAAAAAGTATCATCATCAAAAATGAATGAAGTGAATAAATTTTTCTTTTATTTTCCTATTTATTAGAACTTATACGATATCACACAAATTTCATTCATTGTTCCACAATGCTTTTTATCCTAATCTCCAAATTCCACCAAAATATTTTCATACAGTCTTTCCTTATGCATAACAATGCAGTTTTATGTTTTTTTTTCTCGTCTTCTTTTTTAAAGCCTTTTTATCCAGAAGTAAAAAAGTCCAAAGTTGTGTTCATGCATATGTGAAAAAATATTAGCATACTCTGAGGTGCTTAAAGCATGAAATTGCTAAAATGCTTTTAAAACAAGCTGAATCCGAATGGAAATTATAGTTCAAAACTATTGTTCGAGCTCTTCGCACACACAAAAGCTACATTTTGACGCACAAAAAGGATTCAAAAACATATGTACATGCATATGTGTATGTCCACTGTACACATATATAAATAAATGTATAAATATATAATAAAAAGAAAAAGAGAAAACGAAATAAAAACTTTTGATCTCGAAATATTGGTTTCAATAAAAAGTTTTATGCTTGTAACAAGTTTTAATAGCATTTTTATGAGATGTCTTTAGCGAGAGTAGTAGCTACACGAGAGCAAAGAGAATAGCACTTTGGGCTTTTGTAATTTTCCATGGAAACTTTTTTTAAATTAAATTAATATAAATCCATTAGATTAGGCAATGGGAAATATGGTAACTTTCGAAATAAATTTCAAAGCGAGATGACTCAGAGTATAAAGTGAGAGGAGCGCACATACATATTTGATTAGAGACATAGAAAGATTCATACGGAAGAGCGTTTATTTGTTAGGTTATGACAAGGAACTGGAAATTTTAATTTAAAAGTACTTAGCTCATAAATAAAGGGAGACGTTTTAGACCCTCTACCTCAAAAATGACCTTGCATTCGTGCATAGCTTATATTTTTCAAAGATGGCCACCAGACTATTGCTCCGTACATCAGAATAGGTCTAACATTTGCCGTGTAAATCCAGTGCAATAGTTATAGGATTAGTTCCCTGAGGTCTTTGGTCACATTCATTCCCGTTACAATTCTCATCAGCTTTATGAGGGCCTCAAGAATAATTATATGTATGGGCCAAAATTCTTTCTAATGCCTAAATTTCTGTCTCTGTCAACGAAATTCAGTGTTCGTAAAAGAGCAAATCAAATTAAAAACACATAAATTTCCATCTTGTTTACTCGCAAATCACAATAACATTTCTTGTTTGGCAAGACAAAACAAGATAAGACAACAATGTTACCGTAGTTTGCGAAGAAAAAAAATTGAGTTTTGTTAATAATTGATTTTTTTCAATTCGACTAGAGTATTTTATTTCGTTAATCATACAATTTCTGTTAAAATTAATTTTTTATCAATTTGGTTTGCTCCTTCAGAAAAACTGAATTTCATTGACAGGGACAGAAGTTAAGGCATTAAAAAGAATTTTGGCCCGTATATCGTTTTGAATCAAAAAGTAAAGTATCTGAAGTAAAAGTTCTCCAGGTCCATCTGTATGTACGCATGTATTTATCCCTACTACCTTACAGTATCAAAACTTACTTCAAAACTTCGAAGTTCGAAGGAATCTATCGAACGTATTCACTCTCTTTTTAGCTTTGCTAAATGTGCATCTCCCTCTCAACTTCCGTTTTATTTTTTCGTTACAAAGTCTTTTTCTTGCCCGCAAGTGAAGCATTCCTTAAGAAGTTATACTTTAAAAAATAGCACCTCTGCTGTGGTTCTACCTTTCCTTGAAAATATAATACTCAAGTGTAAAAAAATTTTTTTTGCTTGCTACTATTGTTTTCATTGCATGATATGTTTAGGCTTTCATAATAAAAATAATTGCTGTTAAAAAGTTACCGTTTTTTTTGTTATATAAGTCTTATCTGAAAAAAGTGATGAAGTGAGCGTAAATAGCAGTGGTCAGGTTTTTGTTGCAAACAACCACCTTGCTTACTTTAATAGAAAGGCAAAAAAATACGTGATTTTTTTTTATGTACTCTGCTTTGGAAACAAAAGGATTTAAAATATGGCCTTGAAACGAGTCGTTTGCTCAGATGATCAAATGCAATTCTATGGAACGCCTTAACATTTACTCCAAAATTCGGAGCACGTGGATGAAACGATCACTTGACGATCACTTGCCCGCAAAAGGAAGAGTGAACCGTTCAAGCTTGCTATACAATTCAAGAAAAGCGCTATACAGAATTGCAAGCATTGAAACAGTTCGTGTTTGCTTACGAGAACTGAGCTTGAGCTGCCAAGTATGTAGATAAACGTATTCACTTCTCAAAAGAACATTTTAAATGGCTAGTGAAGAAGTCGAGAAATATTCCTTAGACAGACAAAAGCAAGTTTGTGTTGTTTTGCTGGAAAAGGCTCTCGTGCTTTTGTCAGGAGACCTCCAAACTCAGTTTTTTTAAACCGCGCCAAAAAAACAGGACAATTGAGAAAGAATATTCTAGAGATTTTAAAGGCCATAAGGGATCCCATATACCGACTTTGGTTCAATTTCTTTTATGAAAACCGCCTCTTTGCCACGCCCACGACACAGGGTATGTCGGGTATAAGAACTGTGACAATGAAGAATAAGGCATAAATTTAGTATATTTACAGCAGCTGTTCAAGTTCAACAAGGACCAACATGTTTACGTTGATATTCTAAAATATTATTTTGCCCTACGGAGATGAGTAAATGCTATTAGTTTGGGTATTCCAGCCTAATCAACGAACAAAACAGCGATGAAATTGTTTGAACTTCAAGAAGTGGCCTTTGCTGTCGCCAGAGCTAAACGAGTCAAACCTTTTCGTGTTTAACAAAAAATCCTAAGAAGTTTTCTCTCTATCATCAAACACTTCCTCATATTCTGCATATATAGGGCATTTTAACAATATCTGATATGACAAATTTTCTGACTAGAGTACAATTAAATCAAATACTTTGTATACTCCACCTAGAAATGTCTTTCCGTCGTTCATTGCTCCTGTACCAGGTGAATTAATGTGTATCAAGTTAGCCGAGACTTTTTGAAATTTCCCGAAAAAAAATATTGTGCTGTTATGTGCCAATTTTTGGCTATCATGTGCCGTTTCGAAAAAAAATTCCTCAAGGCATGCCATTTTTATGAGGAGGTCCTTTTTTCGTGTCAAGTTAGCCTGATTAGAACCGCGATTATTGTGCCGAGATGTGCAAAAAGCAGTACAAACAAGTAAGGGTGTTATAGTCAGGCGAGCCTGACAATAGAATACCCGACACAGACACACATGTTCAAATCATTTTTAACATCAAGAGGTGTTTAAGACCATAAGGGGCCCCATATACCGACTTTTGATAGATTTCTTTATGAAAAATGCCCCTTTTCCACGCCCAATTTTCCAATTTTTGTTGAACTATAATCGGAGGCTTAAATATACGCTCAAATTTTAAGTTTCATTAAAATCAGATTTTAAGGCAGTTTTGTGATTTTTGTGACAGACCGTAGTACTGGAGGTACCCTTAAAAATGGACCGATCAAAGAAATTTTTTGGAAGGATGTTTAAGGCTTTAAAGGAAGCACAAGTGCCAAATTTCGTTCAAGTCCCATTTGAATTTAGGGTGAAGGAGACAATTTTCGAAAACCGCCCTTCTACCACGCCCAAATTTACAATTTTTGAAATAATATTACTCTCCTTTAAATATGATCAAATATCAAAATTCATCAAAATATCTTGAAAAACTTCGATTTTCGAGCAGTTTTTGTGATTTTCGTAACAGACTCTAGTACTGGAGGTACCCCTAAAATTGGTCCGATCGGGTCCATTCTCGAACTTAGTCCTACTCATGTCCCCGTGAGCACGCATACTAAATCGAGATAGCTCAACTCCTTCGATATATTTTGTATGGTCTATCTCGACTGGTTCTGGGTGTTACACACAACCACACAAACGCAATATACCCTCGACACAGAGTGTGTCGGGTATAAAAAGTACGAAAATGAAAATGCAGTACATTTTCGGGTTTATATTTTTGGCAGTACAACGCAGTACCACAGCCGGAAGTTTCACTACTTCTGCAGTACTTCCGAAGTGGTGAAAATTCATACTGCGACTACTCGCATTACTAACATTTACTTCTAATGAAGTTTGTAAGAAGATGGCCACTATTTTCAGTACTTCAAAATTCATGTGTTATTCATTAGGTCCGCATGAAAACTTCATTTGGGAAAAGTGCACGTGCTGGCTGGCTAAAATGGATCCAACGTGCATGATTATTTCATTCGAAAATAGAGTATATGCTGCTAACATGAATGAAAATATCATTCTGAACAAAGCCAACGGTGCCAACGGTAATGAGAATTTAATTTGAAACAAGTAAGAAAGCTAAAGTCGGTCAAGCCCGACATTGAAATACCCAGCGTCCCGACAATATTGGCGTACTATGTTTTTCCTCTCCATTTGTGGGCGTGGCAGTGGGAGGGCCACATAAATTTTTTTCCTACACCTTTCATTCGCCTTGGTCAACCTATGTTGCGAATTTGAAGCTTCTACGCCTTTTACTTCAGAAGTTACGATAAACCCATACTTGTGGGCTTATTTCTGGGTGTGGCTCCAAGAGTACGGCGTCCATTTTTTTTTCGGGATATGTCCCTTTTCATAGTTTACCAGTAAACCAAATATCAGTGAAATGTGTTGAGTGGTTCGCAAGTTCCAAGCATTATACTGAAAAAAACCTTAAATTCATTTGTGGGCGTGGCAGTGGGCGGATGTCTCCCATTTTTACTTAGGGTCATACTCGGATCCCGATATACCTGTGTGACGAATTTCGACTTGATTGGTTCAGCCGTTTCGGAGGAGATCCGACCACGGACAGACGGACGGACGGACAGACGGACGGACGGACAGACGGGCATGTCTAAATCGATTCAGTTTTTGATCCTGATCATTTCTATATATATTTGTCTATATCTCCGGAGCTTAATTCTCCCTGTTACAGGATTTGCACAGAACTAGTCCCTGCTTACGCTGGGTATAAAAATAGTATACGCCGCGGGGATCTGAGAGGAGAGGAAAATAAATTTTTTTAATTTTCGAAATGTATTAAAAAGCGGTTTCGAAGTTGTATTTTTTCAATGAATATTTTAAAAATATTGGGCGGTTATGGCCATATTTCGTTACTTCGTGACTGTGACACATCATCGATTTTAGAAAGACTTTTAAGAGAAACATAAGAAAGAGTTTTAATTGTCGAAACATATTTAGTACAAGTAAATTATAAAACTTTTGAGAATTGTAAACACACAGATTGAAAAGCATCTTATCATGACAACTTCATAGGAGCTTCATTGAAAATAGGAGTATACAACCCTCTTTCAAATGAAAATTTCATTTGAAGAAGGGTCTGTTGCAACGCGCTCTTGCTTCGGTGATATTTTCACTAGAAGATCATTTGAAAAAGCACCAATTGCCCTCTTTCGAAATGAATGCTTCACTTACTTCTGCAATAATGATTTGTTCATGCATACGATACAGTCCGGTTGGGATACCGCTTCAAAAATCAGTACGTTTACTCCCAAAAACAGTACGTATGGCAACCCTAGCCATTACTCAAGTCAAATTGAGTCAAAGGCTTTGATGAATTTCATAGCCAATGTGAGAGCAGTGCTGCCAGGTTGAGAGATATTTTCTATTTGGAGGGATTTTTCGCAACAGATATTGGAAAAAGGGATTTTCTCTGCTTTGTTGTACACTATAAAGGGATTTTTCAATAATCGATACAAAAGCTTAAGTGGCTAATTCACACTCGAGCATGCTCAAGCGAGCGGCTCGGCTCGAGGCAATACTCGATCGTATGTGGTAATGTGGGTTGATAAAAAGAAAGCAAAATAATTTTATCCTTAAAGGCTATAAAGTTAAACTACGAGCTCATACATATTTAGATCAGGGACCTGACTTTTATAAGTATTTTCGAAAAAATTCTTAACATAATAATAATTTGGGACTAAAATAATTAAAATATTTCATAATTATTATCAAAAATATTTATATTTTTAAATTTCCATATAACTATAATAGATGAGAAAATATTTTATTAATTGAAAATAATCGCGCCTATTCCCAATAATATTTCGCGTGAACTTTTCCGCTAGTTTCAATACAAATTTCAATTGAAACTGGCGGAAAAGTTCACGTGAAATATTATTCAGAATAGGGGTGAATATGTTATTTAAAGTCAAATGAAAACTATTTTATGCTATGTTCTCACTATAGGGGTTAAGTTCTTAACCCGATACTTTAACTCAAAGCGTTCATATCAGCTTTGAGCGAGTTAGGGTTTACTAAAGTCATATGACCCAGCCGGAAAGTGGACTACTTCTGTACTGCTTCCGAAGTGGTGAAAATTCATGCGGCTACTCGCATTACTAATCGTAACTGTTAATGAAGTTTGTTAGAAGATGGCCGCTGTTTTCATTACATGCATGCGATAATGTCCGGCTTGGGAGTTTGAAATATAAAAAACGCGCAAGGTATATCTGATATACTATATCATCGAGAAATTGCAAATAAAAATGGAATTTGCTTTATTAGAAATGTTTAAAGAAGCTGAAAAAGCCAAAGGAATATTGGAAGCAATAATATTAGAAGACCATTGCAATAACCGCACGAACCAAAATAGATTAATGGAGCTAATGATGAAAGCGGCATCACAAAATGTTCCAAAACCTGTGATCAAAATTAACATATCCAAACGTGTGACGTGTTTTTTGTTTTTTTTAAAGTTTTTATACCCGACACACTCTGTGTCGAGGGTATATTGCGTTTGTGTGGTTGTGTGTAACACCCAGAACCATTCGAGATAGACCATACAAAATATATATAGAAATGATCAGCGTCACCAGGAGATTCGATTTAGACATGTCCGTCTGTCTGTCTGTCCGTCTGTCTGTTTGTATACAGTTTTCTTATCGAAGGAGTTGAGCTTTCTCGACGAAATTGGGTATGCGTTCTCACGGAGCCATGAGTAAGAACAAGTTCGAGAATGGACCCGATCGGACCATTTTTAGGGGTACCTCCAGTACTAGGGTCTGTTACAAAAATCACAAAAACTGCTCTTAAATCGAAGTTTTTCAAGATAGTTTGATGAAATTTTATATTTGAACATGTTTAAAGGCAAGTAATACGATTTCAAAAAATTGGAAAAGTGGGCGTGGCAGAAGGGCGGTTTTCGAAAATTGTCTCCTACACCCGAAATTCAAATGGGACTTGAACAAACGATGACTTTGTAGTCATTAACATCCTTCCCAAAAATTTCTTTAATAGGTCCATTTTTAGGGGTACCTCCAGTACTAGGGTCTGTAACAAAAATCCAAAAACTGCCTCAAAATCAGACTTTTTCGAAATATTTTAATGAAACTTAGATTTTGAGCGTTTATTTAAGCCTCCGATTATAATTAAGCAAAAATTGGAAAAGTGGGCGTGGCAAGCGGGCAGGTTTTCATGAAGAAATTTAACAAAAGTCAGTAAATCGGGCCCCTTATGGCCTTAAATAACTCTTAATATGAAAAACTATTTAAACATGTATGTCTGTGTCGGGTATTCTATTGTCAGGCTCGCCTGACTATAACACCCTTACTTGTTTAAATACGTGCGTAGAGAAATTTGCTACTAAGGAATACGCATGGCTGCCCGAATATCAAAAACGTTTAAATCCGTTCGTTTACGTAACGCTAAATCACTTCGTTTTCATACCGTAAAAGAGGCAAGAAAACGGACTGATTTCGGTACTTTTTACTTTTCAATCAGTTCCTTTACGTACCGCCAAACCAGTTCCTATTTATACCGGATAAGCGGTAAGTCTACGAAGAGTTTCCGCGCTGAAATAATTTTTTCTTATTTTTATACTAAAAACTATGCAAGTGTTAGTGAAATGGCGTTACGTATACGATACGTTTCCATACCGCAAAATGCACTACGTTTTTTTTTTTTTTCTTACAGGGATAGCTCATTGCAGTTTAGTTTTGAAAGTAAACACAGACACCGACTTCAAAAAGTGTAAAATTTTTAGATTGGAAAAGAAACCCACAATCTGGCATCACTGCTCTCAGCAGTTCCGCCATGTTTTTCGATTGTGCGGATTGAGAATTCTCCGTCTGCATCTGTTTTGACCCTTGAAAAATTAAGAAGTCCAAAGAACACTTTCACCTTAAATCTTAGCTGGCGTGTGCTTTTGGGATTTATGGATTCCAAAATATTTTTTAATGAAGTCGATATTTTATTTATTATTCATTTCATATTCATTTCATAATACATACCTAATAGGACATCTTTCTTTCATTGTTGAATTGTACTAACACGCATGAATTAGTAAGATATTATGTAGTTATATCTATCTCTCTCCCTTTATGTCATTTCGTTTCGTTCTTTTCGTTGCATCATATGCCCAATTTAGGTTCAAATTTGGTCATTTCGAAGTCCGTTCGACTACTTTTCGACCTAATTTGTTCGAATTGCCTTCTCAGTGCCCTAACTTTAAAGACGAAATGCCCTGTTATGCCCTATTATTACCGCCAAACGACTTCCATTCTATTACCCACTGACGTCGAATCGACGTCGTACAGACGTAATTATGCCCTATTTAGGTTAGGTCAACGAAATATTCTGACCTAAAATAGGTAAAAAACAAGTAAGGGTGTTATAGTCAGGCGAGCCTGACAATAGAATACCCGACACAGACACACATGTTCAAATAACATTTAATATCCAGAGGTGTTTAAGGCCATTAGAGGCCCCATATACCGACCTTTGATAGATTTTTTTATGAAAACCGCCCTTTTGCCACGCCCACTTTTCCAATTTTTTTGAATTCTAATCGGGGGCTTAAATATACGCTCAAATTCTAAGTTTCATTAAAATTTTGCGAAAAAGTCCGATTTTAAGGCAGTTTTGGGATTTTTGTGACGACCCTAGTACTGGAGGTACCCTTAAAAATGGACCGATCAAGAAAATTTTTTGGAAGGATGTTTAAGGCTACAAAGGAAGCATAAGTGCCAAATTTCGTTCAAGTCCCATTTGAATTTCGGGTGTAGGAGACAATTTTCGAAAACCGCCCTTCTGCCACGCCCAATTTTCCAATTTTCGGAAATAATATTACTGGCCTTTAAATATGATCAAATATCAAATTTCATCAAAATATCTTGAAAAACATCGGTTTTAGAGCAGTTTTTGTGATTTTCATAACACCCTAGTACTGGAGGTACCCCTAAAAATGGTCCGATCGGGTCCATTCTCGAACTTGTTCTTACTCATGTCCCCGTGAGCACGCATACCAAATTTTGTCAAGATAGCTCAATTTCTTCGATAAGATAACTGTATACAAACAGACGGACAGACGGACAGACGGACGGACATGTCTAAATCGAATCTCCTGGTGACACTGATCATTTCTATATATATTTTGTATGGTCTATCTCGACTAGTTCTCGGTGTTACACACAACCACACAAACGCAATATACCCTCGACACAGAGTGTGTCGGGTATAATTACTAATTTTCAGCCTATTCTGCTAGTTGGGATATTCATGCATTGTCATCCAAACCAAACATATGTATGAGCAAAGTTTCAGATCAATCGGAAATCGGGAACTGAGTCAAATTTAAGTTGTGAGATTCCTTTACAAAGTTTGTTAATTTATTACAAGTGAAGCGAATAAAAATTGAACAATATATATTTTCAAAGACGTTAAAACTTCTCATGAAAAATAAAAGTTATTAAGAAACGTAAAAACCAAAAATTGGAAAGAAAAAGTTATGAAAAGACGTATTGAATTTTTTGAATTGGTAAAAGTTTTTAAAAGATTTTAAATAATTTTCTTTGAAATAAAGGCAACTTTTTCAAAATCTGAAATTTCAAAAATTATTATTTCGGGTCCCTGATTTGAATACGCAGGAAAAAATAAAAACTTATGTGGTACTTTTCTATATTTAATATTACAAATATTACAAACAACAGTGTGATAATGCGAAATAATGAGGGCTTTAAAAAAGGTAATAAAAAATTAACTTATATGGCATTCAGACCGCATCTAAATCCCGGGATTTCGGCACTTTTGAGGATTTCAGCCGATATCCAGTCGAAATCTAGCGGATTTCCCATACAAATGAATGTCAAACGAAATCCGCTCAGAAATTGGATTTCAACGAAATCCCGAGAGAAATCCGGAACAAACTGAATGCAACTCTGTGTTTTTCGATATGTATCGAAGAAATGCTGCAACACTACTGTCAAATTCTGGAAAAACCAAAGTAAACAAACAGGCAATGCTGCCACACGCAAACGATAAATTCCCTACAAACTAAAAAAAATCCCCACGATTCGTTTTTCCCTACCACAAATAACGTTATATTTTTTTAAAAATAATATGCCTCTTGCATACAAAAATATATGAGTAGCCATGAATATGGTAGGCTAATATTTTTGAAAATCTTTCAGGGTAGTCTGAAACTCCGAATCGTACTAAAGTCATTTGAAATTTTGTTTGTTTTTTTTTCAAAATAAAATGTTTCTTTAAAAAAATAAGTTTTTTGTTGTGGTTCAAGTAAAAATTATTTCATTAAAAATATGAATAGGCCTTATCTTGCAGCGGTAAATAAAGCAGTTTTCAATTTATTCAAAAAAGCCTATACAAATACTATTTCAATTTTCAAATTTGTAAACTATCGACGCTTAACGATATCTTCTACAGAACTTTGCCACATAAACACAGATTGGCATAGTTTTTATTTTGTCTTTTTAATTTTATGACAACCAAATTTATACATTTGCCGATTTTAAGAAATCTGTACTCTTGTCCCTACAAGTAATTTTTGTTTAAAAAACTCCCTTAAAATGTTTAGGGAAATTTCCCTACAATTGGCAGCACTACAAACAGATGAATGGCTGTCAAACCAATTCCTCTCAATGGCGATATTGTCGTGTGAACGCTTGGATTTCGATATGGATTTCACGAAATCCAAGAGCCGAAATCCCGGGATTTCGGTGCTCGTCTGAATGGCATATTAGAGAGGTTGTAGAGAAAAATTTTGATAAACTTCTCCAAATTATGAAATTATTTGAGACTTTTTGCGGGGTATGTTATACTTAAATCAGTTTCAAATCCTTATAAAGTGGCATCTTGTGAGAAATTTTTCAAATTGTATCCTCTTAAAGCCTTAAATATTGAAACAGTGGATTTGTACAATTAGACATTCATACAAAATTTCATTCATTTAGTTTTGAGCCTTTCGGATTTTGAGGCTTTCGATGCAAATAAACGATTACGGGATTGCCCTTAACGATTTGCTCAAACGAATTTTGCATTTGTGTGATGAGATTTTTAAATCTATGTTACTATTGAAAGACTAAATCCTATTCGTAGTCAAATTTAAAAAAAAAAACAAGTAAGAAAGCTAAAGTCGGTCAAGCCCGACTTTGAAATACCCAGCGTCCTGACATTATGAGCGCACTATGTTTTGCTTCTCTATTTGTGGGGGTGGCAGTGGTCGTGCCACATAAATTATTTTCCTACACCTTTCATTCGCCTTGTTCAACCTATGTTGCGAATTTGAAGCTTCTACGCCTTTTACTTCAAAAGTTACGAGAAGCCCTTATTTGTGGGCTTATTTGTGGGCGTGGATTGAGGAGGGCGGCGTCCGTTTTTCCCAGGATATGTCCCTTTTTGTAGTTTACCAGTACACCAAATATCAATGGAATGTGTTGAGTGGTTCGCAAGTTACAAGCATTTTACTGAAAACACAATAAATTCATTTGTGGGCGTGGCAGTTGGCGGATGTCTCCCAGTTTTACTTAGGATCATACTCGGACCCCGATATACATGTGTACCAAATTTAGACTTCAGTGGTTCAGCCGTTTCGGAGGAGATCCGACCACGGACGGACGGACAGACGGACAGACGGACAGACGGACGGACGGACGCACGCACGGACGGACAGACGGACAGACGGACATGTCTAAATCGATTCAGTTTTTGATCCTGATCAATTCTAAATATATTTGTCTTCATCTCCGGAGCTTAATTCTCCCTGTTACAAGATTCGCACAAAACTAATATACCCTGCTTACGCTGGGTATAAAAACAGCAACACAACATAGGTACATCAAGAAATAGATTCAATTAAATTTATTCAAGTTTTTTAAATTGTTCCCAAAGTCCTCCGTTTAGGTTTACATTCGAAATTATATAATTTTGATTTTTCCCACTTCAGCAATTAAATTTAATCCTTAATGAAAACAATTCAAATTAAAAAGCCTCCGCCATGATGGAGTCCTTGAAATTTATTTGTTCAACTAATAAACACTGAAAAACATTGAATGGCCCATTCAGTATGTCTGTCTGTAATCAAGCAATTTAACAGTCATTTTTCCATTCCTCTTTCGCCGCTAGGACCATCATTCAAATATATCTTGCCATATTACCGCACTTAAAGGCTCCAAAGAGGCATTATATTTTGTAAGAGCAGTACCAATTTTTCAAAGCTATTTCAAAAAGTAATGTATACACAAAAAGCGCAGTCATAGCCAAAGCCATTGCCATTTCCATAGCCATAGATGTATAGTCGCAGTCGTAGTCATGTCATAGCATGACTTTTTATGCTGCCATAGCCCGTAATATGCGCGTTACAAAACTGCCAACTTGTTTTACAGCTTACATCCGGTTTGGTTACGACTCCGGAGCAGCGCATATTTCCGTTCATTCGTCCGTCCGTGCTCCCATCCGCGCGCTCGTCCGTTCGCCCATTCGGTTGTCGCCCTCTCGGCATACCTAAGTATGTGTGTCGCTGTCTATTCGGCTGTGGTGGGCTGTGCGACTGAGCGTTGGATGGCGCGCCATGGCGTGTACGCCATTTTTGTTTCTTCTTGATTTTTAGATCGCACTGCGTACGCATGCACACATACATATAAATATATATCTATGTATAAATATTTATACATATATATATATATATATATAGTCAAGTGAATGAATTTAGATGCCGAGCCGAGCGGAAGGACGAACGAAAAATTCTTAGCTTGGGTGACCTTCTGTCTATTACCATGGGGCCGTGACTATTGGTGCGGACAGGAAATGTACGTCTGCAAAGTTTTAACTACGGATCGTCGCATGCACTTCTAACGTTGACAGTTGTTGGAAAACGAGCGTGCTATGTACAATGCTCAAAAATAATTATTTATAGGTATATATATATATATCAATACATATATACAGAAGCAAATAAATGACAAGAGCTTAAAGAATTATTCAGATGGAGATGAAAAAAATGTTTTTTGTTTTTGTTATTTTGCCAACTCATTTTCAAATTCATTTCATTTTGATTGGCTTAAAATCTCATTGAATTGTGAAACGAAATTGTTCTATTATGCTCAAACGCCTGCGGATAGGTGCAAAAATATATAACGACCATACAAATTTATATTTCTATGGATATTGAAAGCTCTCTCGTATAATTACAATACCAATTACAGGGTATCGCATTCAAATGTCATGAAAGTAATTAGCTTTATATAGTTAAACGGATAGAAAATTATCCACGCAATTACATTAAATGGGTCCAAATTTCGTATTTGAAGGCCCCATCGTCAGCACAGTACGCGCAAAAAATAAAATGAAGTAAAATAAAATAAAATAAAATAAAAAACAAGTAAGGGTGTTATAGTCAGGCAAGCCTGACAATAGAATACCCGACACAGACACACATCTTCAAATAATTTTTAATATCAGGAGTTGTTTAAGGCCATAGGGGCCCCATATACCGACTTTTGTTTAATTTCTTTATGAAAACCGCCCCTTTGCCACGCCCACTTTTCCAATTTTTCGGAATTCTAATCGGAGGCTTAAATATACGCGCAAATTCTAAGTTTCATTGAATTATTTGGAAAAAGTAAGATTTTAGGGCAGTTTTGAGATTTTTGTGACAGACCCTAGTACTGCAGGTACCCTTAATAATGGACCGATCAAAAAAAATTTTGGGCAGGATGTTTATGGCTACAAAGGTTGTGTAAGTTGCAATTTTCGTTGAAGTCCCATAGGCGTTTCGGGAGTGCGAAAAACGCCCTTCTGCCACGCCCATTTTTCTAATTTTTGTAAATCATGTTCAAATGCCAAATTTCATCAAAATATCGTGAAAAACGTCGGTTTTAGAGCAGCTTTTGTGATTTTCACAACAGACCCAAGTACTGGAGTTACCCCTAAAAATGGTCCGATCGGGTCCATTCTCGAACTTGTTCTTACTCATGTCCCCGTGGGAACGCATACCAAATTTCGTCGTGATAGCTCAACTCGTTCGATAAGAAAACTGTATACAAACAGACAGACGGACAGACAGACAGACGGACATGACTAAATCAAATCTCTTAGTGACGCTGATCATTTCTATATATATTTTGTATGGTCTATCTCGACTGGTTCTGGGTGTTACATACAACCACACAAACGCAATATACCCTCGACACAGAGTGTGTTGGGTATAATGAGTAATGATTGTGGAAGCGGAAGCGGAGAGTGCTAGCCGAAACCTTAGCTATCCATTCCACAAAAAACGGGCGAACATAGACGAATTACCTGCTTTATTTCGTTCAATGCAAGCGACTTGCTTTCTTTGATATATGTTTATTTACTTCGCAGACGTGTATTGTAGGCGCCAATATTTTATGTGATCTAAACATTTTCATGCAAATCTGTCCGAAGCAACTGTCACCAACAGAAAATGCTACCGAAATGCATTGTTAGCCCTTTTTGACAGCGCTCCACAACATGCCTATGCTATTTGACTGTGAGTGTACGTTTTTCAGTGTGTTAGCGCGCGCCTATGTGTGTGTGTGTGTATATGTATAGTGGAATTTACGAATTGATGCAATATCCTATTGCAGGCTCTTTGCCGTAAAAGAGATTGTGTAAAAAGGATGTTTAAAGAATTTAAAGAGGATTGAAAGTTGTTGGAAAAAATGTAATGACAGTAGAATCAAATGAATCCGAAATTGAATAATTTTGTACTTACTTCTTTCCTTTACAAATGATGGAGGTTTATGGTAGTTTTTTTTTTAATTTTTTTGTATGACAGCTCGTAAAGGAAAATTCCTTTCACAATGCCTTCATGCACGCATTTAGATTATCATAAAATGCGCTTCATTATGCATTGAGCCGCGAAACATAAGAACTTTCTAAGCCACAGCCAGCGAAAAAGGAGAGCACACAGAATAAAAAACAAAAAGTAAAATATAAATTCAAGACTCAGAAGTTAAGGGTAAAACTCAAGGAGCATCATGAGTGCATGAGTTTTACTTGGCTTTGTAGACAAACGCTTAAAAGAAAGTGGAACAACAACACCAAAAACAAAACAACCCACTTCGCCCTCCCAAAAAAAAAACCTGAGTAAACCGAGAACGAGAAAAGAACTGCGAGAATTTCTTTCTCAACGAACTTCCTGCGCTTAAACACACGCTAAATATGCTTATAAAGCAAAAAGCTGTATGCTTTATTCCCTGCAGTAATTCCAACTACTCTCCAACTACTCCCCGACTAGTCACAAAAATACCAGGACTACTCTCTCTTAATTTGCCAACCAATGCTTTGAAGTGTCTTTTTTAACGTTGAGCTGTCATTGGAAAATAACTAGTCACAGGTTTTGGCTCATATGAACTAGACCTGGAGTATATACAGTTGGGTTAATTTTTCGTCAATTTGTATTTTTGCACAATTTATGCAAAAAAAAAATATTTTTTCCTCTTTGTTTTTTTTTTCTTTTTTGTTGTTTTTTTAAATCTTTTCCTTTTCACTTCTTTTTTAATTTTCTCGCCTCGGCCGAGCCTCGAACCGGTGACCTCTGGGTGTTGGTAAGTCCGTGTCCTAACCATTACGCTAAACAAGCAAATTTAATGTATTGATCAAAATGCTAATTTGAGTTTTTGGTTGCTGAAGTTTTTGTGGAACGCACGAATAGAATTTTTACTACAAAAATTTATTAATTGAAAAATAAATACATATTAAAAAAAAAAAATATAAAATATGAAGAAAAAATTATTAAAAATTTAGCGAAAATTTTTTTTATTTCAAAATTAACTATTAAATAAAATAAATTAAAATATAAGCATAAAAAAACTTGGTAATTAAAAAAAAAAATTGTTCTCACCCGAGCCAGGGATCGAACCCCAACCCACGAGGTCGCAGAGCGATAGTCTTAACCGTCCAGCTAACTACCTTTCGGTGGGGCAACGATCCGAATGCGAACTTAAAGTAGACAATAACAATTTTTTTCTACTTCGAAATCAAAGCACAAAGCACAAATCGAAAGGAAATCCTGAAACTCACCCGCCGTAGATTTCCGTAGATACATAAAATACTGTACATTTTGACTAGTCATATTTCGAGTAACCTCAGAGTACTCCTGTTTGGCAAATTGGCCTCTTCATTACTGCAGGGTTCTTTCAACGTTTACTTCTTCTCACACAAGCACAAAAGAGTTTTTTTCTACTTCTCCTTTTTTTTGTGTTTTTTGTTTTGATGCGAAATTCTATGGCAGCCTGGTTGCACGCCTGAAATTATGCAAAACATTAATACGAAAAACACAAGAATGTAGCCAGCTGAACATTGCTTCAAAATGCAAAGCAACATAAAATGTTGCAAAGCACTTCCTTGAACTTTAAAGGCGCTTAAGAAAATGTAAATATTGAAGCTTTTCTTTTCAATTTTCGTATCTCATTTAAGTTTCAAAAAAAGCAAAATAAAATGAAATTAAAAACTAAGAAAGAAATTTTTAAAAAATCCTGTCGAACAAAATGCGCCGTAAGATGTCTCAGCTCGAATCCCATTTGAATGAAGTTGGAATAATAGTAGAATTCAATTCAAATGAAATAAATTCTCTAACATACAGGCCGGCTACGTTAGCCGTAGATAAAGGCACTACAATTTCGTCGCATGCCATTCAATTGGGATTTGGGAGTATTTTCTGCCATCTATTGATCGAGCTTGAAAATCAAACTTTTCCCCCTTATGGTGACTTCTCTATGGCGTATGGTGCCTATTTGCACCCACAATATCTTGTTGGCTGGAGACCGTAGTTAAAATCACAGCTGCTGCGACACTCAATCATGACAATCGAGTCCTTTTTCCGGCATTTGCGGCATGTAATATATTTTCACATGATTTGTGATTCCGTTCCGATTTGAATGATTTAGATTTGATGTGCAATATGTTGCAATTTTTATGAGCGAACATTGTTTTTATGGACTGACGATGCTGCTGCTGTTGCTGCATTCAACGATGGGCGAAAAAGACAAAAAGAAAGTAAAACAAAGTTCTCCGCAACCGCGAAGGAAAAGGAGCATTTACATTTATAGACATTTCTCTTAATATTCTAGGCTTTATTGTTTAAACCCAGCAGGAAAAGTCACCCTAACGGAATCGGTGACGGCATACGGAGATTTTGGATCTCGTGCGCATACCATTTCGTTGGACACTTTGTATTACATTTGTACACAAAATTTACAATGACAGCGGCAGTAATGATGTCGATCTGTCATAAAAAAATTTTTTAAATATTTTTCCCATTAAGCCTGAGACCCACTATTGATTCTTTAACGTCTATAATTCTACAGCCCTGCATAGAGCTACCGTCGAGATATTTAAAGAAGAGCTCCACTTTGTACTCCACGACGGTAAACAATGCAAAAAAATGTTTTCTCTACGACTCTTCAGTAGAGAAAGTAACAATTGCAGTGTATACAGTCGTTGAGCACATAGAATATCTCTGCTCTAAATATGTCGAAGGCAGCTCAACGTAGAACTAAAGAGCTGTAGAGATGGTCTACAATGTATACAACCCGGCTGGAAATTCTACCTAGCCGCTAGCTAGTTTATATCTTGGGCTTAGCTAGTAAAGTCTAGCTAGCGCCATTCCAGTTTGTTAATGCTTCGGCTAACTAGCGTCGGGCTAGCTAGCAGTGTTGCCATGACAAGAGGCCAAAAATTCTTCATTGTGTTCCAAAAAATCTTCAAAATGAAGTTTTAAGACTTTGAAAAATCTTCTTGACCTCAAACCTAACTAAAAAAAATCTTCACTTAAAATTTCAAATAAAATAAAAGCAAAAGTATTTTTTTCTTGATTTTATTGACAAAAATAAAAATATACCTTCATTGCCTTAACAAATAAGTATCACAAAATAATATGAATACAACCTTCATGGTATCACAACAAAGACGTAAACAACAACTTTTTTATAACAAGAACACCGTTTTTTCAACAAACAAAAAATATATATATAAAAAATGCCATTTTTAAGATTCCAATTCATCTCCGGAATTTTTGAAAAATTTACACTTAGAAAAAAACATAGAAAATAATTGATATGAATTAATTTCATAAAATTATACTGAAATACTAAATATCTTCATTTTGAAGATCTTTGCACTGCAATATTTTTCAAAAATAAAAATCTTCTTTTGAAGATTTTTAATAAAATACTACTCAAAAAATCTTCAGTTTGAAGATAAATCTTCACTTATGGCAACGCTGCTAGCTAGCGCCCGGCTAGCTAGTGCCAGGCTAGCTAGCGCCCGGCTAGCTAGCGATTGGACCAGATGTCAATCACTGTGTTTTACAGAAATATTTATTTTTACGTACCCTTTACGGAGTATTGGTTAAAGTTCTCACCTAGTTCGCAGCTCATCGGTTACGATATCGCCTCTGTGCAAAGCTGAAGCTCAACACACAAAGTACGGCCTTTAAATTTCCACGAATTTAAACTAAGTGAGAATCATAAAAAAATTTTGTCTCAAATTTTCTCTAGATAGGGCAAAGGTAGGTTCTCTATACTCTACACTCTTTTCTATACGTTAAAAACTCTAAAGTGTATAATGATCTACAGTGAAAAAATGATGTACACAAGTGCTATTGAGCAACACCATATCGCACACCCTCTTTTAAGGTATCACAAGTCAAAAATCATCAATTTTGAGTTAACATATGGAACTTAATCACATTCACCTCTCTTCGTGAACGAAAAATTCTATTCCGGTTTTCTTTTTAGAACGAAGTTCTTTATGAAACGATAGCGACAGGGGACCTAGTCGAGAAAAAGTGAAAAACCGCTATAAAATCCGCGTTACCTAAATTGAAGTTCGCAAAAAAGGGTATAATAACCTTTGCAAAAAGAAAGAAATATACATATATTTACGTAAAATGACTTCTTGATGCGGCCGAGATATTATACTTTTTTAGGCGACACTTATTTCCGACGATATCCCGAAAAAACAATTAATTATTAAATTCAGAAACTACACAGGCACATACAAGCATAAATGCATTAAAACAAAACAATATGTGGTGCTGCCAGACTGAACGTTTTCAGAATAACTCCGATTAGTAGGTTGTTGCAAATATATAAGGGCATTTTAGGTAGCTTATAATTTTTTTGCGCTATCAAAGTATACGTCAATTCGTACATAATTAAAACATATTTAAAATCATCGTCTGTACTCCGGGGGCTGCGGATGTAATATCGGTGTGAAAAATATCGATACTTTAAAATATCTTTATGTATGAAAATTCGCATTTTCGAGACTATCTCATTTGCGATGGAAAACCCTTTACACGTAAGCTTTTTCAGTTCCAGTATATTCTGCTTATCTAACTTAGCACTTTGAGGGCTCAACGCTGTTAAAGTAAATTGAAAGGAAGTAACGAGCTCACTACTTTGAAGAAAGGAAATCAGAGTTGAAATTTCGATGACAGGTCGACAGAAATATAGGAAATGTGTGACTTAAATGCAACCCTGTGAGTCCGATTACTTGTAATAAGCGTATGCGTTCAAGTAGCGAAAGTAAGTCAAAGTACTTATTTGTTTTTATACCCAGCGTAAGCAGGGTATATTAGGGTATCTTGTTACAGCCAGAACTAAGCTCCGTAGATATAGACATATATAATATATATATTCTTGATCAGGATAAAAAATTGAATCGATTTAGACATGTCCGTCTGTCCGTCCGCCCGTGTCCGGATCTCCTCCGAAACGGCTGGACCAATCAAGTCGAAATGTGGCACACAGGTATATCGGGGTCCGAGTATGATCCTAACTAAAAATGGAAGACATCCGCTCACTGCCACGCCCACAAATGAATTTAATGTGTTTTCAGTAAAATGCTTGTCACTTGCGAACCACTCAACACATTTCATTGATATTTGAAGTACTGGTAAACTACGAAAAGGGACATATCCTGGAAAAAAATGGACACCGCCCTCAGTGAGCCACGCCCACAAATAAGGGCTTATCGTAACTTGTGAAGTAAAAGGCGTAGAAGCTTCAAAATCGCAACATAGGTTGACAAAGGCAAATGAAAGGTGTAGGAACAAAAATTTATGTAGCCCGCCCACTGCCACGCTCACAAATGGAGAATTTTCGTAAATTCCGAAGTAAAAGCCATAGAAGCTTCAAACTCGCAACATAGGTTCACCAAGGCGAATGAAAGGTGTAGGAAAAAATTTTATTTGGCCCGCCCACTGCCACGCCCAAAAATGAAGATTTTTCGTAACTTCCGAAGTAAAAGGCGTAGAAGCTTCAAATTCGCAACATAGGTTCAGCAAGGCGAATGAAAGGTGTAGGAAAAAAATGAATGTGGCCCGCCCACTGCCACGCCCGACTTTAGCTTTCTTACTTGTTTGTTAATAAAATTAATACTTGGACGGCGTTCTTTTAAGAATTCAAGTGTTGTTAAAGACATTCTGATATGTTACTCAAAAATACAGCAAAAAATTTCGGGTAGGTGCGTTTTTCGAGTAAGTGCATAAAATTGTCTGGAAAATAATTGAATGCAGCTAAGCAGAATATACTGTATCGCATTTTCCCTTGTTAAAAACAGTTGAAAACAACAAACAGCCGTCTTGTATACATATATTTTTCGATTAATAAAAACAATTGAGTTTTGAGAAAAACCTTGCTGCGAATTATATTTACTAAGATTTATAAATACCATAATGAACTTCGTTCTTATCTGGTGTCCTATGACACAACTCAACTTGTTTATTATAAAAAGCCGAAAAACCCGTTGTTGGTGCCCAAGCTTTCTTTATTTTAATTCATTAACACTTAAAGTTAGTGCTTAACTTTACGCACGTTTTTCTTCTGTGTTCGAAAAAAAAGCCAACGGAAACGAGACGTCTGAAAAAACCCAAAAGACGGGGCGAATGTGACAAACGTCAAAACGAACACAATAAGTGACTAACGAGGCGTCTCCACGCGCATTTACATAAACCAAACAATGGGTCGTCAACAAACCGCCCCCCTTGAACCACAAGTGGTTCAACAGGCCCTATACTATACATATCTTTATACATATATAATGTTTTGTTTTTTAATTCTAAGAACCATCCTGGTCATCCAGCAATAGCGGAATTAATTTGACTAATGGTCGCATAAACGTGCCATGCACTGTTCGCAACATCACCGTTCGGACCAGCCCGTCATCTCCGGGAAAACATTTTCTGACTCTTCCTAATTTGCAGCGAGAAGGGGGAGCTCGTTCGTCCCTAATAACGACTAAATCTCCTTCCCTTAAGTTTTGGCTCGGGCGCAGCCATTTCGCCCGTTTCTGCAACAAAGTTAAGTACTCGAACTGCCACCTTCGTCAAAAGTGGTTTCGAATTTGAGACATCATTTGCCACGTCTCAAGAAGGCTGCCCTTAAATTGGGCTCAGGGACTGTCTTTAACGGCTCCGTTATCAAAAAATGACCTGGTGTTAAGGCCTCAAGTTCGTCGTCATTGGCTGACATAGGACAAAGAGGTCGCGAATTCACGCAGGTCTCGATCTCCACTAAAACGGTATAAAATTCCTCATAAGTTAGAAGAAGATTTCCGACAGCACGCCTAATATGAAATTTAACTCGCCTAACTCCAGACTCCCAAAAACCACCCATGTGCGGGCCACTAGGTGGGTTGAACTTCCAGTCTACGCCCTCATCAGCCAGACAGCGCTGAACAGTTTCGTCGTTTACAGCTTGGTGATAAACTGTCGTCAATTCGTGTTCTGCTCCAACGAAGTTGGTTCCATTGTCAGATATATAGCTGCGGCAGTATCCTCTTCGAGACACGAAGCGCTTGAGAACTCCGACAAAGCATTGAGCCGATAAATCTCCAGCCAGCTCAAGGTGCATTGCTGCTGTGGCCATGCATATGAACACGGCAACGTATCCCTTCGTTGTCTTGGCTCCTCTCCCCTTTGAAAATTTTACATTGAAGGGTCCCGCCATATCCACACCGGATGTAAAAAAAACGGTCTTGCTTTATTTACGCGGTATGCGGGTAGGTTCGCCATAATTTGCGTTTGTGGAGTAGTGCAGTGTCTCAAGCAGGTAAGACATCCTCGTCGTTGAAGCGTAGCCTGCGTCAGTTGTGACCCTCCATGCAATAGGTCCTTATGTACGTCCGAAGCCAGCATACTGGAAATTCTAGAATTCGCAGACAGGATAATAGGATATCTGCTGCTGTTGGAGGCGCACGCATGTTTCAGGTGACCGCCAGCGCTTAGAATTCCCTTTTCGTCCAAGAAAACATTGAACCGCACCACGTGGCTGCTCAATGGTATTGGTTTCGTGCTGTAGCAGCACTCAGTTTCACAGCTTAATTCTTCCTTCTGTGCGAGCTTGATCCAAAACGCCTCAGCCTATTGGAGCTCTGCTACTGAAAGGTGTCCTACTAATCTCGTCAAATTGAGCCCTTTTGCACTGGGATTAAATCCGAAGCGCCTACAATAAGCTGAAATTCGCTTCAACCGGTGAAATGACGAAAAGCGCTACATCATTTCGCACCTTTCTTCGCAAGTCTTTACAGAGTGGGTTAAGGCCTTAGCTGGCTTCAGCTCAAGATCCGTTGAAGTGGTTGCATCCCCTTGTGGCCAAGTATTTTCGGGCTGTTGAAGCCATTGCGGCCCGTTCCACCATAGATCAAACTTAACTAACGTTGACGCTCTTGCGCCTCTTGCAGCACAATCAGCGAGATTGTGTTCCGAAGCTACATAGCGCCACTTATCTGAAGGTATAATTCCTTGTACCTTGGAAACCCGGTTGGCCACGAAGGTATTCCATTTACTTGGATAACTGTGTAACCAGGCTAAGGCATTCATGGAATCGGTCCAAGCGTGTACTGCGCTTTCTATTGGTCCTAGGCTGGATAATAACTGCGTCGTGAGGTCAGCTCCCAAAGCGGCCGCGCAAAGCTCCAAGCGTGGTATTGAAATTGTGCGTTGGGGAGAGACCTTTGTTTTGGCACATATTAGTGCCACCGGTATAGAGCCATCAACGTTCAAGGATCGAGGATACATCACGGCTGCAAACGCAACCTTCGAAGCGTCTACGAAACAATGCAGATCAGTTGTGGTTCCCTTCACACCCGTTCCGAGCCATCTCGGTATAGGCAATTGGGACAGCGAAGCAAGGTCCTTGCGATGGTCCAACCAAAACTTTGAAACTTCATCAGGCACCACGTCGTCCCATTCTAACTTTAATTGCCAAATTTTTGAAAAATAAGGTTTGGCACAAGCATCACGGACGCTTGTTTGCCTGGGCCAAACAACCGACAAGATTCCGACAGCAGAGATCGCTTTGTGAAGGTTCCTGGAGCTGAAGGCCACATTGAAATGGAGACATCCTCTCTTGTGTTTCATAGTACCCCGAGTGCTCTAATGTCTTCATCTTAGGCTAACATGTGTGCGATGGTGCCATTTCTATCGTCATTGGTTACATGTTGGATTATTAAAGAGGAATTTGAGGCCCACTTACGTAACTGGAAGCACCCTTTTGACAATAAGGAGGTTACATCCTTTCGCAGTATCTCAAGTTCTTACTCTGTTGCTGCGCCAGTCAAGAGGTCGTCCATATGGAAATCGTTGAGAACAACATTTGATGCTTCTTACTAAGACAGGGTTTCTGCCTTGGTTGTTTCTTGCAATGCGCGCACAGCGTGATGTACGCTAGAGGCGACACCATATGTAACGCGCACCATTCTAAAGTCTTGGAGAGGTTCGTTGATAGAGGATCGCCACACAATTTGCTGAAAGCTCATATGACTTTGTGCAACTTTCACCTGTCTGTAACAGGTTGGCTGATAAGTCCCCGGTCTGACACATAGATGGCGTCGCTAGTATTAAATGCATATTATTTTTATATAGTGGCAACCTTCAAATGATTCGTGTCAAAATTTGACGTCTGTAAGTCAATTAGCTTGTGAGATAGAGCGTCTTTTGTGAAGCAACTTTTGTTATTGTGAAAAAAATGGAAAAAAAGGAATTTCGTGTTTTGATAAAATACTGTTTTCTGAAGGGAAAAAATACAGTGGAAGCAAAAACTTGGCTTGATAATGAGTTTCCGGACTCTGCCCCAGGAAAATCAACAATAATTGATTGGTATGCAAAATTCAAGCGTGGTGAAATGAGCACGGAGGACGGTTAACGCAGTGGACGCCCGAAAGAGGTGGTTACCGACGAAAACATCAAAAAAATTCACAAAATGATTTTGAATGACCGTAAAATGAAGTTGATCGAGATAGCAGAGGCCTTAAAGATATCAAAGGAACGTGTTGGTCATATCATTCATCAATATTTGGATATGAAAAAGCTCTGTGCAAAATGGGTGCCGCACGAGCTCACATTTAACCAAAAACAACAACGTGTTGATGATTCTGAGCGGTGTTTGCAGCTGTTAACTCGCAATACACCCGAGTTTTTGCGTCGATATGTGACAATGGATGAAACATGGCTCTATCACTACACTCCTGAGTCCAATCGACAGTCGGCTGAGTGGACAGCGATCGGTGAACCGTCTCCGAAGCGTGGAAAGACTCAAAAGTCCGCTGGAAAAGTAATGGCCTCTGTTTTTTGGGATGGGCATGGAATAATTTTTATCGATTATCTTGAGAAGGGAAAAACCATCAACAGTGACTATTATATGTCGTTATTGGAGCGTTTGAAGGTCGAAATCGCGGCAAAACGGCCTCATATGAAGAAGAAAAAAGTGTTGTTCCACCAAGACAACGCACCGTGCCACAAGTCATTGAGAACGATGGCAAAAATTCATGAATTAGGCTTCGAATTGCTTCCCCACCCACCGTATTCTCCAGATCTGGCCCCCAGCGACTTTTTCTTGTTCTCAGACCTTAAAAGGATGCTCGCAGGGAAAAAATTTGGCTGCAATGAAGAGGTGATCGCCGAAACTGAGGCCTATTTTGAGGCAAAACCGAAGGAGTACTACCAAAATGGTATCAAAAAATTGGAAGGTCGTTATAATCGTTGTATCGCTCTTGAAGGGAACTATGTTGAATAATAAAAACGAATTTTGACAAAAAAATGTGTTTTTCTTTGTTAGACCGGGGACTTATCAGCCAACCTGTTACATAACAGCGACGTCAGCGGTCATGGCGAACCGATGAGTTTGAAAGCAGCTTCGAATTGAGGCCAAGTCTTGCTGTAATTGTGGTCCGACCATGAATACATCATTCGGTGACTTCCCGTTTGTAGTTTTTTGCGATGTGTTGAATACTACTCTTACTTTAGTAGTCATACTTGGAGCTTTCACGACGCTGTGGTGAGGAATATAATAACGGTTCACCGGTAGGTCTGTTACCCTTTTCAAATGCCCTTGATGCAGCATTTCTTGGAGAAAGGCGTTGTATTGAGCATAGTGTTCTGGGTTTTGGTTTAAGCGCCTTTCCATTCTGAACCACGATTTAACGGCAATAGCTCTAGAGTCGCCCAGCTGCGCGTTTTTTCCAAAAGGCAGTTCGACTAAAAACCGCCCCGAGGGGTCTCTTTGATGAGGAGCATCGAATATTGCCTCGCAAACATTTTCCTCTGGCGTCAGAAATTTTCAACAAATGATTCCAACCCCCAAGCTCTGGTGACTTTTTGTGCTAACTCTTGATTGCAACATACATTTGCGAACGTCGAAGGTTCACTGACATCATCGGCCTTTCCAAATAAGACCCAACTAAGCTCAGTTTCCTGCGCTACTGGTTTACCAGGATGTCCCTTGATTACTCCTGTCTCAAGCATATTTGGGAGCTCGTCTGCTCCTATTAGAACGTCAATGCGTGCAGGCACGTGAAACTGCGGGTCCGCAAGAATTAGTCCAGCGATATGAAGCCAAGAAGTTGCGTTGAGTCGAGAAGACGGTAATTTACCTGTAATCTTTGGAAGAATAAGTACAGATGTTGCGAAAGTTTTCTCACCAGTCCAGGTGTGAGAGGTCAACGTGGCCTCTCTTTCAGTTGAACACACGCTAGTAGCTCCAACTCCCATCACTTTCACGCTCCGGTGGCGGCGCGGCAGATTGAGCTTCTGCGCACTAGCCTCAATTATAAATGAGGAATGTGAGGCGTTGTCCAAAAGTGCTTGTAAGGTATGTTTTCCTCCGTTGCTGTCGCAAGCCGTTAACAGTGCAGTGGCAAGAAGCACGACGTGCTTCGGTTGTATATTTTTTTGTAGTTATTGTTGAGCTTGATGGAGCGTAGTAACTGACCGCCCTCGACTTTCAGGAACGCCGATTGGAACCGGATCGGTTTGTTCCACCGCGCCATGTAATACTGTATGATGCCTTTTGTGACAAATTCTGCATGTAAACTGACTATTGCAACTGTCAATCTGGTGGTTCAGACTTAAACAGTTTACACAACCGTTGATATTACGAACCGCCTCCAACCTTGCGTTCGCAGCCAAACCCAGCAAATTTGGGCAATTGTACATACGGTGGTCTCCGGCGCAGTAATGGCATTGGATTTTAGTTTCGCTAGTGTTTGTGGTATGTGATACCGAACTTCGCGGCTTTAACGCCTTTCCGGTGCTATTTGTGGTGGCCTTGGCTTCGTTCGTTGGTGTCAAACGACACCTTGATTCCAGAAAGGCTTGAAGCTGTTTTAAGGTGGGGGCCTCGTCGTTGCTCAAAGATAACTCCCAATGTATTCTTGTTTTAATCGCAAGTTTATTAACGATAGCGTGAACGATCCAATCATCCCAATATTGAACAGGAAGTAGCGACGTCCTTAAGGCACGTACATTTTGCATTATAGGATCTAAGACGCCCTTAATGCCGACTGAGCTATCCGAATTTGTTTTTTCTACTGCAAATATCGCTCGGAAGTGCTGATCTCGTATAATCCTCTTAACGTTGTATCGTTCAGTCAAGAGAATCCATGCCTCCAAAAAGTTCGAATCTTGCAGCTTGAAATTTGAAATTAGACGCAGCGGCTCGCCAGACAAGGAGCAACGCAAGTAGTGCAGTTTCTGACTATTCGATACGTTTTGTTGTTGTGAACTATCGCGTTGAAACTTTCTGCGAACGATAACCACGTAGTTGCTTCCCCAGTGGACCGAGGTAGGTCGAACGCTGGCAACATAACCTTGGGTGATACTTCGAGGTGTGCTAATGCAGCTTTCGGGGTAGTATCCACTACTTTCTCGAACCTTGCCAGCTTTTGTTTGAAGTCGCTTTTCGTTGTTTTGTAAAAATCCTCAGCCAGGACTCGCTGTTCCTGCTCAATAGGAAGGACTTCGTCGCCACAAGTATCATCTACAGTGTCTTGGGCTTCACAAAATTTTCTCCATTGTTAATGCAGTAAATCCAGGGCTTCGTGAATCTCTTCTTCTGTCGCGTCTGCTTCTTGTCGCGAGATAGCCAAGTAACGCCTAAGAGCATTAAGCGCCGAATCTCTCTTTTTCAAGCTTGATATCTCAATAAGCAGCGCATGTATACCGATGCGTAAGAGGAAAAGTTTTCTCAATATACGAAACGTGACTCGTGGCAATAATTATCTGATTATAGTCAGACTCACGGTTTCGAACAATCCCTCCACCTTTTGCTTTGTAAGTGGACTGTATATATCCGGCTCGAAGGACCATTTGTTGGTGCCCAAGCATTCTTTATTTGAATTTATTAACACTTAAAGATAGTGCTCAACTTTACACACGTTTTTCTTCTGTCTTCGAAAAGAAGGGAAACGGAAACGAGACGTCTGAAAACCCCCAAAAGACGGGGCGAATGTGACAAACGTCAAACGGATTTACATAAACCAAAAAATGGGGCGTCAACACCCATAAATGCCTTTAATTTTTGTGTGATAGATACTGCAACGCATTTTGTTTTCTGCGTTTTCTGTAAAATGAGAAATTTTGAGTTGTGTCTCCTTAGAAGAGGGTATGCGATATGTTTCGAAAGGATAGCTCAATCGTTTCTGTTCGTGTTTTTTTTGCTTCATCAAAATCCGCACCATCTTCAAAAGCGTCAAAGTAAAAATTTTCGAAATATTCTTTAAATTCAACAACAACAAAAATAAGAATATAAAGGCAAAATTGAAAAAATAAAAAACAAAAAACCTGAAAAAGTTTTCCTCTCGTCGAAAGTTCGGCTGCCACTTTGATGAGCATAAGCAAGAAGAAAAGTTTTCGTTTTCTTAACCCATACATACCAACTGTGCCTTAGCCGCAGGCATGAGCATGTGTGTTTCTAGGTTATTTGCACGCTAAAGAATTCACTAAAAAGAGCATAGCTTATGAGCTGCATATTTACTAAGAATATCCTGCGGTTTTACACATGCAAATGCTTCTTGAGCTTCTATGTGTTCAGAAAGAAGAAACCGACAGAGAGCGATGGCGATGGCAATGGCAATAGCGATGGATATGGAAATAAGGATATATTGTGCACTCGTATATCATATGAAATTCTTTTTCGAACTTTAAGCCAAAGTAACTTGCAAAGGAACATCGCATGCCGTACGTGTGGTAGGTGTCTTATTAAGGACTTTTCCATGCGTTTTAAAATAGAATTTTGGGTTTTATTTGAATCGAAAGCCAAAGGGAAAATTTTTTTTAAGTCCAGCGTTTGAAGAAGTTGTTGCAAAACATTTTTAAGTTTGTGGAAATCATAAGCTTTCCCCTCAGTTGTCCCCATTTTCAGATCGCAGACATTAAGGTCTATTCTGATGTAATCAATAGATTATCTTCAATTTCACCATTCGCACTAAACGAGTTTGTCATCGAACGACAGAAAACAAAATAGCATAATATTAATATTCTCCAATTTAATTGGAAGTCAAACAAAAAGTGCATCCAAATTCCATCTAATTTTCACTGCTTTGAAAATTTTTTCCATGGAATTTTATTTTAGTTCAGATTTTTCGATTTCTTTGAAAAGTTTTGTCAAAACAAAGTTCACAATACTCGTGCGTGCTCTAATAATCTGGAAAGTTGCTCTAAACTACAAAACCAAATTTTCGGTTTGTCCTAATTTTGCTCGAATATGTTCATTTTGCATTCATTTTTTGCTTCACTTCGAATTCTTTTTTTTTTTTTCAACGCCTTGTTTCATTAAAATTCTATAAAGAGTTCACTTGCAAGCGTATTTATAGAAAACTTGAGCATTGCAAAATAATACACATGCCAATCATAGTAGTCGTAGTAGTTTTTTTCCGTGTATTTGGCTTATTTTTCTTTGTTTGCTGCCTCTGATGTGGATTTTCTGTTTGGAAGAAATCACGTTCAGCATGTGGAAAGAACTCGCTGAAATTCCTTTGACTTAGAGAGTCCTTGAAGAGGTTCTTACTTCGGTGCGAATCGCAAAGGCACGTAGTATTGATACTCTCACACGAATACTCAGTCGTACGTATCATTCGAATGCACGTGCGACAGTTGATTGGAAAAGCCATTGAAAATTTGTAGAAACCAAGTTGCGCCAAGCGCTATTGGGAGGCTCCTATACATGGATTACGAACCGAAAAAGATATTCGGCTAACAAAGTAAATGGAAAAAAAATGAGCACGGTCATAATACCGAAAAAGTACGAGGATTTGAGCGACATATATTTGAAATTCGCCAGAAACGAGGCGTTGGAGTGTTAAAGGTTTTACGCGGCCTATGGGTGGATGTGTACATGTTGAGACAAATAATCTCAGTTATTTACTTACGAAACCATAACAGAAGATCTGCATATAGGCGAGGCAATATACACCGCTCGCGGGGTTAGCGCAACTAACTAAAACAGCGAATGTTGACGTTCACCAGTTCTTTTGACGTTTATAAATGTCCGCATTTTATAACAGTGCTGCCCCACACGACCCCTTGCTAAATTTTTCTAATTTTTCAAAGTATGTATGTGTGTTTAAGCGATTCACATGCGCTGAAAAAATTATTTGAAGCATAAACTAGAAAGACCTCATGCAGTCTATTACAATCTCCTTTCATATTTCGTTTTTATTTTATTAATTGGTTGCATATCAAGCACTGAGTTGCGAAAAAATATATTTTCAGCAAAAATATTTCTTTGCATAGTCATTCATTTTTAACGTGTACGCAAAAACAGACGGTGAGCCGTTGTTCCCTTCGTTGTCATATATTATACTACGTTTATACGTTAAACCTTATTCACGAATAAGAATATCGCAAATAGTGAAGTCACCGTTTATACGGGAACCGACATTAGTTGGTCTTAGCGCTACCTGACTGCCAACACGAAATGAAATGGTAGCACACTTGAAAAACACATGATTTCATAGCATCACGAATGCTTTTACCAATTAGTTTTTCTAAAGTGAAAAAATGTCAGTCTCTGATTTAAGTATTATCCATGTGCAGCGGTTGGTTTCCTTTCCGTTCTCCATATTTTTTGCTAGATTTTTGAACTCAAATTAAACAAAAGCGCTGCCGGATCGTCAAAAAGAGAGAAATCAGCGAAAAATGTGGCATTACCTTTCGTGTTTATCGCGAATAGTCTCACTATTCACGAATAACTTTCGTGAATTAGCTATTCGTGAATAAGACCGTTTATACGGTAAAAATCGCTATTCGCGATACTCTTATTCGCGAATAAGGCGTACGTATAAACGTAGTAACAGACGCTGTGCATGAAAATCAAAAACAACAACAAAAGCAACAAAAATCGGCAATACTCCCGTCTATATGAAAGAGAATTACGCTGGTCAACGCTGTTTTAGACCAAAACCAACCAATAATCTTCTTAGTTCAATTAAATATTTCTTTCAAACAATCTTCGAAATATTTTACATGAGATCATTTTGCTAATCGTTGATTCTGTGGCATCATATTGTTTCACTAAAGCAATAACACTTCTTTTCACATCTTTTTGCAATTTATGCGGAACATTTGACTTTTCTTGCAATGTAAGCACTTTCGGGTATTTTGAGCTCATACGCACAACATTAAACAGTTCGAGAAAACAACTGAACAAAAAAGGGTACAAAACTACCATTGCATGCACAAATGGGTGTTCCCGAAATTCGGGAAAGACAGTATGAAACGTATTTTGACCGTTATTCAAACTAAGGTTTTCCTTTATTCTGAGTTGACCTTTTTGAGCTTTCAGGTTTTTTTAACATTTAGAGTAGTCAATGTAAATAAAACACTGTTGTCGTTTTGGAATGTTGACGAAATATAGGGTTGACGTTATCCCGAGTGCACTGTATATGCAGTGAAAGCTCTATTTGTTGACATCTTCCATAAGCGGACAAATTTCCAACACACAAGTTTTGTTTGATGATTTTCATAAAAACGCTCTCTAATAAGCGGACGCGGACACTTGATTTCGAAATTTTTGATACATTTCCTAGTTAAAAAATATCTCATATAAGCTACTAATAGCTAAAAGTATACAATATTGTAGGCCAACTGTCTACCAATAGCTTACAAAGCATACGAGATTATAGGCGAACTGATTAGCTATTGCTCACTTAATGTGTGTGATGGAGGCGTTCGTTCTCCAATACGGCCACGTTCGAACAAACGTATACTAGGAGGGTATCTGAGGTCGTATGTATTACAGCCTACGGCCTACAAATTGTGTTACGATTCATCGCTTTTCTAAGCTGCATTTTGGCCGCTGGGAAGATAAACAGCCCAAGCAGTAGCAGCATTCAGCGCAGGCACCGGCAGCGTATCACCTTTAACATTTTTTCTGAGAACTAATGAATTCTATCATTTTTTCATCTATATTATTTTCACTGTGATTGTCAAACAGACTTTAAAGATCAAAATTTAAAGAAAATAAAATAAAATAAAAATTAAGTTAGCTGCATTTGAAAGCACTGGCAGTATTTTTAGAAAATTTTCTAACCTGCAACCGACCTCTCTTCATGTTTACGTTTTCAAAGACTCCGGTCCGAATGCATTAACATAAACCTCATTTGAACTTAGTAACATATAAACAAATCTATGCTAACAGCTAAAAATGTTCGAAAATTATTTTTATACCTCCAATTTAATTTCTCTATCGAATGCACGCCAAAAAAGTCTCTCGACTTAAATTGATATTCAACTTTTGATGCGGAAACATCAACCCAAAAACAGAAACAAAAAAAAAAAAAAGGAAAAACAGAAGATCAAAGAGCTAACTTTTTCAATTTTCAAAAAGGCTTTGAATTTAAATTTGCTCATAAAATAATAAATAACACTACACAACAAAATCGAACTTTTTGCGTGGCTATGACTTTAAACCAAATTTTTGTTGTAGTATGTGTTTCGCTGAATCTAAATATATGCGTAAAATTTGAAAGTTAGCTCGCGGTTTTTAAATATTCGCTAGGAAAGGTTTTGCGATTTTTTGTCATTATTTTTTAGTCGTAGCTTCATTATTATTCGATCGTTTCAAAAAATCTTTAATTTATATGAAAGAAGACTAAAAATACAACATACTCCTCATACGAATGGATGAAATCGGTTCAACAGTTTAGGCGCTATAGGTCGATAAAGGCAAAATTTTTATGAAATTTTTAACAACTTTGTACAAAAACGTGATTTCAAACCCATATAATTTCCGAAACAGATCCGGTATTCAAGTTCAGGCTATCCTAAGTAAAAGAGTGGATTTCTAAGAGCATATAAAGGCCAAGAAAAAAAAATCCGATGAGTGGTTCATATTTTAATTGGGTTTTTAGAAAAAATGAGACGACTTTTTTTACGCCGGAAAATATGCCACACATTTTTTTTTATATAAATATAACTTAAAGACAGAAATAAAAAAGAGTGGCATTTTTTCCGGCGTAAAAAAGTCGTCTCATTTTTTCTAAAAACCCAATTAAAATATGAACCACTCATCGGATTTTTTTTTCTTGGCCTTTATATGCTCTTAGAAATCCACTCTTTTACTTAGGATAGCCTGAACTTGAATACCGGATCTGTTTCGGAAATTATATGGGTTTGAAATCACGTTTTTGTACAAAGTTGTTCAAAATTTCATAAAATTTTTGCCTTTATCGACCTATAGCGCCTAAACTGTTGAACCGATTTCATCCATTCGTATGAGGAGTATGTTGTATTTTTAGTCTTCTTTCATATAAATTAAAGATTTTTTGAAACGGTCGATCGATAATGGGGCTACGACTAAGAAATAATGACAACAAATCGCAATACCTTTCCTAGCGAATATTTAAAAAACGCGAGCTAACTTTCAAATTTTAAGCATATATTTAGATTCAGCGAAACAAATACGACAAAAAAAGTTGGTTTCAAGTCAAAGGCCAATTTAGTGTTGAGCAGTGTTATCAGACGAAATTCCATTAGAAAGTTTTTAGATAACTTTTCCCCAAATACCGACAAGTTGGCTTACCACTTAAACCATTTCTCTTAGGGTTTTTATATTTTTTTATATTTTTTTTTTACATTTTAAGAATTTTATTTACCTTTTCATCGTTATTTAATCTCAACACTTTTTCATTGTCACGCAAATCACGTAATATCGTTTTATCAACAAAAATTGCAAAGAAAAAAAAATGGAAAAAAGCATCTGGAAGAGGCATTCAACAAAACTGAAAAGAGGGGGAAAAAACACATACAGTGAATTCGAAAATTAAACAAACAGTAAGCCACAAATACCGAGAGCCCCTCAGAATTCAATGCCGAATTAAAGCAGCATTCGCAACATGAAGCGAACAGCATGGAGCTCACGTTTCTCAACTGAAATTTTTGCTGAAAGCAAATTAAATCTGTACTCTAACAAAAAGTTATTAATTATTAACAACAACACAGACCGCAAAAAGCGAGCGCCAACAAAAACAGGATCCCAAACAGAAACAGGAGCAGGAACGAAAACAAAAACAACGTACGTAGGTACTCCTACATTGGCAGCCTAAGTCCGTTCGCATAAGAACGAAATTCCCTTCTTTTCTTTCTATCTCTCTCTCTCTCTCTCTCTCTCTCTCTCTTCTCTCTCTCTCTCACGCACTCTCTCTCTCTCACTCTATCCCTCTCTCTATCTCTGGCCCTGCCTCTGCGACTGCCTCGGATTCTGGTATCATTGCTGCTCAAAGGCAACAGATCCGTAGAGAAATTCGGATTTAAATGACCAGCCCATGGTTGTTGCCAGCATCTTTGTTTTGTTGTTGTTGCTGTAATTTCACGTTGCTCGAAAACTGAGAATCTACCGCTTAAAAGGGGATTACGTCACATTACAGAATTTTTTATAAGCTTCGAGCTGGCAACCGCGACCAACTTTCTATTTAGCAAGTGTGTACAAACACACACACACAAACGAATTTGGTACATACTTCTGACGCTTTCGGCGTTGAAATCAAGTACAACAAATGACAATTTGTAAATTATTAATCAAAGCATAAGCAACGGCAGCAACTACCGCAACCAGTAGCAGAGCATCATCGCACGTTTTTACCTTAAATAGTCCATTCGGACAATGGATTTAGGAACACATCGAGCTGCATAGTTGTGCAAACAACACGATGGAACATGCTGTGCTCAGTATCTTTCACAATCGGAGGCACGTTCTTCGGATAATTGAATATTCTGGTTTTGTTTTCATGAATTTTTAAGGCTTTGGTGCTAGCATTCTTATGTTCAACTCCGTTTTTATTGTTATGTACTTATTATTATTTTTATCTTTTTTTTTTTTTTCATTAAATCATTTTGTAGAGTGATAATACTTTAATGGACACTCTGAAGCTCGTTATCGTTCAGATACAGCGGCCAGAGCGCATTGGTTTCAACGTTTCAATAAATATTAGTTTAAACATCGATATGGTGTCGAAAGTTTTGACAGTACCCAGCAGGAAAAGTCCCCCTGACAAATTCAGTGATATCAGGGTGACTTTGGAGCCGGTACATGACAATTCGCAGGACACTTTGTATGACATTTGTACTGTACAAGAACTGGCAGAGACTTCCAGGGTGACTTTGTCATCGTGGAATTGGAAAACATCACTAGTGACATTGTCCTGCTGGGGGGTACGATAAGCGAAAAATGCATTTGAATGCAGCAAATTCTCTTTTCTCTCTAAATTTCAATTTATAGAAACCAGTTGAAAACTCTCTGATTTTTCTTCTCTTTGAATATACCACAAGTTTTTAATAATCTAGTTTTAACAATTTTTGTTCGCCTCAGCCAGGGATGGCCGGCGATCTTCGGATTCTGGTTAGCAGTGGTGAGTCGAACACTCATCCTCTACGCCAGTTCATGGTAACGCTCAACTGACGCTTAAACCATATTTAAAATTCAGTAGCCAATGAGATTCAAGCACATTAACAGCATCCCTCCACAATGACATGTCCCCCAAGGTGGCACGCGTGACAATGTCACCTGTATGACCCAGTGAAATCACTAATGTTTTTGTCCTGGGGGATATATTCCCCGGATCCAACGAAACGTTTTCGTTTCGTCAGTCAAGAAAACGGTTTTGGTTTCAGAACACACCATGCGAAACTAAAATTCAAAATGAAAATGTTTTGTTTTCTTTTTTCGCTTGGTGTGTTTGAAACGAAAGCAACGGGCCAATTATCGGCAACGAAACATGCACAGAGATAAAAATCAACCAGAAAACTGGTTAAACCAAAAGAAAAAACATACAAAACGGCTTCAACAAGGAATATTTTTAATTTTAAAAATTTTTCTTGTTGGAAAAAATACAAATTTTCCTTTTGAATCGACCATGTTTCAGGTTGAATGGACATCATAATTTTCAAAAATTGATTTCAAAATTGTGGAACTAACCACGGACATACAGTGCCGTAGCAATTCTGTTTTGCGTGGGGGCAAAAAAAAAATTTTTTTTTAATTTGCGTGGGGGGGGAAAAATTTTTTTTTCAATTTTAACGTCTATTTTAATTAAAACCACATTACATGCACGCTTTCAATGCATTTTTTTTCGATTGTCATTTATTTATTCTCCTTTTTTAATTTTTTTCATGGGCAAAAACAAAAATGCGTGGGGGGCAAAGCCCCCTCTTGGCCCTATGGTTGCTACGGCACTGCGGACATAATTGAAATGACAAGATAATTAAAAAAAAAAACTTCTAAAACACCTATAAAAGAAGAAATGTCAAAACAAATTTAATCACCATTCAAAGCTAATGGCCACAGAGCCCTCTAATGAACATAGCCCCAAAACCAGCCATAGGGTGGACTTCATCGGATTTTGTCACTCAGTTGTCGTGACTGCTTTCGCAATGCTTAAAATGTTCTAAGATGTATGAATATCTAACATGTCCTATTTTATAAAACAAATGAGAATTTTCATTGATGAAAAGATCCGTATAAATATAACTTTTAATATTTCTTATCATAGAGGTCATAGTTGTGCGATGAGCCAACGTTGAAAAATTAGAGCATTGTAAGCTCTTTGCCTAAATTAAACTCGTTGGTGTGAGTCATGATGCAGTCTCAACAAATAAGGGTTTTATAGTCAGGCGAACCTGAAAATATCATACCCGACACCAAAGAGTACACTATTAGTAAAGAGATTGCATTTCTCTCATTTTTTGACGTTAGCCCATCGCACAACTACGATTCGTGTGAGCGATGCAAGCTGAACATGTTGAGATTATCAAAACAAATTTCGCTTTCTTGCTTGCTTGCTTATGTGCACGAACGAGCACTTTCATCGTCTGAGAGTGGTACTGTAGTTAGTCCACTTTTTGGCATTTCTAAGTCCTTTAAGAATTCAAAAGCATTAGCGGTATTCACTATTCAGTGCATTTGGCCGTGCATTTGAGCATGAGCAAAATATTTATGCTTTTTTGCTCTTTACACTAACAAAATGTACACGTATGGATATGCTCCGATTTTGCACAAATGCTCCGCCTAAACCTAGTGCAAAAATCAGTTTCGTGCATGTGCATTTTTTGTTATTTTGAAAAAATCAACTTTCCAGCTGTCTTAGGGATGCTGGATATATATCGATCTTTGACGATTATCGTTATTCAAAGTTTAAACATCTTTGTTGTATTATAATGTTGAGAGTTACTACACTTTCGGAGTAAATGAACCATAAAACAAGCTTTTGGCAATATCTTAGTATTATCTCCGATTAAAACTGGCCATCGCTTTAAGGTTCTGAATGCTTGCAACATCGATAATTATATAACAATGAGCATCCCTAATCCTGCTTGATAAAATATGCACCGTGTGCTTCGAAAGTACACTCACAGCTTCTTGCAAATGCAAAATAAAATTTGCAAATGCAGATGCACATGCACTGGATAGTGAATACCGCTATTGAAATACCATAATTTCGGTTCATATATGTAGGTCGTCAGCACCGGCACCGCTTTTTACGCTTGAAAGTTTCCTTTTAAGTTCGCGTTTATACGTCGAACGCATATTCTTAACTCTTTTTTTTACATCTTCGACGGCTGCGTTTTCGTCAATGCATTTATATACTTCTTTAACGTTTCGTACGCCTTTGCCTTCAAATGTTTATTTTTATATTTTCGTTTTTAATATCCCACAATTCTCTGAGGTTCTTATATGCATTGATAAAATCAAGCCACTCTTCGTTTTTTTTAATAGCCATTTTCGAGGTTAAAAAAGGCAAATATAATTAAATTTAATTGTCAATTTTACTACGAAAATGTTTATCGATACTATAACATCGATTATTTGCCAGCACTAGTGAACAGCTGTTATTAGTTTTTCCATTTATTCAGTACACAACGATACAGACGAGCCAATCGTTGAGGCAACCGTCACAAAATTTCAAATTTTTTTTATATTTAGGCGACGGTTGCGGCAACACGAATTGCAATTGGAAACAATGCTACATACGAGGCGATGGTTGAAGCAACCAAGGCATGTTGCTTCAACAGTTGCCTCGTGTGTATCTAGCATTATACGTAACCATGCCATTTGTCCTTTTTTTCGCGGGACTATCCTTTTTTTCGGCATCCAAAAGTGTATCCCGTGAACGAGCTAAAAATCCTTTTTTTAATTTTAATTGTCCTTTTTTTCACCTTTTAAAACCCTTCTTTATCCTTTTTTCTCAAACAAAAGACTAATCCCTCTAAAAATTCAGTTTTTTTTTGGTAAAAAACGAAAAGGTCACTGCACAGAAAAATTAATACATGTAAACGATGACAGCACTGACTATGGTGTACTCGTAGCTCTCATTTGTGTAGCGACACGTCAATATAGTTGAAATAAAGAACAATTAGGTCTTTTACACTAGTCACACGGTCAATATTGACCGTCAATTCTTGTTTTTATTCGCTTTTAGAATTACATCGGTACAAAACGATCTATCGAGTACGTGTAATCACAAAAACGCGTAATTTTTCTCGAAATTCTCGAACATTACTCGCCTAAAAAGTGCGAATTCACGTGAATAATTTACTAGTGTAAATAATCGAAAATGTGTAAATCGAAACGCAAAATAACCGATAATTGTTTATAAGTGTCGGCACTGAATCAGTTTGTTATCTCTATTGAAAACTGTTAAAAGAGAAAGCGAACGTTTAAAGAACACACGATAATATACAGAAAGAATAATGCCTAAGCCGAAAGGAAAATGCATTTTCAATGAAAATCTTCGCGAAAAGTATCCGTTTTTACAACGAACAGATTCGAAGTATAGCGTTTTATGTAAAAGATGCAACAGTTGTTTCTCCATTGCTGGCGGTGGGAAATCCGACATTACTCGACATATGAAAACAGGAAAGCATATTGCAGCTTTAAATGCAGCTTCTAAGAGCAAGAATCTTGCTTCTCATTTTTTATTAAATCAGGACGAAGAAAAACTATTAATGCAAACCAAAGTTTCAAGTCATCGGATTGTGCGACAAACATTTTTCGAACTTGTTTTAAGTTGAAAAATTTTTCCTGTTCGCGAACGAAGTGCCAAGCTATCGTGACCAATGTCTTCGAACCGTATGTAAAAAAAATTATCAAAAATGAATTAAAACAGTGCAATTATGTATCTATTTACACTGACTCGTCGAACCATGGGAGTGTTAAGCTATTTCCTATTCTCGTTCGATATTTTTTACCCAAATTGGGAATACGTGTGAAGGTTTTAGACATGTCATCTAAACCTGGAGAAACATCGTTGATAATATCCGACTTTATAAAATCTGTCGTATGCGAATTCGAACTCGACAAGAAAATCATCGCTTTCTGCGGCGATAATGCTAAAGTGAACTTCGGTGGAGTCACCCGCGGCGGCGAAAATAACGTATACTTCAGATTGCGAAAGTCGTTTCCACACTTGCTTGGCATCGGTTGTACTGCTCATCTTGCGAATAATGCACTAAGGAATGCATGTGATGCAATTCCATTTGACGTCGAACAAATAATTGTCAAGATCTATTCGCATTTTTATATTTACACCGTACGCACGGAAGCGTTAAAGGTATTTTGCGATGAAGCGGACATTGAATACAAGAGGTTGTTGGGGTACGCGAAAACAAGATTCCTAGCTCTCGGCCGAGCCGTGAAACGCATTTTAAAAAATTTTCGATGCCCTTAAAACTTATTTCGCTGCACTTCCAATAGGAGAAAAGAATTTGAAGGAATTCTTTCAGAATCCCGCGTCGAAGTTTTGGTTGCTCTTTGTACAAGAGCAGGTATGTAGTTAAAGACATTCGCATAATTTCAATTCGATTTTGATCAATTTATTTTTATCTGTTAGGCCGAATTATTTGCCGAAACAGTTTTAAAAATTGAAGGCGATAATGTAACAGCCATTGAAGTACTAAAATGTTTGCTTGACCTTGAAGAGTCGTTGAAACGTCGGGATAAGGACTCATTTTTATCACCGGAAATTGAAGAAGAAAAACAAAAACTTATATACAGTGAATATAATTCTGATTCGATTGCTAGCATATGTAAACAGTTTTTTGGTAATTAAGTCATTTCTCATAAATATGGTTGAGTGTACAGAAATACTAATTTTCAGCCGACGCTTGTGAATATATGAATAATTGAACAGAACCACTTAGGCAGTTGGATATTTTTTCATGGGCTATTTTGATGCGAGCTCCGACATGGAAGGATATTAATACGGTAATGCTAAAACTGGATAGGCTTGGCTTGTTTGATGCAAATAGAAATGCTTCAAAAATACATGCACAGTACGGAAGTGTTCAAATGTACTGCTGCGATGAAAAAATTAGAAAGTGGAGAGCCGAAAGTGTTTCTATTTCGGATCGCTGGATAGAAATATTTAATCATATGGATGCTGAAAACTGCGAATACGCCGACTTCGCCAAATTAGTCGAATATATTTTGTGTTTGCCCGGGACCAGTTCCTCAGTTGAACGAGTGTTTTCTGCCGTTAACAAATCTTGGACGGTTGAAAAGTCACAATCAAAAGTTGATACTTTAAAATCCATTTTGATGGTTAAGTGCAACTTAAAATATTCTTGTGTGGATTTTTATCTTTTTTTGAAAAAGAATCCAAATTTGCTTCACGAAATAGCTGCAAAATGTAAATATTCCAGGAAAAATTCCAACGCCCAAGAAGATAACAATGATGACACCACCGATCCCAACGAAGACAATGTTGAGAAAAACAACAGCTTCAACTAAGTCATTTTATTTCTTGAATAAAATATGAATTTACGTCTGAAAATTTTTGTTTTCGATATCCTTTTTTTGTCCTTTTTTCTTCATCCCAAAATCCCGCGAAATGGCTTAAATTGGAAGGATTTTCCTTTTTTTTACCCAAAAGCAGATGGCATGGTTAATTATACGTTTTGTAAGTGATTTGTTCAAGTCATGGTCGCAACGGGTGCAAGACTGTGCTCAAAGGGTTAATATATGTAGTTTCCTTATATGGATTGATAATTGCGGCTTATGTGTTGCCAATGTTACGCGATTTTGCTATTTGAATCGGAGCCGCGAATAATGATATACAACATAAGTGTCACATTGGTAGTAGGTGTATGTTATTATTATTATTGTTATTATAATTATTATATATTCTATTATATGTCTTTTCTGTGGTTAATTTTAAATAATGCATCAGATGGAGAGTACCATCAAGTTCTGGGAAGCGTTCTCAGTAAGGCGTCGTTTTATTGGAGAAATCCTAGGAGGTGAGAGTGCGAAGACTATTGTGTCGTTTGGAAGGAAAAGGACAGCAAGACTCTCAGAAGCGAAAAAGAGATAGCTGAGTTGGTAGCATTGCGATTTGACAACTTCAAAAATAGTGGTAAAACAATTGGAATTAGCATCACTATCGTTTGACAGTAACTACAGGCAAGTCAGTCACTCGAGACAGCTGACATAAACTCTGGAAAGCGAAACTGGACATCTCAGCTGACAGCATTGCGATTTGGGAAACTTCAAAATAGTGGCAAGGCGATTGGAATGTGCATCAATAGCGTTGACAGTAACTACAGGCAAGTGTGAAGCCATTGAAGAGAAGATCAGCTGAAAACAAAGGAACAGCCGATTATAAGGTAACAGTTGGAAAAGCATTGAAACCAATCAGCAGGTTCGTCTCTCAAATGAAATAAAGAGATTTGGAGTTATTGAGACGACTGCACTCGATTTATAAATTTGAAAGCCTATACGTATACTTCGAAAATATTTTATATTTATAAATTTACCTTTTATTAATCTAGACTAAGTTCTGTAGTATTGGAAAAAAAAGTGTAATCATGGAGGTTGGTGAGATCATGACACTGCGAGTCGTAGATTTACGACAAAAACTTACCGAGCTTGGGTTGCAAACAAATGGTCAAAAACGCGATTTACAAAATAGATTGCTTTCGCATTATGGGTTGCAAGATTATGATGACAACGAATCAGATGACGATGAAGTTTCGATTAGGATGGCACCAGAAGTTCAACCTTCGAACGTAGAATCTAGATCATTGCTTACGCTTAAGGATGTCGAGGGAAGTGTCTCCAAATTTTCTGGTTTTAATGCTCCTGACATTGGTCAGTGTATATGTGAGGTAGAAGAATTTGCTGCTGCCGTACAGTGGAATAAACTACAATTATTTGTTTATGCAAAGCAATTGCTCATAGGAGGTGCAAAGTCCTACGTGCGTAACATGCGAAATATTCGAAATTGATACTCTTAAAGACGTGTTGGTAGAAGAATTTAGGGTGAAGGTGTCATCGGCAGAAATACATTCCAATTTACGTAAGCGTCATCAAAAGAAAGGTGAAAGTTTGTATGCGTTTTTGTGTGCCTTGATGGAAATGGCTAAGCCTATTAATTTAGACGACATGAGTCTAATTGAGTATTTTGTAGACGGAATCTACGACACAAAGACAAATAAAGCTATGCTTTTCCAGGCGAGAAATATTAAAGAGGTGAAATTTCAAATTGAAGTATACAGGAAGTCTTGTGATCTTCATAGGCCAGTAAATAGACAAGTGTCACAGGGTGATAAAGGGGAAAACACAGCTCGAGATTCGTCAGGAAACAATTTTAACAAATGTTTTAAATGCGGCGAGGACGGGCATTTAAAGAAGGATTGCGAAACCAAAAACGATTTCAAATGTTATCGATGTGATCAGCCAAGGCATCGGGCGGCAAATTGCAAAGTTGAGGTACAAGTAAAGTCGGAAAGGAGTCCAAATACGTGGGTAGTTCAAGACGGAAAGATGCCGGTATGCTCATCTAGTAAATTCACTCCTACTGGTTTGAAATTGAAACTCATTGTGCATCTGTTTGTCGCTTTCAAGGGTCTAGTAGATACAGGATCCGACTTGTGTTTGATCCGCAGAAGCGTTTTTTTTTTAACTCGGAGATGTTAAAATAACTGGCCACGGAAAATGTTTAACGGGTATTGGCGAAAATAAAATTTTGACTTTTAGCAACTTTAGCATTCCCGTTAAAATCGATGATATTGATATGCAAATCGAATTTCATGTTATTCCAGATGAAGCCGTAGCTTTTGAAGCATTTCCTGGCGGTACAATTTTAGAGAGCAACGACATGAATGTGACGAAAGATGGCATACAGTTTCTGCGACATCAGGCAAGAAAAAAGATAGAAAACCAAATGAATTGTGTTTCGACAAAAGAAGAAACTTGTTGTGAATTGCGAAATGAACTCAATCGTTTATGCATGTTGAGCGTGGAAAGCATTGAGAAGGTCTTTGACATTGATTTGTCGCACCTGACCAAAGATAAAGCCTTTAAAGTCGAGCAAATAGTAGTGAATTATAAGTCCGAAAGATATGTTGATGCTTCAGTCAAGATGAACATTTTGTTGTTGGATGATATTCCGATGTTCCAACGTCCCAGACGGTTAGCTCCGTGCGAGCAAGAGATTGTTAACAATCAAGTTAAGAAATGGTTAGAAGAGAAAATAATTGAGCCAAGGAGTACTAAGGTTGAGCCATTCAGGATTTTGACAGGTCTAGATATGCGTGTGCCATAAGATCCAAAGTTGGAAGCGCTAGTCATTCAGAGTCTTATCCAGGAATTAGATGATGTCCTCGAGCAACTTCGAGGTGAGGAAAAGGAAAACATAAAAATAGTTCAAGAAGAAAATAAGAGGAATTTTGATTCAAAGTGGAAAAAAGAAAGACAGTACAAGATAAACGATATTGTAACCATTAAAAGAACCCAGTATGGGCCTGGTCTTAAATTGAAAGGTAAATATCTAGGACTGTATCGAGTAACTGAGATTAAAACTACGGGAGATACGAGGTCGAAAAGATTGGAAACGTTGAAGGCCCTTTTAAGGCCTCAACCGTTACCGAATATATGAAGCCTTGGTCAGATTCATTCGAGCCGAATGACATGTCAGGAGGGCCGAATGTGGGAAATGCTAAAACTAATCCACCAAAAACCCTACGAAGTGGCAAGGTTCTGAATAGCGATTGATGGCAGCCCCAGCTCTAATAAAAATTCATTCGCAAACGTTGAACTGAGCTCACCTTCAGTCGTGAAAGTTTAGTTTTTATACTTCTGTAACTAATAATAATCTTAAACAATAAAAATCATACCCTAGACGAAACGCATTCGTGGTATTGTAAAACTCGGCTGCGCCTCGTTTCACAACATTTACCACTCGTGCAAAAAAAAGCTTCATTACGACAGTTGTATCAAAAATATCTATTTGTTTTTTATTTTAATGTCATTATTATAAATATATATTTATTTATTAAACGATCACGAATATTACTCGGAAGTTTTCAGCAAATCGGATTGTAAACGTAAAGTCCGTCTCATACGGCTCGACCTTCGTTCATTCCCAGGATTCATATTCCGAATCAGGCCTTATAAATGATTCTTAAAGAACTCCAGATGTTGTAAAAACCACTATAAAATGTTAACAAATTCGAATTAATTTGCATACTTCAAAGGTCATTTTTTGTTTTTTTGTTATCTTGTTCGATTTAGTTCACAGCACTTTCAAAAAACTTAATTTTGTGCTTCACAATTTTCTTAAGGAAAGCACGAATTTCGACAGTAGAAAATTCGAATGAAGTGAACGCCAACCAAAATAAAAGTTAAATAAAATTAAATTAAAAAAAAAGACAAAAAGTAAAAAATCAGATAACAAAGTTGTGTGCTTCTTTCTAGTGTCCTTCAGTGAAAAATTAATTCATGTTGCTCACGTAATGCGTACGATACGCATGAAAATTTTCAATTATTGCTTGTTATGCTCAACAATGGCAACAAAAGTGCTGGCGTTTTTCCACAGCTCTTCTGCTTTCATGCGAAAATTTCGTTAACTTTATCCAGAAGGCAAATTGAACAAATTGCATTTCTTTAAACTTTTTCCCGAATGAAAACGCTGTCCAACAATGTTACAATGTAAGAGTGCGTTCACAGGAGCTGAGTTGCTGCTATTTTGTTGTCGACTTAAGCTTTCATGTCTTTCGTTTTATTTTTCGAAATCGTATTGAATTTTTATCTTTCTATATAATTTTCGTATACCCAACTATTCATGAACACATGAAAGTGTTTCAATTTATCCACACTTAAACTTAGCCGGAAAAATGTAAAGGAACAGTTTCCTGGAAAAGTTCGTTGTGATAAAGAACACAAGAAAGGCGAAAGGGACTCCCTTTGGGGAGCGCATGAAATTCTCTGAATTATTACATACAAGTTTAATTAACCCTTTGTGGATAAAAATCTGACACCGCCCCAATGTGAACTGGGTCTTAGTGTTGGCATCAGTTTTTGCAACTATTTTCATTGAATGTTCAAAAAATCACTTTCTCGGAAGGTTGTGTTTGTTCTTGTATATCTTGTATATATATATATATATATACATATATTTTTGTAATTGCTTTATTGTTTTGAAAAGTGTTCATTGTTATGTCTTATTGTCCTTGCTGCTTTTGAAATTGCTGCTTGCAGTTGTTTTCTCATTGCTATTCATGCTTCAAAGAGCCAATTTGTTGGAAAATTAAATTTGAACTGAACTAAATTCTCCACAGCACAGCAGCAGATGAAGTTAAAATCTTGGAAATTCTTCAAACAAAATTTAACCATTTCTATTGAAAGTTTACTCTCTTATTTTTATTGTTTTTTTTTCGTTTTATTTTTATTTTTTGTTTTATTGAATTACTAATGATTTTCGCAAATCGTTGGAAATTATTTTCCTTCAAACACAAAAGAACATAAAAAATTGAAATAACTTTTGGCTCGTCTCTGCTGCGTTCAATCAAACGAACACTCTTCGGATAGCAAAGCGTCAGATGCTCAAAACAATTCCCCTAACTGCCAGCAATTGATGCCACAAAATCTAATTACAAATATTGCACGAAGATAAGGACAGAGAGATGGCGGATGGGCGCACAGGCGGGCGGACGGACAGACGGACGGATTAACGGACAGACGTAAGGCCTTCAGAACGACAGAATGGGTGAGCAGATCACACGTAATATAACTCTCACATGATTGCACTTAAAAAGGCGCAAACAACCAATGAAGCAATCAACCAGACCGAATTGAACTGAACCCAGCAAGTCAAGCCAGACCAAGTAAAGTAATAGCATCGCCTCCTCTGCTTCTGCTTCAGCTTCAGCTTCCGCTTCGGCTTCTGCATCAGCTACTACTGAGCTATCAACCAGTAGCACCAATGTTGTTACATCAACGATACCACAAGAGAGCCAAACAGACAACCCCTTTTTGTAGCCCTTAGATAAATTACTTTATTCAAACACATTTCTATGCGCTCACACACACGAACACAAGAACAAACGCACACACACACACACATACGCACGCATACATCCGCAGAGCGAAGCGTCAGACATATTACTTAATACATTTGTTGGCCAAAATTTGCAATTTTCCTCATCATTGCATCCACTTGAGGATTCGCAATAAACTTGAGAAGTTCATTTGCAGCACATGTGTATGCACGAACATGTGAAAGCAACATTTTGAAATCTTACCGCTCGAACTAAAAAAAACAACACCAACAACAACAACAATAGGGCCAGTAACAACAGCAACAAGAAGAAAAATGCACAAAAAGAAGCCAAAGAAGAAGCAGAGCTGCAGGACAACAAAATGGCTACATTGAGTGCTTAGTGCAAATGAATGTTCAAAAATGGGGGAAAACTGGCAAAACGACAACATTGGCAGAAAATTTAAATTTCATTTTTTTTTTTTTTAAACAATTTCACCGGAAGAAGCCATTTTGGTTTATAAGGGAATCATCCTTTAGCTTCTGTTAGTGTGTACCTTAGTGAACGGTGTATGAATAAGACGAAAGTATTACCAATGACCGCGATATGCGGACGATGATGAGAATGGCAATGGGTATGAGAACGGGAACAGGAATGTCTGAAGTGTAAACAAGCATCAATTAACGCCGATTGAGTTTCTATTAGGATTAAATATAGCTTTAGAGGATTCAAAAACGATTTTAGTTCTTAAGCGGTTTGAAACAATTGCTTATACATATATGTATGTACTACGTTTATACGTTAGCTATTTGCAATTAAAAACAAATTGCAATAAGTGAACTCACGGTTTTTAGGTACGGCATTTTTTTCAGAACTAATTTTATATTTCAATTCTGCCTGATTAAAAATATAGAATAGCATGGTAGGCAGTGTGACTATTTTAGCCTTTTTGAGGCTAAAACAAGCCTTTTTCTTTCGGATTTGCCTTCAAAAAATACATTTTAGCCTTAGCCTTTTTGTTTAGCCTTTTGCATAACAATTAAGCTTTTATTTAACATGTTTCTTACTTCGTTTGAAATAAAATTTTTTTACTTTTACCCTTGAGCAATTCAGAAATTGAGCGCGTTTTTAGCACAATGAATATTGTGAAAACAAAGCAAAGAAATTCACTAAAAGAAAACACCCTAAATTCTATTTTAACAATACGTTTTGGGCTAGAAAGGCGTAATATGTTAAATGCTGTCAAAGCTATGAAATAACAAAAGATTTATTAACACTTTATCTTAACATAAAACCAAAATTTATTCTGATAGCTTGATTTCTAGTACATTTATTTAGTATTTTCTATATAAAGTTATGTATGTATCAGATCTCTAAATGAATGATTCATTGTTGAATAAGTCAGTGAATGATTCCCATAATGAATGGTGATTTATGAATGAATTCAGTTCACCACAAAAGAATTCATTCAAAAATTTCAATTCAAAAGAATGCATTCAAATTTAAATTCAATTCAAATTTTGTGTTCAAATGAATTGATTCAAATTTCTTAATTTCAATTGAATTAAATGACAAAAATGAATCATTCATTTACAGCTCTGCCTACAATTCTCATAAGCATTATACGGATTAATATATAAGTCGTAACAAAATTGTCCGATAATTTTCTTGCAATTTTTCACTCTGCACGTTAAATATAAGTACACTGTGCCAAGTAGAAATTTAATTTTGTATGAACAGGGCCTGCAAAGTTTTTGAAACAAAGGCAGGGATGGTGCTCGGACTTGAAAATTTTTAAAGATGTTAGATTTTTAAAGAAGAAGTGGTAGATTCGTATAAAAAGATGTAGATTTAAAACTGTTTAAAATATTGGGAAACTTACCTGTTTTTAGGTATTTTCTCTTGTTATACAAAAATGTGTCAATATTTATTGGATGTCGCTAAGCGCCAATACTGCCATTCTTGGCAACATTCTTGACAATAGGAAATGCCGCCCCCTCCAATCGGCCTCAACAAAAATACCTTCATAAAAATTGAAATATGATTTGGCGCCCGGGGCGACTTCCCCCCTCACTTCGCTACTGTTTTCAATAACACATAACATTGAAGCACATTTTTTATACTCTCAATTATTCTAAATAATCATAAAATAAGTAAAAAGTAAAAAAAAGGCATAAATAAGTAAAAAAAAAAAGTGATAGACTTTGACCTAGCGTGGTGGAAATGGTAGAAAGTGCAAATAGTGGTAGATCTACCATCAAAGTAGTAGAAGTAGATTTTGAAAACTTTAAAATGTAATTTTAATATCTAAATTGAAGTATAATTATTACTTTCTATTTTATAGGGGAGAGGGTTGGGTTCTGACGCATGCTTTGTTTTTGGCCTATAAATTTTCTTCAAATCAGCCAAACTCAGAGTTTTATATACCGTTGGAAAGCTTTTAGAAATACGCAAATTTTATCCGAAAAAAGCATAGTAATTTGATGAATACGGAAACTTTTGTGACCAATTTTATGAGCATATGTTTTTTTGTAAAAAAAAAAAAAGTGGTTGGGTTGTGACGCACCTTATTGATTCTTCCAAATGTTGGGAATTATTAAGAAAACTCCAAATATTTTACAAAAAAATTAATTCTTATTTATTTTGAAGGCATTCGGTAATTCGAGAAAGAAGAAAAAATTTAAAATCAAACCAAAAAATGAAAATTTATAGAAAAAAATTAAAGTTAAATGAAAATTTCAAGCATCATCCTCAAGGGGCCGGTCGCGCGCCCCTTTTATGCACTAAATGATCTTTTATGGCACAATGCATGCCATCAAAGTTCATTTCTTTGTTTGAAGGAGCTTTCTTCGAGGTTAACATAACTGAAAATCTAAAAAAAAAAAGCCAAAACAAAGGTGCGTCACAATACAACCACTTGCTGCGTCGCAACCCAACCATGATACCATTTTTGGATGACAAGCAAAAAAACTTTTACAACAACATATCGGCATAATGCGCTAATTCACATGAAAGACTAAAGAGAACACTAAATAAATATTCATTGCACTCACCGATTTATGATAATTCACTACTTTGCACAGCACTTTGGAAAAAATATGAAAAAACTTTTTTGGCCAAAATTTGACACAATCTCCGGATCCAATACCAGCAATAAGTCCACTCACTTCAATCTTAGTTCAAAAACTATATACTATGTATCAGGGATCGGCAAAAAAAAAATTTTAATTTTTGATTTTTTGATTATTATCCACTCCACACTTCAAAATTCTTGATTCTGAAATAAAAAAAAATAAAAATTGAAAATATAAAATTCCCAAATAATGAACAATCCGTATTTTAGATTCTAAAAATTTGGATTGATTCTATGAAAATATTTACAAAATTAAAAATGTGATTTTTTAAAAAATCCGAAATTTATATGTTAAAATTATGGATTGCTGGACATTTATTAATCACATTTTAAGAATTATGAATAATTAGATACCAGGGATCGGCAATAATCCTATTTTCAGCATTATTTTTATGAATTATTGCCGAATATATGAATATTTCCATTTCTTTTTACATATAATTATGGACTAATGAAAATTCAAAAATTTCAAATTTAACATTTTCGATTTGTGTGATATTGTTAAATTCAAATTCTAAACATATGAATTGACATATAGTCAATAATAATAAAATTTAAAATTTGGACTACTAAAAAAACCCAAAATTTAAATGTGAGAGTTATTGAATATTGGACAATCAAAAATTTTTATTTCGAAATTTTAGAATATTCAGGCACTCAAAAATCAGATCTTTGAAATTTTGGATTATTTGAAAAATCATCTTTCCGCCCGAACATTCAGCAGACGAATTTTGAAAGAACATGAAGCTAGTATGTCGTCTATTAGAGATGCATTAGCTGAGGTACCATATTTGTGTACAACAGCGGATATATGGTCGAGTCCAAATCGACGTTTTTTAGGGATGACGGTCCATTGGGTGAGTTGTTGAGCGATCAATTTATAAGCGAGCTTAGAAATATCTCACAATCATTTCTAGATCGATCCCTCAAACTTCAATCGGAAATCATATGCGATAGCCTGCCGTCGATTCGAAGGCGATCATACTTATGATAGAGTAGCAGAGATCATCGATATCATTCACGGTTCGTTCAACCTTTCCACCGAAAAAGTTATTGCCACTGTAACGGACAACGTTTCGAACTTCGTAAAGGCCTTCAAAGAATTCGGACTGCAAATGGAAAAATCATTCTTCGAAGAAGAGAGTACAGACTCGGCAGCGGATATAAACGCTCAACGTGTGGAACCTGACGACTTTGCTGAGCCTGGATCCATAATTTTCAGCCATGAGGAAAGTTTAACTCTCCCTCAGCATTTCAGGTGTGCTAGCCACACACTAAATTTGACTGCCACCACAGACGCCTTAAGAGGAATACGATCATGCTCAAGATTAGATCGTATTTACAAAGAGATAATTATTCGGTGTGAAGCTCTTTGGAAAATGACAAATTCACCAAAAAAAACGGGAAAGCTTATTAAATGTTTTGGGTGAGGCACTGAAAAGGCCAATTGTAACACGCTGGAACTCCCTGTACGATTGTTTGAATCAAATTTTTAAACTAAGGGAGAAGCTTCAAAATATTCAAGTGGATAATAACATAGATGCAGATGCGATCGATATTCTGCAGGGTGAAAAAAATTGCCATTTCGGATATTTGCTCCCCACACTAATATCAATTCGAAATAAGTTGAGGAACATTAAGAAGGACAACATGCGTTGGTGTTCACCTCTCATCGATGCTTTGATTGAAAGTTTAAACGTGAGGTTTAAAAAATTCTGGGATGTTGAAGACGAAGGGCGAATCGCAGCCGTAGCAGCAGCTTCTCATCCGAAGTTCAAGCTTAAATGGATTAACTGTTTAACGCCATCAGCTCAAAACAATACAATGACAGCTCTCAAGGAAGCTCTATCACGAGCGAAAGTGTTGAACAATGAGGCACAAACTGAAAAGGGGTCCGATAGTTTTTTCGATTTTTCGCGTGAGGAGTTCCTAGCTGAATCTGCTGCAGTCTTCGGCACCAATGCAGACGAAGCAGATTTCCAAAACTTTATTGCGGACAAAAGAAGTGATTTTGAGCTTTTAAACGCATATCCATCTATAAAAGCGACTTTTTTAAAGTTCAATACGCCACTTCCATCTTCGGCAGCAGTAGAACGGTTATTCAGTTTTGCTACTATGTGCAATTTGCCAAAATTCAACCGATTGCTTGATGAAAACATTGAGATACGCGTTTTGAGAAAATGCAACTCATCTCCTAAAACTAATGGGTAGATGAAAGCTTCACTTTTCTCATCATCCTCAAGCAAGCCTGTATTGTAAAAAAAATTAGCAATCTTTGTTGGTTGTATTAATAAAAAAAATGTTAGAAAGTTTTTTGCAGTTTTTCTTTTTGCACTTTTCTAAGAGGTACCGCTTTACTGAGTTATAGCTCTTTAAGTAGGTGTATTTTTCAGTGCATTATGAAATATTGTGGTTTTAAAGCAGACAATCGGACAGATCAAAAGATGGACGAACATAACATAATAGAGTCTTCTGGTGTCTCTGATAATTTTTACATAATTTGCTATGTCCTATATCAACTATTACAGAAAAAATCCGCAATCTTGACATTTTGATTACTGATTATTCAAAAAATCTGCAATCTTATTATTCTAATTATAAGTATCTAATTATTCATAATTCTTAAAATGTGATTAATAAATGTCCAGCAATCCATAATTTTGACATATAAATTTCGGATTTTTAAAAAAATCACATTTTTAATTTTGTAAATATTTTCATAGAATCAATCCAAATTTTTAGAATCTAAAATACGGATTGTTCATTATTTGGGAATTTTAAATTTTTATTTTTTTTTATTCAGAAATCAAAAATAAAAAAATGATATTTCTTGATCAATCCGTAATCAGTCATGATAATATTGATGAAAATATTATTAGTGCCGATCCCTGCTATGTATATGGTTAAGTAAGCACAAAGGATATGTGATTTTTTATAGTTTGATTCAGACATGGGCAGCTCAATTACTTTTTTTTTTCAATTACTACTGCTGTCATTGCAATTGAAGGGCAACCAATTACAATTACAAGTAAAATTTTTTAAATTTTTTTCAATTACAATAACGTTATTGTAATTGAAATGATAGAATTACAATTGCAATTTTAATTGTAATTTAAACAAATCAATTACAAGTAATTGATGTTAAAGCAATTTAAATTTATTTCGTTTTAAGGACTAATTCAATTAATTTAGTAGGCATCACATGACTCAATATGCTATTGTAAATAAAAAACAAGTAAGAAAGCTAAAGTCGGTCAAGCCCGACTTTGAAATACCCAGCGTCCCGACGTTATGAGCGCACTATGTTTTGCTTCTCTATTTATGGGCGTGGCAGTGGGAGGGCCACATAAATTATTTCCCTACACCTTTCATTCGCCTTGGTGAACCTATGTTGCGAATTTGAAGCTTCTACGCCTTTTACTTCGGAAGTTACGAAAAATCTTCATTTGTGGGCGTGGAAGTTGGCGGGCCACATACAATTTTTTCCTACACCTTTCATTCGCCTTGCTGAACCTATGTTGCGAATTTGAAGCTTCTATGCCTTTTACTTCGGAAGTTACGAAAATTCTCCATTTGTGGGCGTGGAAGTGGGCGGGCTACATAAATTTTTGTTCCTACACCTTTCATTTGCCTTTGTCAACCAATGTTGCGATTTTGAAGCTTCTACGCCTTTTACCTCGGAAGTTACAAAAATTTTCCATTTGTGGGCGTGGCAATGGGCGAGCCACATAAAAATTTTTCCTACACCTTTCATTCGTCTTGGTCAACCTATGTTGCGAATTTGAAGCTTCTACGCCTTTTACTTCGGAAGTTACGATAAGCCCTTATTTGTGGGCGTGGCTCACGGAGGGCGGCGACCATTTTTTTGCAGGGTATGTCCCTTTTTGTAGTTTACCAGTACACCAAATATCAATGGAATGTGTTGAGTGGTTCGCAAGTTACAAGCATTTTACTGAAAACACATTATATTCATTTGTGGGCGTGGCAGTGGGCGGATGTCTCCCATTTTTACTTAGGATCATACTCGGATCCCGATATACCTGTATGCCAAATTTCGACTTGATTGCTACAGCCGTTTCGGAGGAGATCCGACCACGGACGGACGGACAGACGGACGGACGGACAGACGGACATGTCTAAATCGATTCAGTTTTTGATCCTGATCATTTCTATATATTATATATATGTCTATATCTCCGGAGCTTAGTTCTCCCTGTTACAAGATTCGCACAAAACTAATATACCCCGCTTACGCTGGGTATAACAAGTAAGAAAGCTAAAGTCGGTCAAGCCCGACTTTGAAATACCCAGCGTCCCGACATTATGAGTGCACTATGTTTTTCTTCTCTATTTGTGGGCGTGGCAGTGGGAGGGCCACATAAATTATTTCCCTACACCCTTCATTCGCCTTGGTCAACCTATGTTGCGAATTTGAAGCTTCTACGCCTTTTACTTCGGAAGTTACGATAAGCCCTTATTTGTGGGCGTGGCTCACGGAGGGCGGCATCCATTTTTTTTCCAGGATAAGTCCCTTTTCGTAGTTTACCAGTACACCAAATATCAATGGAATGTGTTGAGTGGTTCGCAAGTTACAAGCTTTTTACTGAAAACACATTATATTCATTTGTGGGCGTGGCAGTGGGCGGATGTCTCCCATTTTTACTTAGGATCATACTCGGATCCCGATAAACCTGTGTGCCAAATTTCGACTTGATTGGTCCAGCCGTTTCGGAGGAGGTCCGACCACGGACGGACGGACGGACGGACAGACGGACGAAAATGGACGCCGTCCCCCTCGTGCCACGCCCACAAATAAGCCCACAAATAAGGGCTTATCGTAACTTGTGAAGTAAAAGGCGTAGATGCTTCAAATTCGCAACATAGGTTGACCAAGGCAAATGAAAGGTGTAGGAACAAAAATTTAGGTAGCGCGCCCACTGCCACGCCCACAAATGGAGAATCTTTGTAACTTCTGAAGTAAAAGGCGTAGAAGCTTCAAATTCGCCACATTGGTTCACCAAGGCGAATGAAAGGTGTAGGAAAACTTTTTATGTGGCCCGCCCACTGCCACGCCCACAAATGAAGATTTTTCGTAACTTCCGAAGTAAAAGGCGTAGAAGCTTCTAATTGGCCACATAGGTTCACCAAGGCGAATGAAAGGTGTAGGGAAATAATTTATGTGGCCCTCCCACTGCCACGCCCACAAATAGAGAAGCAAAACATAGTGCGCTCATAATGTCGGGACGCTGGCTATTTCAAAGTCGGGTTTGACCGACTTTAGCTTTCTTGTTTAAAAATAAAATTGCCACTTGGAAAAAATATTCGGCCTTTTTCTTTAGCCGAATATTTAAACAAGTTTAATTAATCGAAAAGAAAACGTGAGATCATTTTATTTTGTTAATTTAAAGAAGTTAAAATACTTTTTAAAAGTAAACTTTTAATTTAATTTTTGCACAATAAGTGTGTTCAGCTGTCCTTAAATCTTAAAACTAAAAATATATTTATTAAACCAAAATTGCTTCAGGTAATTTCTCTTTCTTTGTGGACTAGGGTTTAGCAGTTAATCATATGCTAGCGCTGCCAGAATCGCCAAAATCACCTTGTTTTCGCAACTTGCTTAATTGCAATTAAAATTTTAAGTCATCGTTTTTATGGGGAAATTTGCTATTTGCAATTAAGGCAGACAAATAAACGAAGTAATAATCTCTTTATATACCCCATAAATATTCTATAAAATATGTCAGGACTCGGAAAGGGGTTATTTCGATGCGGACGGACCAACTTGTTCAATGAGTCCAGAGGGTTATTTCGTTTGAAGTACCTACTTTTTACCTAAAAAATCACGATCCACACACTCAAAAAACAGAACTACTACTTGCTTGCAATAGACTATAGCAACAGTGTTATTACTGCATTTGCTATATTTTATAAGAATTTCAGCTAGCGAAATGTCTTGATTTGAAACAAACATAGCCAATATAGCTATATTTTGTTAGTAAATGAATATAGCTGTAGGAGAATGATTTTAAAGCATATGCGGCTAATTGCATAGCATATGCAGCTATAAAGAGTAAATGATATTCATTTCAATCTCTCTTTATTCAAATTCGCTCTCGTTTAGTCTCTCTCGCTGTGACTCGACAGTCGAGAGGTTCAGGGTTCAATCCATGCTGCCAGCGAGAATATTTCCTCAATTTTTTCCTCAATTTTTTCCCCCTTTTTTTATAAATTACATTTTTTTTTTGTTCAAAGCTCAGTTGTTTGGGAAGACAAAAATTTTCCCCAAAATTTTTAAGGTTTTATTACTATTAAGGGTATTCCCTTAAAGGTGTATTTGCCTCGAAAACCTCGAATATTCGAAAATTCACGAGCCTCGAAAATGACCTGTCAAATTTTGTATTCGAAAACTTTCAAGTCAAATTGGTCGCGTATTTGGCTCGTAATTCGAAGCGTAAGTTGTAGTGTTGCCCTCAAACCAAAATAAAAACTACTAAATGCCCTACAATAGGAACACATTCTTAATACCAATAACAGCTTAATGTTTATTTTTATAAAAATGAACATTATAATAGTGAGAAATGTTTTTGAGAAATAAAAATAATTTATGTGTAGATTTTTGTTAAGACCAATGTTGATGTTCGACTTTATGTGAGCTTATTGGTCAGAATGTAATTTATTTAGTTTAAGTATTTTCCTATGAGAAAACGAGACTTGCAGAATCAAAAAAATACGGGAAAATAGCACTGTTTTTGCATACAATTTTTATATTACAAAATGAATCCCTGGCCGAACTGCCAAATTTTTGAATTACACAAACAACTCAAAGTTGGAAAAAAGGTGTGTTCCTGAAAAGTGCCTTGTACTTTTTCGAGGCTTTCATGTTTTTATCTTTTCACCTTTAAGGGAATACCCTTATTATTATACCCGACACACTCTGTGTCGAGGGTATATTGCGTTTGTGTGGTTGTGTGTAACACCCAGAACCAGTCGAGAAAGACCATACAAAATATTATATATATAGAAATGATCAGCGTCACCAGGAGATTCGATTTAGACTTGTCCGTCCGTCTGTCCGTCTGTCTGTCTGTATACAGTTATCTTATCGAAGGAGTTGAGCTATCTTGACAAAAGTTGGTATGCGTGCTCACGGGGACATGAGTAAGAACAAGTTTGAGAATGGACCCGATCGGACCATTTTTAGGGGTACCTCCAGTACTAGGGTCTGTTACGAAAATCACAAAAACTGCTCTAAAATCGAAGTTTTTCAAGATATTTTGATGAATTTTGATATTTGATCGTATTTAAAGGACAGTAATATTATTTCCAAAAATTGTAAAAGTGGGCGTGGCAGAAGGGCGGTTTTCGAAAATTGTCTCCTTCACCCTAAATTCAAATGGGACTTGAACGAAATTTGGCACTTGTGCTTCCTTTAAAGCCTTAAACATCCTTCCAAAAAATTTCTTTGATCGGTCCATTTTTAAGGGTACCTCCAGTACTACGGTCTGTCACAAAAATCACAAAACTGCCTTAAAATCTGATTTTAATGAAACTTAAAATTTGAGCGTATATTTAAGCCTCCGATTATAGTTCAACAAAAATTGGAAAATTGGGCGTGGCAAAGGGGCATTTTTCATAAAGAAATCTATCAAAAGTCGGTATATGGGGCCCCTTATGGTTTTACACACCTCTTGATATTAAAAATTATTTGAACATGTGTGTATGTGTCGGGTATTCTATTGTCAAGCTCGCCTGACTATAACACCCTTACTTGTTCTTATCTAAACAATGCTTAATTCAGCCAAATCGGTCAAACGCCAAAATAGGGTACTTGAAAAAAAAGCATTTTTCCTGCAAAACCCCAAGTTGTTTCGAACTTTCCACCGTAGAATTTTACATTTTATTTTTATTTTGCTGCGGTTTTAACAATACTCGAAACCCAGTACCCGAATTTCTTGTCTATGGGACGCATCGAATGATAACACGGGGGCTACCTTCACTTGGTATTGCACCGATAAAAAACCACATACTAATAAATAAAATGTGGTGAGCTTAAGGCGGGGGTGTGCGGGGCTGCGGTTTTATTGACCATATCTTTATCGGTAGATAATTTGCAATGTGGAATTCGATTCACACGAATGGTGCCAAGCGAGTGAATACCTCTGTTTCGCAAATAAACTAAAAGTGGAAGTGAGGTATAAAAGGTATCAAAATACAAGATATGATTTTTGAAATTAAGGATCGTCTTTGACAAACGTACAACGACATTCGACGTTGCACCAAAATTAAGGGTATTTTCCATCACATCGTTGTCACCTGCTCCTCCATACACTTCAAATTTGTACGAAAATCCATGAGAGTCACATAGATCAAACAATTTAATTCCATATTTGTGTGGTTTAGCTGGCGGACATCATTTTGGTGGAGCACATTTGCTCATCAACATACAGTCGTGCGCTTTTTGGCACAGAATCAAAGCGTTCATTAAAATGAGTAAGAATTCGTCTCATCTTGTACAGCTGTTCGTACCCGGCTTCACCTTTTTTTTTTCATTTGCGATATGTCGTTGAAGTGGAGATTTCGACGAATATCAAAGAATCTCTCCGATGTCATCGTGTTTCTTATCGCTTCGAAAGCGTTTTTCGACCAATAACTTTCTGTATTTGGGTATCGAAAGACAGACATATACAACAATATACCAACGTACTGTTTCATTTCAGTGGACGAGACCTTGAAAGTAATTGAGATGTTTTGTTGAATCGCATACCTTATACTCTCGTCAACAATTTTGTAAAAAGCTCATCGATGAAAAAGTACATGAAACATTGAAATGGTGTTTTTAAATCATTGAAGCGCTCAGGTAAATCTCTTTCGCCGTGGAAAACAATTTCATTGCGGTGTAGTTCCAAAGACTTCTTTCTCCAAGTAAATTTAAACTCAGACGATTGTGGATCGATATCTTTAGCGGATCCAATAAATCCTCCTGCATTGGGTGAATAAGATGGTGAACTATCATCCAATTCTGGTAAAGGAGAGTGATTCCTTTTTGGGCGCTTTGGTTTGAATTTTGGTGTGCTAGTCGGCGAGTTATGTGTCCCAGTCGATGGAATGGTAGTCTGCATACGGGGTAAGCTAGTTGAGGTTGTTGTGTGATTCAATTGAATTAATACCTAACAATGCAAATAAATTGAAATATCTTACTTGCAATAGTTTCATCTTGATCAACATTGAAACAGACAGTTGCTGAGAGAAAATCGCTAGTAGAAGCATTTTCTAATTGCTGAATGTAATTATCAATTTGGCCAAATTCTGTATCTGATAATAAAAATTCACCAACTTCATTTTCATCTTCGCTCAAATCATCTTCTGAATTACTATCGCCAATACTCGAAACTTCCATGAACTCGGCGATTTCCTCGTCGGTTAGTTTTGCCAATTGAAGACGCTTAAAACAATCCATTTCAGTAATATATGCTCGATTTCTAACGGCCAAATATACATGCTAGGTTTCACATTCATAAAAAAAAAACAAGTAAGGGTGTTATAGTCAGGCGAGCCTGACAATAGAATACCCGAAACAGACACATAATTTTTAATATCAAGAGGTGTTTAAGGGCATAAGGAGCCCCATATACCGACTTTTGTTTAACTTCTAAATGAAAACCGCCCTTTTGCCACGCCTACTTTTAAAATTTTTTTGGAATTCTAATCGGACTCTTATATATACGCCCAAATTCTAAGTTTCATTGAAATATTTCAATAAAGTCTGAATTTGAGGCTGTTTTGGGATTTTTGTGACAGACCCTAGTACTAGAGGTACCCTTAATAATGGTCCGATCGAAAAATTTTTCGGGAATTACGTTACTGGCTATCAAGGAAGTATACGTGCCAATTTTTGTTCAAGTCCCATTGGTATTTCGGGAGTAGGAGACAAGTTTTGAAAAACGCCCTTATGCCACGCCCACTTTTCCAATTTTTTGAAATCGTATTACTTGCCTTTAAACCTGTTCAAATATCAAATTTCATCAAAATATCATGAAAAACTTCGATTTTAGAGCAGTTTTTGTGATTTTCGTAACAGACCCTAGTACTGGAGGTACCCCTAAAAATGGTCCGATTGTTCTTACTCATGCCCCCGTGAGCACGCATACCAAATATTGTCACGATAGATCAACTCCTTCGATAAGATAATTGTACATATACAAACAGACAGACAGACGGACAGACGGACAGACGGACAGACGACAGACAGACAGACAGACAGACAGACAGACAGACAGACGGACGGACATGTCTAAATCGAATCTCCTGGTGACGCTGATCATTTCTATATACATTTTGTATGGTATATCTCGACTGGTTCTGGGTGTTACACACAACCCAACAAACGCAATATACCCTCGACACAGAGTGTGTCGGGTATAAAAACAACGTAACAGGCACCGGGCCTCCACCACGTGGGGCACCCACCAGCAGTGATCAAATTAATTTTTTTTATTTATTATAGTTTTCAAGATATTCAGTAACTAACATACTCTCTTAAAATTTTCACTTGTTTATACGGTTATTCAGTGGACTTAAGAATTGAAAAACCCTTTTATCAATCACAAAACGTACTTTTGCTAACAATCAATCTGTCGTTTAGTGAAAATATGCTACATAGTAAATTTTATTTTATAATATTCGCTCTACTCAGACTCGCACTTGACCGCTTTTTCGTGGAGCAGCGGATTTGTGTTGCGGAGTTAGTGATTTTATGACGATTTATTTTAACCCTTTCGCCCTTACTTAGACAATACGTCGAAGCAATTTTCAACTCTTCATAACTTCTTTATTACTTCCAATATTTCTATATTTGAAAAATTCCAATAAGGCCATAAGTATTCTATGTGGTGAAATTGCCATATGTATGTGGTGGAAACAAGTATAACGAAATAAGTCTGAAGGATCATTATAAAAAGCAGTGATGCCTGATCAGCAGATTTTCAAGTTGGACAGCGGAGAAAAATGCATTCTTGCGTTTAGCAAAAAATCGAGCGGACTTTTTTCCGTACATTTTTAACCGAATTTGAATTACATGTTCTGTGGTCGTGCGCAAAAAGATCAAAAAAAATTTATGTTCCATTTGTCCTCACCGACATGGGACAGGAACGTCTGACTAGTTTGATGATTTTGAGTATCGAAAGCGACATATTAAAAAAATTATCGCTTGAAACTCTCATTGAAGAATTCGCTAGGATAAAATCGAGAAAAGTTTATATGGGTTGAAAAGACGCTGAATAAAAAAAAATATTTTATGAAAACTGTTAAATAAACAAAATGTGAACGTTGAAAAATATTTTCATTCTTATAATTGATAACCTTTCTACAAACACATTTTCTGCTATTGTGTGAAATTTCATCCTATATCTTTCAATTAACAGAGGGGCCACCACCCCGACAAGAAAAATTAGTCACAAAAAAGTCACCTTGACTCTTGTGTGACTGAGCTCGTTGCTAAAAATAGGTCATGCGGACTTAAATTTTAACTTAAAAGTGACCGAAACAGCGCAAAATTGTGTGACAATTTTCTTGTTACTGTGTTAGTCACACGAAACTCAACAGAAACTATTCAGTTACAAACTAGTCACAGAAAACATCTCAGAAACAAGCAGAAATCACACAATATAAGCGCTCAATAACGTACTATTTGAAATGTTGCCACTGATTTTTAATAAATATTTCTTGCTATAAATTTGTTGCCACCAAATTTTACAACTGACAAGACAAAATCTTTCATATTGAATTGAATAAATAATAAATAGACTTTGAGAATCAGTTCAGCTTATTTCCAAAACGAAATTTTACAAACGCTTCCAGTTTTATGGTGAAATAATGCATGCTACCCCTTCAAAAATGACGCCCCTCAAGAAATATGCTTATTTTATAATTTATGTTAAAATTATAATATTTTCAAATCTTTATTTTGGCCTTAGAAATGTAATTTTTTGTAATTTATGATAAATGCATACCATATATGATGCGTTTTAAATACGCTTTTTTGCTTAAACCTAATTTTGAATCATGTTGAAGTACTTTGTAGTTTTACAAATTATAACCTCTCATAAAATAATCAATTATATAAAAAAATGGCAGATTACTTTAAAGTTCTTGAATACGTATTTGAAACCCCATTGTGACTAAATCAGTTGTCAACGGCTATTTTCAAACACTATAGAAACCGTTAAGGTTGCATAGGAATGATTCGCAACCTAATAGCTACTGTTCAGTGACTACACTAGTGCTATTAAAGTAGAACTACGACTAAATCGGTTACTTACTATTCTCATCGGTTCCACAAAAATAAGTGCTGCCCATATGAGGCAATCTTCCCTTTTTGGGGGAATTTAGCTATTGCGAGATTAAAGACCTCAATAAAAACTCTTATCACATCAAGGATTTGTGCAATCGCAAAAAAAAAAAAAAAATTTGAATATTTAATCGCCCAAATTAGTTAAACATTATTCCTTATATTAATATTCGCAATTTTTAGATTTCCGCCGCTTTTGCGAAAACTTTTATTATAAAAGTGATATGTTCGTTATATCTTGTGAGAACCCTAGGGTTGAAATTTTCAAAGGATTATCCATACATTTCTTATTTTTAAATGCAAAATAAATATTTGAAAGTATAAGTTATTCCTTTTCTCAAAACCCGAATATTTTTTTGCCCGACTGCGACAGAAAGAGGGTAATGTTTCTCGTGCCAGTAGGTCGCCTCCGACATTTGTGACATGCCATTATGCCAGTCTGCGATAACTAGCAATTGTGCTAGCCAAAAAATGAATGGTGTGAAGTATATTTTTTGTTTGTTTGTTTTGTGCTGCAACATATCGCACCCCGTTAACTAAAGTTGTACAACTCAAAATTTTGAATCTTTTTCATAAGTCACATGTCTACCTATACAATGAGTTATACTCCATTATTGGTATTGTAAATAGCAATAAAACACCATTATGTCTTTTTTGCTGCAATGATTTGATCACTTGTTGGCATTGACAAAGGGACTCATTTTGAGTTAGTGCTTTTTTGATTATTTGATTTGAGTTAAATTTTATGCTGTGCCCTTTTAATGATAAAATTCGGTTCTTTTTGTTCAACTTTAAATCATCAAAGAGTCATCACCAAAAATAATACAGAAATAATTTGGTAAAAAAATTTATCAATAGGAACATAACTCAAAGACAATTATTTTTCTAAAAAGTGTTCAAATCAATTCTCTTCTTCGCAAAAAAGCGTTTTATTTTACAAATATGTTTCATTAGCTCAAATACATTTGTTAGTATTTTCTGAAAAATTACAAATTTTGAGTTGTGTCTCCTTAGTTGCCGGGGTGCGATATGCAAACAATGGCGCCAAAATTCAGGTAAATGCTTTGGTGTGCACGAAATAAGTTTGAATATGCATCATTTTAAACTTTTTACATAATATTATGTGGACAACACTGATTTTTAAGCACTGAGTAGCTACATGGGTACCAAGCAGCTAATTTAAACTGCACTATTGTTGTAGAAGAACCCGCAAAAATTTGTTTTTCTTGACCCTTTTCTATGATATCGTTCAAGCCCTACTTTTTTCGCTTATTTGAATCGAATCTATGTTTAAAAAAATTTTATAGACATGTGTTTGCTGCTATGATTCGCCAAATAAACTAACAACATACTATTGGTCACACAAATGTACTAAAATCAGTATGAAATAACTTGATAGCTATAAAACAGACTCACGCATGGCTACAATGACAAGTTTTTTTTTGTCGCTATAAGAATTGAATGAAACCCTTTTGGGCCTACTCTTACTTGCCACAGACCAGTTTCTTGAACGCGCTCAGTAACAAAAATCTGATTCGATTGCATTGAACTTATTCGAAACTCGACAGTGATTCGCAGTTTCAATTCATATAATTTGTAACCAATAAATATAGTTATGTGTGACTCCTTAAAAAAGAAGTTACAGAAAACCTTTGTTTTGACATCTCGGCAACTGGATTGGTTTCATGAAACTCCTTTTACGACTATTCAGCAACTGATTTTGGTTGCAAAGCATTCTTGTGTTCTGCTCGGGACCATTCTCTGGCCCCCGGGCCCCCGGCAACCTTAATCCGGCTCTGTATACACAACACATCAAACACAAATTTGACTGAACAGTCAGCGCAAAATATCAAACTCCTTTTGATATTTTTGTTGAGTGATGCATCAATCGAAAATAATTTTTTTTTTTACTTATACAGTTAACTGATTGGTTAAGTTAGACTGAATGTTAATGTCGTGATTTAAGAAGAAAAATTATCTGCGTTCAACCACGACTCAAAGTAGATTATTCGGCTTATCCTTAATTTCTATTAAACATGAGATTTGCGACAAAATAAAATTTGATGAAATAATTAAGGACTTTGCAGAGGAAAAAGTACGAAAAAAATGTTTTAATCAGGGACCATAACTGTTATAAATTATATTTTAAAAATTACAATTTAAGTATTATTTTAAGAGTTTTATTATTTTAATCAGAAAATAACAATTATTTTTTTAGTTTTATTTTTTACTCAGAAGATAAAACTTATTCTTAGAGTTTTATTTTTCGATCAAGAAATAAAAATTAATTTTCGAGTTATATTTTTTACTCAGAAGAAAAAACTTATTTTTAGATTTTTAATTTTTACTCAGTAAATAAAAATTATTTTTCGAATTTTATTTTTTGCTCTGAAGATAAAAATTTATCTTAGATTTTTATTTATTAATCAAAAAATAAAAATTGGTTTTTGAGTTTTTTTTTTTACTCAGAAAAATAAAACTCTTGCATAAGTATATTACCACTTTCTTCAAGATAACGCCTGAAATAGGATAAAGTGATGAAGAGTCGGATGATGATGAACACGAGGAAATGAAAAAGGCCAGATGCGAAATCGGCAACCACAATTCAAATCCAAAAAATATTTGCATAATTCTTGTGTTTGCATAATGTTGTAAGTAAAACAAAAAACTTGAAAAATAAATTTTATTTTCTGAGTAAAAAATAAAACTCCAAAAATAATTTTTATCATCCGAGCAAAAAATAAAACTCTAAAAGCAATTTTTATTTACTGAGTTAAAACTAAAACTCTTAGAATAAGTTTTATCTTCTGAGTAAAAAATAAAACTCGAAAAATAATTGTTATTTCCTGATCAAAAAATAAAACTTGAGAATTAATTTTTGTTTTTTGATAAAAAAAAATAAAACTCTAAGAATAACACTTAAATACTAATTTTTAAAATATAAATTATTTTATATCGATTTTTAAAATTCAAAAATAATTATTATTTTGGGTCCCTGGTTTTAATTGCTAAATAACTTTATTCATTTGAAATTCTGAAACACTTGAAAAGCTACATTTCTTGAACACATATGTATATTTAGAGCATGTATTTTTAAGCATTTATATATTTGAAGCATACTTGGTGGGGGAAATTTTTTCCTACCAACACTTTGCAAATAAGTTTAGCGCAATTGAACTTCAAGCCGCTTTTTATACCCGACACACTCTGTGTCGAGGGTATATTGCGGGTTGTGTGTAACACCCAGAACCAATCGAGATAGACTATACAAAATGTATATAGAAATGATCAGCGTCACCAGGAGATTCGATTTAGACATGTCCGTCTGTCTGTCCGTCTGTGTGTCTGTTTGTATACAGTTATCTTATCGAAGGAGTTGAGCTATCTTGAAGAAATTTGGTATGCGTTTTCACGGGGACATGAGTAAGAACAAGTTCGAGAATGGACCCGATCCGACCATTTTTAGGGGTACCTCCAGTACTAGGAACTGTTGTGAAAATCACAAAAACTGCTCTTAAACCGATGTTACAAGATATTTTCATGCAATTTGGCATTTGAACATATTTTAGGCCAATTAATGTGATTTACAAAAATTAGAAAAATGGGCGTGGCAGAAGGGCGTTTTTCGAAAATTGTCTTCTTCTCTCTACACGCCTATGGGACTTGAACGAAAAGTGGCACTTATTCTTCCTTTGTAGCCATAAACATCCTGCACAAAAATTTTCGTGATCGGTCCATTATTAAGGGTACCTCCAGTACTAGGGTCTGTCACAAAAGTCTCAAAACTGCCCCAAAATCTGACTTTTTCCAAATAATTCAATGAAACTTAGAATTTGCGCGTATATTTAAGCCTCCGATTAGAATTCCGAAAAATTGGAAAATTGGGCGTGGCAAAGGGGCGGTTTTCATAAAGAAATTAAACAAAAGTCGGTATATGGGGCCCCTACGGCCTTAAACAACTCCTGATATTAAAAATTATTTGAAGATGTGTGTCTGTGTCGGGTATTCTATTGTCAGGCTTGCCTGACTATAACACCCTTACTTGTTTTTTTTTTCAATTTTGCAAGGCGGAGATCATTATTCAAAATTAATTGTTTATAAAAATTTGTTGATAATATTTTTAAAATATTTTTCACGAGTTTCAGAATATATTTTAAAAGTACAATTAATTTTCTTTAATTTTACGTTAAAATCGATCGAACGGTTCAAGAGTTATACAAGTTCGAAAAAAGGCAGTCTAAAAGATCAGTTGCTTATAACTATGCAAAAAAATTTTTTGACCTATTACTTGGTGAAAATATGTCAAACAGCTATCGATTAAGTCCAAAACGGTCAAAATCGCAGACCAAAAATTTTTTCGTTCTGATTTCACGTATTCTGACCCACATTGAAGCCTTAAATCGATTTGAATCTTAACTTTATGTGAGTAGAAAAATTTTTCCTCGTTAAGTATGCTTCAAATTTATATACATATGCTTCAAAATTCACGCTCTACATGTATTTTATTGTAAGAAATATACCTATTTAGACGAATCGTGTTTGTAACAGCGATCGTAACAGTTATTTCAGAAAACAAAATCTATTCTGATATTAATTTTTAAGTAACTTTTAAGAAAGAACTTTAGAAGTGACATGTTTTGATGTGAATGTTGAACAATACTTTTTATTTACGTCCCTGGCTTTTTATCCAATTTTAATGAATAAATTTTAAGTTTATTTGAAGCTGTTGAAATAGAAATTTGTTTTGTTAATAAAAGATTTTAATTTTTACTTACAAAAAAAGTTTTTCCATAACAATTATTTTCCTTCAAAATATAATAATATTAAATTCTGATTCAGTTTCATTTTAATATTGTGAAAATTATTCAAAAATATGTATAGTTTCCGGAGTAGAGAGATTAAAAAGTTAAGCCATACATAGCCATGCGAAAAGCATATAATTAGTGTCATCATATTGGCGGCAAAAAGTGTTTTTGCCCAGGGTGCAAAATATGCTGGATCGGGCCCTGGGGATAGGGATTTTAAAACTAACATTCGCGGATTCGGACGCAGGTATTAAGATTATTTTTAGAAAATTACAGTCTTAGGAAAAATAATAATGAGTAGAATAATTACACAGGACTACGAGATCTGATTTTAAGGTCTGTATACCTGCATCGCGTCTAGGTTTCGCCGTAATCTCAAAAATATTATAACCCCGCTCGGGAATGCTATTTATACGAAGAAAACAATTCTGAATAATGGCACATTTTGTCCTTTTCTGCTAGGACAAAAAGCCAAATTATGTTTGGAGCGTGTGCCAATCATCAACATCAGCTATTTGCATAAGAACTGTGGCACAACTGTACTCCACATGTACTTCGCATTGACAAATGCGGATGCGGGTGATGAAATTCTTGCGGAAACTCCGCACTTACGGATGCGAATATTCGCAATACCCCTGGCTTAAACTCCTTCACAAAACTTACCCATTAGTTTTGATGTCTGACCGAAATGTGTGCAAAAAATTAGAAAACAAACAACAAAATGCCCCCATCGTGTTGACTGTCTTCAAATTGAATATTCATTTTCATTCAACCTTTTTCGATATATTTCAATACGTTAACACACACAGACAGACACACTTAAATGATGTTTATCCTTATGCTGGATGTTGGACATACAACCCACAGTATTCACCTTTACTTGGGGCTTCACTGTTTAATGTTACCCAAATAAACTGCATCTAAAGGATACTTCATCTACCAAATTGCCGTAAGAGGAGCGATTAGTTAGGGTAAAGTCTCTCAAAGAGAAACGTTGGACTGAAGAGGTTTCGTTACCTATCGAACCACACTGGCATTTTGTTTTTTTTTTTTTTTTTGTGTACTTTTTTCAGCATGCGCCGTCAACACCAAGCCGAACGTTGTACCGTAGGTTTTTAATTTGATTTTAAAAGTGATTTGTAAAAAGTGAAGTGACAAATGGCATTAGGGGAATGCTGTGTGCCGAAACGAGATTTTCAGTTAATGAGTTTTTCGGTATTCTCCCAACCAAGCCAAACCAAACCAAAGCAAAGCATAAAATAAATAAATAAATAAATAAAGGAAAATGTTGAGGGTGAAAATTGAAAACATTTATTTGCTTACTTTGACGACAGCTTCACACGAATGGCGGATTATCAAAATGGCGTTGAAAAGTAGGCGTGAAACGTTGTCTCTTCTTCAATGAAATTTCATTGATGAATGTGTATATTTAAATTAAATTGCGTTGAGTTTTCTGACAAAATCTTTTATTGAAATTCAATTGGGAGAGGCATGTTTGCTCGAATTGATTTACACAAAAAAAATAAATAAAAAAACCCCCTTTAATAATGAAGTTTTAAATATACAAAAAATCCGCGCACCTTAAATTAATGTTGTTTCACTTTCAGGTGCTCCCACAGCAACTCCTCGAAATTCGACTCCAGTTGCATATCCTGGATCGCCGCTTCATTTATCTGTGGAATTTTGTGCCAATCCACCGGCACATGCAGCTCGTTGGTTGCATGGAGATCGAGTCTATACGCCCGGCAATCAATATGGCAGCACGGTGCTTGCCTACGGTGTCACTGTAAGTAAAATCGCATTAAATTATTATCTAATCTGTTTATTATTATTATTATACCTTTTCCGAAGGAAAGGGTATATTAAGTTTGGCACGGAGTATGTAACATACCAAAGGAGTCGCGATAGATATAGACATATCGTCGGCTTAAAGTGTAAACCTGCTAACTAACAATTTCAAAACTTTACAGGGTAAACAAAAAACACTTTTTTTTCAAGACTTCAAAGTAGGGAAGGAGACCCAAAATATGGATGGTTTATTTTGTTCCTATATGAAGTCTCTTCTAAATTCAATTCTGTGCACCATACAAAGTCTACTTGGAGTCACTTGTGGGTGTTAGCTGTGAACTTTGACCACAGTTGGACTTAGCAGTTTTACTCATCACCAATTTCTCCGTATTTAGAATTTGAAATTAAAAAAATTTTTTTTTGCCTGACGATGCAGTGTGCTTTTTGCTTTCGAATGACATCGAAAAGTCGGAATCGGTTAAAAGTGGACCTAGCAGGTTTACACTTTAAGCCGACGATATATATAAATATTCTTGATCAGTATGACAAGAGGAGTCGATCTAGCTATGCCTGTCTGTCTGTCTGTCTGTCGGTCACACTTTAGTTTTTCGTAATTAACTCCCAAGCCATGAAAGATATCATATTGAAATTTGGCATGGACTTGAATCAGGTAAATGTCCGAAAAACGGCATACAAATTTTTTTCGTAGTCCCTTCTTGGGTCGTGGGAAGTGGTTCAGAAGTTTCAAAAATCACGATTTTTAACGTTTTTCGTGAATAACTTGTTTACTATACATCCCAGCTTATTGAAATTTGGTGTGTGTATAGCTACTATGTAGACTTAAGCTTTCGCTGAAAAAAAATTGCGACATCGCTATATTTATGGTCATCATCCTACACATTAGAAAAAAACACTCTTTCTCTTATTCTCATATCTGTATACAAAAATGATTTTTTTTTGCTTCTTCTGATTGTGTATTTTGCCGCCAAATAAAGTCGTCACATATGGTTAAATTTTGACCATGACCACAATTCGCGAAATTCGCAAAAAGTTTATTTTCACTATTTCGCAGCTAGATATAATATCCTCTTATGGTTAAAATTTGACCATGGCTACTATTTTCGCGAAATTCGCAAAAATTTGATTTTCACTATTTTGAATTGAATATTTCGTAGCTAGACGAAATGTCCTCTAACGGTTAAAATTTGACCATGACACCATTCGCGAAAATTTAGTGCTTTATAATAATTTCGAGTTTGAGAAGCTAAATCGAAGTACAGATAAGGAATAACTAGATACCCAAGCTAGAACAACAAAAACAGCAGGATTTGTTTGTTAGGGTAATGTTGTAACATATTTGAGGCTGAGGAAAAGGTATGTGTGCAATCGGCTTAGCCGATGTAAACTTCTTTACTTGTTTTTTTATAATTTTTAAATTTAAATTCTCTCATATCTTTTAATAATAAAATTCCAATGAAATAGATATGATTTTTAAATAGTAGCAAAACAAGATTACCAAAAAAAAAAAAAAAAAAAACCATGTTATAATTTTCCCCCAGGATCTCCCGACGCCCTATTGCAAGGAGGCGCGCCTAACTTATGTCAGCATGCACGAACGAGTTCCGCGAACTTTCTACTTCATTGTCTCATCGCCAGGCGGTGTTGCTGAAGCCGTCTTCAAAGTTAATTTCACCATGCGCTATCGTACGATGTCCAATAATGTTGACGACGAGGAAGAGGAATTAAGCGAGCCAGAGGAAATTCATTTTCCAGTCTTCGGCTCAGCAATTTCCATATTCAATTGGCGCTGGCATCGGGGCATTATAGTATTCCTCTTTTACTTTCTATCGTCTTGGCAGAATCCATAAGATCTCATTTTCATTTTTGTTTTATTTTATGCATATATATAACACTCAGAGAGTTGTTTTCTTTTTTATACTTTTGTAAGAAGGAAAGCTTTTTCCAAAACAAAAGAAAAAACCAAAAAAAAAATTTAAAAAAAATTACCAAAATCGTACTCAACCAAACTTCACTCAACTCAATTCATCGCTATACTATAATGTATAAGTACATTAGAAATTATTTTGACTAATCATATGTGTTATCCTACCTATCAACCTTACCTACCAATCTAACCAACTATATTTATTAACTTGTACGCGCTAGCGCTAAAACTATGCGCATATATTAAACAAAACAAAAAAAAATTAGGTATCTACTACCCACTAGTTTTAGGTTCAATGTTGTTCTACTCTTAAAAATCACATTCACGCTATATCTATAAAAAAGGAGAATATAATTTAACAAATAAAAATAAAAATGAAAGGAAAATGATATAAAAAATCGTACATAGGTCGTAGAAAAATCCCCTATACTATGCTACTATAAACACACAAAAAATAAAAATATAAAGAAGAGAGAAATAAATTCTCGCTTCTACGTTCATACTTAGGCTTTTTTCTGAAGCTCACGGCATGTTTGATGCTATTCGATGCTCTTATATACATACGTACTTACAATACTTATGCTCGTTGTTCATCGTTGCTTTAAAAAAAAAAAATCATTTTCCTTTCGAATTTCATTTAAAACAATTTAAGTGAAAATTGTTTTCAAATTTTTTTTTTATTTATTAATATTATTATTTTTTTTTTTTTGTGTTTATACATTTAAGACATGCCAAATACTCTAATAAAATATTATACTCATCCGTATACTCGACCCAAAAATATTCAATTGTGTATGTGTTTGTATGTGTACCTGTGCGTATTTTGTGTGCTTCATACTCGTAATGTATGCATTTGTTAGCATAATAATCGTAGACGAAGAGGGGAAAGAAGCTACCATTTTGTTGTTGTACTCCTAGAAAGTGATTGTTCCTGATTTTATGTGTAAAAATTTGCAAAAGAAATATGAATTTGCGTAAAAAGTTTTGAGTTAACAAATATTTAGAATTTAGTAGTCTAAGCCACTATTGCGTTTTGTATGGTTTTATGAAAATTTATTCATACATGCATCGCAAATAAGGACATGAAAAAAGAGAAGAAGAACGAGGAAAAAAGAGATGAAATGAGACGAGATGAAATGAGACGAGATGAGATGAGATAAGAAAATGAACATAAATGACTGATTTTGTTATTTAAAATCATGAAAAAAAAAGTTATAAAATACACGAACATTTAAAAGTGTGTGGAAATGATAAGCGACGAGACGAGAAGATTTATTTTGTAAATTTGATGCAAAAAAAAAAAAAAAAAACAAAGTCCTTCCAAAATTTTGTACTTTAATTTGTTTTTTGGTGTGGTATTTTTAAGTCAATAAATATTGTTATAAATGAATGTATCTACATTTAAATATTCATGTAGAAAATATGGTTTGTGATTGCTTTAAATCATGCATGAAAATTTAATGACAAAAGGGGTTTATATTTTTTTAATATAAAATATTTTGAACAAATAATCGAGATATTTATTAACTTTTCACTTTGATTTGATCTCTTTGAAAACTTCTTCATATTCCAGGCAATTTGATCGTCAAAGATTTAAGCCGCGAATATTTGAATAAAAATTTCCAATTTTTAGAAATGAAGAATGAAGCTACCTTTTACATATGTACATCGGAAGTTTTTTAAGACTCTTAATTCACCCAAACCTTCCCGTTGAACATTTCATGTCAACATTACTTTTTTAACAATTCTCCCGTCAACGTTTATTTAAAGCGCTTTATTTTTCATTGTGTGCATTCAAATTCTTTTTCTAAGACTTTTGGAGCCGTCCATATATTACGTCAGCATGTTTTTGAAAATTTTAGACCCCCCTCCGCCACATTTTCAATCGTAATCGTCGACACAAACCACCTTTTCTGTTCACATCGTCCTTGAGCCCCTTATAATTTCACAAGTAAATAGAAATTTAATATCTTCAAAATATAGTTTTGTTGTGTTTCCTTATAAGATAAAAATGATGCCGTGATCATTCCGAATTGAACCCCCTTGGGTTCAATTTGTTTCATACTTTATTTTTTGGTTCACCCACAAACCATTCCATGTCATTTTAGTGAAAAATAAAAAAGAATTTATGTTTGTTTTGACATGAGGATTGAAGGTTTAAATTCTATTCTTGTAAGTCGTCATATATGTATGTATTTATTCTCCGCGAAGCAGATTTAATTGCACTTTGTCGATCAGAAAGAACCTTCAGCCTTTACTGAAATCCGAACGGTTCGTCAACAATGAAAAATGATGATTTTCTTCGGAAAGTAGAATAATTTTTGCTGATTAATCCAGTGCCAGGCGAAGAAACTTTTTTTTAACTACTGGTTTTAATTAACAAAAGTTCTTCAATTTCAAATAATACGTACATTCATCAAAAGAGGCCTCTTTCGGGCTTCATTTCGCAAAGTAACGCATTGAAACTCTTCTGCTACTTTCAACCATTAACATTACAAATTTCTCCATTTCTTACACGAAAATTCTTCTCAAATACATGCGACAACATGTAGAAGGAAAAAACAAACAAAAGAAAAGTTCAATGAAACTTGTTTTCATTACGATGCTTAAGAACAAAATGATTACACCCCCGAATACCCTCCATAAAAAATGTGTTGAATTGCAAAAGACCAAATCGGAAAACCATGTAAATAAAGGAAAGCTTAGTTCTAATGGAAATCATATTAAATAGAAATAATTAAATAAAAAACAAAAATTAAATAAAATTTATATAAAATGTGTATGTCGTAAGTTATAATGTTGCTGCATGCTATTTTCGATAAGAAGCCAAAAGTTAAATGTTCCGAAATTTAAATTTTAAGCAACAAAGAACGACAGTTTTTGGGAATATTCATCAGGTTTGAATATAAAAATGTTATATTAACACACACAATTGAAACAAAAGACAAAAGACATAAGACAGAGGCAACAAAAAAGAAGACGAAAGAACAAAGTCCTTCTCTAGCTGTTGTAATGAACTTATAATAAGTTTCTGTAAAAATCAAATTATTATATCATCAAAAACCTATTGTAAAGTATTTCATAAATGTAATTCTGTTTGTAGGAAGCCAAAACGCCGCTAACATGAAAGTTCTAGAAGCTTTCATTAATAATTGTAAGATAACGCCAATTGTTTGAAAAAATAAGAAATGGAAAATATGAAAACTGATTAAAAAAGAGCAAGAAGACGAAGAACAAGAAAAAGAAAAAGAAGAAGCAAAAGAAGAAAGACGAAGCTATGAATTTCAAATTCATATTAAATGTTTACCGCAATAAGTAAAAGAAATGACATTATTGAATTTACTTATAAGAGTTGTATATACAACGTATATATGGCATCAGTAATAAATAGGGGCAAAAACGTACGAGATTTTTTGATTTTTTTTTTAATTTTAGCGATTTTTATTGTCCGCTTTCTTGACACATTCGTCCATTTAAGATAAGTGGTCAAAATTCATGATGCGACTCGCTTGAATCAATTTAACGATCGCACTGTTGCCCGCGTCTTTCACTGAAATTTTTTGGTTCTATTACGGACCAGTTGAGTGGAACTTGTAGTCAAAATAAATGTAGCAAAAAACAATAAAAACAATTTCAAGGATTAATAAAATATTTTTCAATTCATTCTAACTTGCCGACACCAATGCGAAGGACTTTCAAAACTGAAAAGAATAATATTGAAAGGATGTCGAGCTTCAAGTGTGTTATGTATGTCTGTTACTTTATACTACCGTCGAATTTGGTCGAGTTGTGTCATTATTCCTCTTGGGTGATTATCTCAATTATCCGAATATATTGATATTCTTCCCTCAACGAAGATTCTGCAGCCATTGCCCGCTACTGTTGTCAATTTTCTTTACAATTATCCTTTGAAGCTCAATTCAAGCTTGATTGCTACTGAAATACATACGATTCAACTAAAAAATGTTCAGTACATATTTTCTTGGAAGATTTTCAAAATTTTCACCTTTGAATTAATATTACACATTTCAATAGCTAATTTCTGAAATTTTTCGATTTCATAAAAAGCCCTGACCAAATGAAAATTCAAATTTTTTAATGCAGTACCAAAGAGGAATTCTTTAGTAACGTATTTCAAACTTTTCCCCGAAATAGAAGCAATTATTTTAAAATTCATGAGAAAAATTAAAATACAATCAAAACTTCAAATAAGCCGAATTCCAAAACGAATCAAAAACCGAATTCCAAAGGTACTCAGAAAAACGCTTTTTTCCGTATTTCGATGAAAACGATTATCAGAAAATTCATTGCGTCATTTGTAAAAATATTTTTGCAAACATAAAATAAATACGAGCATATAAATAGTATTGCTATCGTTAGCATGGATGGCAGCATACCTAATGTATGTGCATATGTGTTTAACTACTTACTAAGAGTTAAAGTAACTGGGTCACTTAAATGTCGACATTGGAAGTGAAAAAAGAAAAATAAAAAATCTCAAGAAAAAAAATCCCAAAAGTAGAAAAAAAATTATTTACAGTTATGCCTAAGCCCATTTTGTGAAAGGAAGAAGAAATAAGAGCAGTAATTTAAGTGTGAAATAAACTTATAAGCAAAGAGACGGTAAAAGAATAAAAACAAAATAGCCAATTTAGAATACAAACAAAACAAAATAAAACAAAGAAGCTATATATATATATAAATATATATATATATATAGAAATATATGAAAATTAAATTGAAACAATAATGGACGTTTTTTTTCCACTGACGAATGCATTAATGATGAGAATTAATGATAAACGGTAAGGATTCATGCCTCGAGTGTAAAAATATAACCCCTTTATTACCAATTAATGCCAATTGCATAAATAAATTATGCAACCGAAAATACTTCAGTTCAGCACCTAAAGGTATCTTTTTAAATATTTAAAAAACTATTATTACGATTGAGGACCTTTATTGTGACTAGTGATTTTTTCAGTTCATTCCGGTTTTTCATCACCTTTTTGTTACACATAACCAAAGGAAAAACAGAAGGCGGGTGTTTGATTTGAGATCCTATTTTTATGGGAAGCAACTGCGAGTTTGCGCGATTTGAAAAGTTTCGTTTATTTCTTAGTTTTTTAATTTTCTTTAAATTATTTCGGTGCCGTAAATATCTAAAAGCTTCTTATGCTACAGTTACACTTGTGCATTTCCGACCCTTCATTAGCGCCATACAATACCATAAGTGACACTTGGTTATGGCGGGAAGAAACCACCGAGACGGGTGAGAGGAGGACTTAGACCAAATAGTACATGGACTGCTACTAGACAAGCATTTTGAGTGTTATGATGACGTCACATTGTGACATTCTGGCTGACTACTAGCGAATAATGATGCGAGAAATTGTAAGGCACTTGCACCGATAAGGCCGGGTAAGGTAAAGTAGAGTAGTTTTTTCAAAGCGAATGGAGTGTTGAAATTTTTTTTTGCGCATGCCAACTTTAATGCTATGGACTTTTAAAACGATATTCAGTTTTCTAAATAGAACCTAAATGAAATAAAATAAATTTTTTTTTAAATAATATTTTCATTTTTCTAAATAGAAGTTAAAATAAGAAAATCTTATATATAACAAATTTGTATTCAAAAGTTGTAACTTTTACTTTTGAGGAAAAAATCTGTAAAATACTCTGCTAATGATTTCATTCATGGTATTTGTGGTGAATTATTGATAATGTCAAGTGGTCTTAATTGAAATTTTAATTGAAATTATTGAATACGACTAGAGATTTTATGAGCACAACATTTACCTGCTTACAGAATATCAGTTTGGGGTCATATTAAGAACACCCATTTTCAATCATGCCTATTTGGGCACTATAATGTTTGCTTAAATAATTCACATTGAATAAACTCTTGAGGAAAGTTATACATTGCGAAACTTAAGGTAAAAGTATTTTCTAGTCAGTGGTATATTAACCTTTAACTGTGGACGTGCGGTCTCACAGACCGCTTGCAGTTTGTGGATCTCGTGCCCCTCTCCTACGGAGGACCCGAGGCGTATGCCGGCCTCAGTAGCTTCAGCTTTCGTTGCGAAATGACTGCTGAGAGAGAAGGTTACGTCGTCGGCTAAATTTTGCGTGAGTTATTTCGCTTTATATTTTGTCCACGTTTGTGTTATAAATTGATGCTGACGGTGATTTTGTTTCTTTGAGATTTTGTTACTTAAAATGTCGAAAAACGGTCAACCAAAGACTGCAGGCAAACTATAAGATAAAAGGAAAGACATCCCACACTTGTGTAGGCTGTAAATAGCCAATATGCCTTCAATGCTCGAAGCCGCTGTTCAAAGACTAGTGTTGCAACGGATAGTGTATCCGGTAGAGTGCCGGATATCCGGGAGGCTGCTAGGCCGGATAGCCGGATATCCGGCTGCCGAAAATTTCATTTTTTTCTTATATATTTTTAGTTTTAAAGCCATATTGAACGGTGTATCAATGATCCTGAGGATTGCCATTTGGTAGAAAAAATTTTGAACGTTAGTTTTTGACACAGCACATATTTTAGTGTTGCGTGTTTCAAGTGGTTGGACAGAAGTGCAATGAAAGATCTCTGAAAATGGAAATTTTCTGTGAAAATGTTAGAGGAACTGCATCCGGTTACCTCCAATCGCTCCAATTTCTAATCTTCATCCTAGTACAAATAACATATAGCAAATGATATAATGTGAGGTATCCGGTGGCTGGATATAGATGGTATCCGGTAATCCGACCGGATATTAGATGGTATCTCGAGTATCTGACCACGGATACTAAATTTAAGGCCGGATAGGTGACATACCGAATAGTGGCAGGAATATCCGTTGCAACTCTAGCAAAGACTGCCAGTAAAAATACCAAATTCGACCCTTGTCGAAATTTTTATGTTTATTTTGGAGAAGAATATTAAGTTTTCTATGTTCTTTGGTCTTTATATTTCATTGTAAGAGAAGTTAAAGTAACTAAAAAAATCATTTTCCTCTGGCAATATACCAATAGAGTGATCTCAAGCTATAAAGTATGAAAATTGCCTTTAATTGTTTTATTGTTAGATTAAGTTTAAAATAAATCCTTTTTTTTATTAAAATTGAATCTCTTATTTAAAATTAGTAGCTATTCTAAGGGATAATAACAAAAAAGGATACAATACTTTCTCATGAAGGTAGAACCCATCCCGTAAAGATAGCGGTCTGTGAGACCGCACGTCCATGGTAGTGTACCAAAAATGGAACATCCACAGTTAAAGGTTAAAATTATATATTGAATATCGGTACATTGAATAAATCGCAAAATTTCATAAGGGGTCTGAATAGGACCACTCTCCCCTATCTCGATTGGTTCTGTACGTTACACTCAGATGAACAAACTTATTCGGGTATAACAATAAGTACCCACACGCTGCTATTTTTCACTGTCACTATTTCACGATGTTACGTATCATGTTGACACGCTTGCTTTTGCTGAGAAGCATACGAGTAGTAGCAGTCCATGTACTCTATGGTCTAGGGGGAGGAGAAAATATTGCATGGAACATGGACTTTCACCACACAGTTGGTACATTAAACAAAAGCAATACAGCCGCAAAAAAGTTTAGATTTTCACCAAATTGCGTGTACGTGCAATGCCAGTATCACTAACACACAGTCAAGAACAAATTCAACTCCCCACAGCTATCAGTCGTATTCAGTCGCACTCATACCGACTATTCTCTCTGTTGTATTCGTTGTTATGTATTCTTATTAAACCTACAAGCAAATTTATAACAAAATTAGAGTGTCACTTGTAGTAGTTATTGTATGATTAGCGCTAATCACATATAACCATATGGGCATTTCCACAGAAATGTCAACCGCAGTCAAAAAATTCAAATCCTATAAAAGTATGTTGTTTTAACATATATTTATAGAGAATTGATCAAATTTTACTAATCTAAACATATTCCACATATATTCATAACAGAGCTGTAAATGAATGATTCATTTTTGTCTTTAAATTCATTTGAATTTAAGAAACTTGAATAAATTCATTTAAAACAAAATTTGAATTGAATTAAAATTTGAATGCATCCTTTTGAATTGAACATTTTGAATGAATTCTTTTGAATTTTAATATTTAAAAGAATGAAAATTTGAATTCACTCTTTGGCGAATTTAAAAAATTGAATTCATTCCTTGAAAAAAAAAATTTGAAAGAATTTAAATTTGAATTCATTCATCAGTGAATTCAAAAAAAGAATTTATATTCTTTTTGCCCATTCACCACTCCTCAAATTTTTTTTCTTAGTAGACTGAAACTCGTCTCCATATTATTAAAGGCAAGAAATTTTTCGACGTAATTTAATTGTCAACGAAATATCTGCTGAAATATCTCTTTGTCGCCGAATTTATTTTCAAAAAATGAAATCGGCGAATCAAGCCAATATTCCTTGCCTGAATCTGCAAGCAAGTTTTGCGCAGTTAATTTAGACACCTTCGTATATAAGCTGCTGCTGATTTATTTTTATACCTTTTCCGAAGGAAAGGGTATATTAAGTTTGGCACGGTGTATGTAACATACCAAAGGAGTCGCGGTAGATATAGACATATATATATATTCTTGATCAGGGTGACAAGAGGAATCGATCTAGCCATGTCTGTCTGTCTGTCTGTCTTCTGTCTGTCTGTCTGTCTGTCTGTCTGTCTGTCTGTCTGTCTGTCTGTCTGTCTGTCTGTCTGTCTGTCTGTCTGTCTGTCTGTCGGTCACACTTTAGTTTTTCGTAATTTACTCCTAAGCCATGAAAGATATCATATTGAAATTTGGCATGGACTTCAACCAGGTAAATGTCCGAAAAACTGCATACAAATTTTTTTCGTAGTCCCTTCTTGGGTCGTGGGAAGTGGTTCAGAAGTTTCAAAAATCACGATTTTTAACGTTTTTCCTGGATAACTTTTTTACTATACATCCCAGCTTATTGAAATTTGGTGTGTGTATAGCTACTATGTAGACTTAAGCTTTCGCTGAAAAAAAATTGCGACATCGCTATAACTATGGTCATCATCCTACATATAAGAAAAAAACACTTCTTCTCTTATTCTCATATCTGTATACAAAAATGATTTTGTTTTGCTTCTTCCGATTGTGTATTTTGTCGCCAAATAAAGTCGTCACTTAAGGTTAAAATTTGACCATGACCACCATTCGCGAAATTCGCAAAAATTGATTTTCACTATTTTGAATTGAGTATTTCGCAGCTTAACAAAATGTCCTCTAAGGGTTAAAATTTGATCAAGACCACCATCCGCGAAATTCGCGAAAATTTGATTTTCACTATTTTGAAGTGAGTATTTCGCAGTTAAACAAAATGTCCTCTAAGGGTTAAAATTTGATCAAGACCACCATCCGCGAAATTCGCGAAAATTTGATTTTCACTATTTTTAATTGAGTATTTCGCAGCTAAACAAAATGTCCTCTAAGGGTTAAAATTTGATCAAGACCACCATCCGCGAAATTCGCGAAAATTTGATTTTCACTATTTTGAAGTGAGTATTTCGCAGCTAAACTAAATTTCCTCTAAGGGTTAAAATGTGATCAAGACCACCATCCGCGAAATTCGCGAAAATTTGATTTTCACTAGTTTGAATTGAGTATTTCGCAGTTAAACAAAATGTCCTCTAAGGGTTAAAATTTGATCAAGACCACCATCCGCGAAATTCGCGAAAATTTGATTTTCACTATTTTGAAGTGAGTATTTCGCAGCTAAACTAAATTTCCTCTAAGGGTTAAAATGTGATCAAGACCACCATCCGCGAAATTCGCGAAAATTTGATTTTCACTAGTTTGAATTGAGTATTTCGCAGTTAAACAAAATGTCCTCTAAGGGTTAAAATTTGATCAAGACCACCATCCGCGAAATTCGCGAAAATTTGATTTTCACTAGTTTGAATTGAGTATTTCGCAGTTAAACAAAATGTCCTCTAAGGGTTAAAATTTGATCAAGACCACCATTCGCGAAATTTTTTTGCTTAATAATAATCTCGAGTTTTAGAACCTAAATCGAAGTACAGATAAGGTATAAATAGATATCCAAGCTAGAACAACGAAAACGGCAGGAATTTTCGTTAAGGTAATGTTTTAACATATTTTAGGCTGAGGAAAAGGTATGTGTGCAATCGGCTTTGCCGATGTAAACTTCTTTACTTGTTTAATTTAATTTTATTGGCGCATTATGCCAATTTTATTATATTGTAAGACATTATTTACTTTAAGTAATAATAATTTTTGAAAATTTTCATCCGATGTTGATCCCCGCTTAGGTGCGTTAAGCATCGATGCGTATGAAAATAGCCTTTCAACGGCAAGCTCGACATATTCCCCCAAATATTCCAATTCTTTATCCAATAAAGTAACGACTCCAAGTTCTTGACATAAATTGGGCAACTTCGACCTATGTGACAATAGGTCTTTTACTGATTCATGCAGTGAGTTCCATCGTGTGACGACAGGGTACTTAAGTTGTGATCCCAAACTTGAAATTATTATTTCGGAAGACTTCGGTCTGTTTATTTTCGACCATATAGAGCTGCATTTGTTAAAAATCTAAAAAAAATATAGCAAAGTAGGTACATTCTGACATTTATACTTCTATATCTACGCCGCTGAAAACTAGCCTACACCCACTTACTTCCTTATGCTTGTCATACATAATTCTCTTAGACTTCAAAAGTTTGTTAAAGTCGGTGGTAGCGATAAGATTTAATGTATGAGATGCACATCTAATGTGATTTGGTAGCAATGCCTCCAACCTTCTATTTGCTAAATCCGTCAAATTTTCATCTACATACAATTCCTCATCGGTGTCCATAAAATTTTCTTGGTTGACGATACCGAATTCGGAAAAAGCTTTCACAAAATTGCTTCCATTATCAGTTGTAGTAGCCACCAAATTAGTGGTATCAAGACCGTATTCTTCATTTATTTCTTGAATTATACGACCAATTGCATTGAACGAGTGAGTGCCTGGAAATCGTTTGCAGGCCAGCGCAACTGATTTCCTATCGAAACTGTCGGAAATCCAATGTGCGGTATATCCAAAAAAGCTTTTGTGTTTCGTCGACCATATGTCAGCCGTTGAACAGAAGTACACACCAGTTTTTGCGATATCCTTGAAGCCACTTTTAAATGATTCAAATGTTGCGTCCATCATTTTAAGAACACATGGTCTACTTATGACGCTAAGGCTAGGGTTCGCGAAATTCAAAAGTTTCCGAAACGAGTCAGACTCCACTAGAGAAACCGGCAACATGTTTTGCACAATCAATTGCAGCGTGAGCTTATCAAATTTATTTTGCTTAGTAGTAACTATTTTTTCTTCCCTTTTGTCCGCTTCATATTCTTTGTATTTTTCCACATGCACGATTCGCAAATGCCTTATAAAGTTAGACGTGACATTGAGTGTTCCAGACAACACCTTTTCACAAATAAGACATTGAGCTAACATTTTGTCTCGTTTGGAATCGCCAACTTTCTTGGATACGCTTGGCTTTAGAAGTAAAGGAGGAATTAAGAAATAAAATATAAAATTTTTCTGAAAACAACCTTTTGCATGACCGCGAAATATTTGTTGAAAATCAAGCACTCCTCTGGGTCATTGGCTACTTCACGATCTGCCGACTTGCTTATATCTGCTTTCATTTTTTTGAACTAGATGGTCCATCTTCATTGAAGGTGTCTAAATTAACTGCGCAAAACTGCTTGCAGATTCAGGCAAAGAATATTGGCTTGATTCGCCGATTTCATTTTTTGAAAATAAATTCGGCGACAAAGACATATTTCAGCAGATATTTCGTTGACAATTAAATTACGTCGAAAAATTTCTTGCCTTTAATAATATGGAGACGAGTTTCAGTCTACTAAGAAAAAAAATTTGAGGAGTGGTGAATGGGCAAAAAGAATATAAATTCTTTTTTTGAATTCACTGATGAATGAATTCAAATTTAAATTCTTTCAAATTTTTTTTTTTCAAGGAATGAATTCAATTTTTTTAAATTCGCCAAAGAGTGAATTCAAATTTTCATTCTTTTAAATATTAAAATTCAAAAGAATTCATTCAAAATGTTCAATTCAAAAGGATGCATTCAAATTTTAATTCAATTCAAATTTTGTTTTAAATGAATTGATTCATAAATCCCCATTCATTATATGAATAATTCACTGATTTATTCAAAAATGAATCATTCATTTACAGCTCTGATTCATAACACATTTAGAAATATTCAAATGCAAAGTCGCACAAATGCAAAAGTTATGTTTTGAATATTTCTCTTCCCGTTTTGTTTTGATTAATGTTCGTAATAACATCCACTATGCATTGATATTTGCACTTTTAAATATCATTTTATATTTGAGGAATGTAAGAAAAATGCAAAGGGAACGATGCAATCGCCAATTACGGTAAATTTTTTCTTTACTTTATCGTTTATTTCGTTGTAGCGTGCGACATTGAAAAATAACATTTGTTATCAGTGAGTCAAAGGTGTTTGTGCAACGCGCCTCAAATATTCGCAGCAAACAGCAATTTGTATGCAATTAAATTAAAAAAATTTTGTTGCAATATAATCAACGCTTTGGCGCTGAGACATTTTTGAAGTTTGTAGCGTGCGACATCGTAAGTGTAAAATTTATAAATTTCGCACCCTTGCTCCTAAACCCATTTCAAATTTTTTATTTTCAACCACATTTTTCTGCAAGAAACTCAACACCTAGAAAATTTATGTTTATATAGACTGATGCAGTAGTCAATTAAAAATAAACTAAGTTAAGAAATATAATTATTTTTTGCAAGTTTCAATAGAGAATGAATGATTGTTCCAGAAATGCGAAATTTTGAGTTGTACCGATTTAGTAGCAAGGGTGCGATAGGTCAACTTACCGAAAAGGAGTACTCTGAGTTACCCCAGAACATGACTACTCAAAATGTAGAGTATTTTGTGTAAGATAACTGACCTCTAATTCACCACAGTAGGTCTATTCGTGGAGTAGTTAAATGTGGGAATGGTAAGGCCTCAATGACAAGCCAATGTTAAGCATTGCATTGCAAGCATTCCAGGTATATCCCAGTTCCATTCGTTTTATTGCGATGGCCAACAGGTAGAAGGAGCTAGGACTGCATATTCCATTAAAAAATCTTTATTTAATATAAGTAATACTATTCACAGTTAAGTTAGTTTCTATTCTTTATTTTTTATGTAAAGGATGAATATTCTTATTTTTTTTTTTTTTCTTTGTTGAAGATATTTTAAGTTTATAATTTTTGTTGCGAAAATAAATATATTGAAAAGATTAAAACTCATTTATCATCATCTTCTCCATGTCCAATTAAATGAAAAGTACACATTAAATTAAAACGTATGATGCAACAAAATGTAGCATTCGACATGTAGCGTGCGACAGTGATTAAAATAAAATAAAAAACTAAACTGTTTAATATTTTTGAATCAAATAAAAACCAGTTCTAAGATTCATCAATGTACAATATTACAAAATTAGTCGCATTAAAATATTGCCTCAAGCTTCGCTGAAATCAGTGGTTGAACTGTTCGCCTCAAAACTGACTTCTGTTTTTGTAGCGTGCGAATGCCTTAGTTTTTTTTTATTATCTTGAAAACGAACAATTTCCAGAAATCAACCTTAGCACCAATTACAGTGCTAGTCAAGAGCTATAACTTCCGCCATTTGTCCAAATAAAAAAAAAAATTTCGTATAAGTATTTCTTTTTCCACTGAGAATGCGGGCGAATGTCGCGTTCGACATCATGGAAATGCCCATATACATTTGTCACTCTTATAGATATTGCGCGGGACGGTTCGTGTCAGTTAGAAAGAGATGTTACTCAGTACCTAAAAGAACAAGTAAGGGTGTTATAGTCAGGCGAGCCTGACAATAGAATACCCGACACAGACACACATCTTCAAATAATTTTTAATATCAAGAGGTGTGTAAAACCATAAGGGGCCCCATATACCGACTTTTGATAGATTTCTTTATGAAAAATGCCCCTTTGCCACGCCCACTTTTCCAATTTTTTTGAATTCTAATCGGAGCCTTAGATATACGCTCTAATCATAGAATAAGTAAAAATATAGAAGGAGCGTCTGAACGATTGCTTCGTTGCGCATAATACGCGCGGGCGGTAAGGAAGAGGTGGAAGAAACGAAATTCTCTCTCATTCTTAATCCTATTGATGCTCACAGCAGAACCCGCTCATAACATATTTGCATGGTATGAGCGAAAATAATCTATATTTTGACTTTAAAGTCCTATAACTTTTGATACACCGCTCCGATTTTCATAAAATAAAAACTATAAGAAAATTTGAATAATTTGGAAAATGTTATACGCTTACTCTATACAGCTATCTACAAAAGGAAAAAAGTTCGAAACTGACAGAAAATTTCAAGTCTTCATAAACCTACAATTTCTATTAATTCTCTTCACATTCATAGCTATAAGCAGAGTATGTGTGTACTCGGTGACACCCCAGCCGGAAATGTCCCGGTGAAACAATCAATGATTTCAGCAGGACATAGAGCCGCGACTCCTCCCGATTACACACCAACTTTCTAATGAATTTAACACACAAGCAGCATTGGCAGTCATAAGAGCATATCGCACTCTTGCTAATAAGTCGGCACAATTCAAAATTTTTTTAATCAATTTTTTTATGTTCGATTGCATTTTTCGGTAAGAATCCCAACACCTAGAAAATTAACACTTATATTTACTGATGCAGCAGTCGATTGAGATTAATACAAGCTTAGAAAAAATATTATTTCTCCTTAGTTTTAAGAGAGATTTGATGATTTTCGAGAAATGCAAGATTTTGAATTGTGCCAATTTAGTAGCAAGGGTGCGATATATCACGAGTTGGTCATCGAAAGTGGAGTAGATCTACTCCGTCGTATCGATACCTCTATCGATGACAGTGCCATTGGATTTGCGATGGCAATGCCATTGCAATTGAGAAGTACTCAAATTTTCCCCTTCATATCCTTGGTGGAAAAAATAATTAATTGGTCATTTATGAGAAAAATTCCGGCTGGGTGCTTACAGCTATGAATGTGAAGAGAATTAATAGAAATTGTAGGTTTATGAAGACTTGAAATTTTCTGTCAGTTACGAACTTTTTTCCTTTTGTAGATAGCTATATAGAGTAAGCGTATAAGATTTTCAAAATTTTTCAAATTTTCTTATAGTTTTTATTTTATGAAAATCGGAGTGGCGTATCAAAAGTTATAGGACTTTAAAGTCAAAATATAGATTATTTTCGCTCATACCATGCAAATATGAGCGGGTTCTGCTGTGGGCATTAATAGTGGAAACAATGAGAGCGGGCTCCACGTGAGGAACCCGCCATACAATTTTCGCTTTGTATGAGACGCTCCTTCTATATTATTACTTATTCTATGGCTCTAATCTTAAGTTCTATTGAAATATTTCGAAAAAATTCAAAACAGACCCTATTACTGGAGGTACCCCTAATAATGGACCGACCAAAAAAAATTTTGGGGAGGATGTTTGTGGCTACAAACGAGGCAAAAGTGCCAACTTTTGTTCAAGTCCCATTTGAATTTCGGGTGTAGGAGAGAATTTTCAAAAAACGCCCCTCTGCCACGCCCACTTTTCCAATTTTTTTAATTCATAGTAATTGCCTTTAACCCTGTAACAGGCCAAATTTAAATTGATAAAAACACAAGTCCAAACAGATTTTTAAACTTATTTAACATTGAGGAGCTCAAAAAAGAATATCCCGCACACTATTATTTTCCTTTATAGAGAAGTCAGTAGGAAGAAAAGGCTTTTAAAGCCGTGGTTACACTTATGAATTTAATTGAAATCGATCTTTGGTGAAAATCAGCTATTTTGAATGTGGACCTTGAGGACCACATTCCGGTTAGAGGGTTAAACATGTTTAAATATCAACTTTCATCAAAATATATTGAAAAACTCCGATTTTAGAGCAGTTTTTGTTGTTTTCGTAACAGACCCTAGTACTGGAGGTACCCCTAAAAATGGTCCGATCGGGTCCATTCTCGAACTTGTTCTTACTCATGTCCCCGTGAGCACGCATACCAAATTTTGTCGAGATAGTTCAACTCCTTCGATAAGAAAACTGTATACAAACAGACGGATAGACAGACGGACAGACAGACGGACATGTCTAAATCGAATCTGCTGGTGACGCTGATCATTTCTTTATATATTTTGTATGGTCTATCTCCACTGGTTCTTGGTGTTACACAAAACCACACAAACGCAATATACCCTCGACACAGAGTGTGTCGGGTATAAAATATTCTCATTTTGGTCGGTACCCAAGATCGTGGTGTGTACCCAAGACCGGGGTGAGAAGAGCCAAAATGGAAACGAGTGACATATGTATGTATATAGTTATATTTGGCGTAAATGAAATGTTAATGATAAGTGTTTCCATTATCAATTAACCAATTTGTCATTAGCTAAACAGCAGGTTCCAATTATTTTGAAAATCAGCTGATCTTGAAAAGTAGAGTTGCATTTTCACTTTTTGGAGATGGCGATACACTCGATATGCAGAATATGGAATGCTACCATATTCATTAAACCTAATTAAAAGTTAATGTGTCATTACCGTTTCATTATCGGCCAGCGTTTTGTATGGGTAATGACAACTTAATGGCTTCATTAGAGCGGCAATGAGAAAATCCGCTAATTAGCCTAAGTGAAACCGGTGCATAAATTATCCAACTTAAGTCAGTTTAAGATCGCTTTAGGGATCGCTGGGAATTTTGTTAGCGGTACAGATAAAAAGGCTCAAAGCATAGATATTCATAAATTTCAAAGTAAGGTAACTGACCCAAATAAGGCCATGCTAACGGTTTTTGCCACAGAGGCGGAAATTGGTTAAACTTAGAGAGAGTTTGGATCTCAATCACTTTTATTTAACCTTTTCTTTATCCGAAAATGTAAAAAAAGTGCAAAAAAGTGTTTAAAAGTATTCATTTGAGACATTTTAGAAATTGTCCTTTTTTGACATATTAGGTGTAGTAAAAAGAAATCCATTATTTTTGCATTAAATTGAGGGCTTTATTTAAGATAGTTAGAATGACCCGATTTAGGTCAAATATGCGCCGTTTTGTTCGATAACTTGTTGCCATTTTAAAGGTAATTTCATTATGCCTCTCTCATAGAAGCCCTCGTTCCTATTAGCAAAAAATGAGACAGTCGAATTTCAGAAGCCTCTCTTGAAGCGAATGTTTCACAGCAAAATTGTTCGCCATGGACAGAACAGATGGTAATCACTTGGTGCCAGGTCCGGACTATAAGGTGGATGCAGAAGAACCTCCCAACCAACTCCCGGAGCTTCTGGCGAGTCACTATCGATGTGTGTGGCCTGGCGTTGTCCTGATGGAACACAATTCCTCTCCTATTGGCCAAAGCTGGCCGCTTATGGGCGATTGCTTCCTTCAGACGGTCCAATTGTTGACAGTAGAGTTCCGAGTTAAGAGTTTTGCCGTATGGGAGCAGCTCATAGTAGATAATTCCCTGCCAATCCCACCAAACACACAGCAAAACCTTCCTGGCCGTCAATCCTGGCTTGGCCACCGTTTTCGCCGGTTCACCGTGTTTCGACCACGACCGTTTTCGCTTGACGTTGTCGTAAGTGACCCACTTTTCATCACCAGTCACCAACCGCTTCACAAATGGGTCGATTTTGTTGCGGTTCAGCAGCGATTCGCAGATGGAAATTCGGTCTATGAGGTTTTTTTTGCGTTAACTCGTGTGGCACCCATACATCGAGCTTCTTTGTGTATCCAGCCTTATTCAAATGGTTCCGAACGGTTTTTTGTGCAATCTTTAGCTCTTTTGCAATCGAAACAGTGCTAACATGACGGTCGGACTCGATATTTTCCATGATTTTATCGACATTTTCGACAATTGGCTTCCAGTGCGTGGTGCATCCTTGACATCGAAGTTACCGGAACGGAATCGACGAAACCAAAATTGCGCATGATCGGCTGTTACAGTATCAGGTCCATTAAACGCTATTCACATTTTCAGCCGCCTGGCTTGCGTTTTCTCCCTTATCGAAGAAAAACTGTAAAATGTAGCGAATTTTCTCTTTGCTGATGTCCATCTTTGACAAGCTCTCAAACAAAACTGAATCAATCAATCAAAAAAGTGTCAAAAAAGCTTTTTTAGTAGGAACTGTCATCTTTCTAATGCCCCCTAGCAGAACACGATCGGACTTATACAACGCGAGATGCAGATAAATAACGCCATCTATTGGAAAAATAATGGATTTCTTTTTACTACACCTAATATTAGGAACCCCATGTCTAAATAAGGCGCAATGCTGATTGCTCTCAAAAACGTGTGAACAAATAAAGAAAAAGATAAAATTATTATTTGATTTCACTATACCTTTTCCGAAGGAAAGGGTATATTAAGTTTGGCACGGAGTATGTAACATACCAAAGGAGTCGCGATAGATATAGACATATGTATATATATATTCTTGATCAGGGTGACAAGAGGAATCGATCTAGCCATGTCTGTCTGTCTGTCTGTCGGTCACACTTTAGATTTTCGTAATTAACTCCCAAGCCATGAAAGATATCATATTGAAATTTGGCATGGACTTGAATCAGGTAAATGTCCGAAAAACGGCATACAAATTTTTTTCGTAGTCCCTTGGGTCGTGGGAAGTGGTTCAGAAGTTTCAAAAATCACGATTTTTAACGTTTTTTCGTGAATAACTTGTTTACTATACATCCTAGCTTATTGATGTAGACTTAAGCTTTCGCTGAAAAAAAATTGCGACATCGCTATATTTATGGTCATCATCCTACACATTAGAAAAAAACACTCTTTCTCTTATTCTCATGTCTGTATAGAAAAATGATTTTTTTTTTGCTTCTTCTGATTGTGTATTTTGCCGCCAAATAAAGTCGTCACTTAAGGTTAAAATTTGACCACCATTCGCGAAATTCGCAAAAATTGGATTTTCACTATTTTGAATTGAGTATTTCGCAGCTAAACAAAATGTCCTCTAACGGTTAAAATTTGATCAAGACCACCATACGCAAAATTCGCGAAAATTTGATTTTCACTTTTTTGAATTGAGTATTTCGCAGCTAAACAAAATGTCCTCTAAGGGTTAAAATTTGATCAAGACCACCATCCGCGAAATTCGCGAAAATTTGATTTTCACTATTTTGAATTGAGTATTTTGCTGCTAGACAAAATGTCCTCTAACGGTTAAAATTTGACCATGCCCACCATTCGCAAATATTTGTACTTAAATATAATATCGAGTTTGTGAAGCTAAATCGAAGCACAGATAATGTGTAGCTAGAACAACGAAAAGGGCAGGAATTTTGGTTAAGGTAATGTTTCAACATATTTAAGGCTGAGGAAAAGGTATGTGTGCAATCGGCTTAGCCGATGTAGACTTCTTTACTTGTTTTAAATATTGTTTCAGATAAAAACTTTAAATAAATACTCTTCTTATATAAAATAATATTATTAAAACTCAACGTTGTATGTTCAAGTGCAGGTACAAGGCATTATCGATAATAATTTTGTTAACTTGCTGCCAATTGCAGTGAAAGGCTTTCTTTCTCATTGTTTTTAACTGCTTGGTGTATTAAGGTCCATTTAGGGCCTCCACAAAATTTTTTTTTCAGGAACCAGTTGCAAGGTGACTATTGTGGGCCTTATTAAGACCACTCAATATAATTTCTTCCACAACGTTTTACTCGGAATACAACAAAGCCAGGGTGTTTCTACCAGCCCTTTTATTTTGAATAAAGTCCGACTTTTGGTATGGGCATCAAGACTTTACAAAATTATCAACCATTATTAGAAAAACGTTGTTTTTGTTCTCACGCAAAATTATATCAAGCACGTTGTTTTCACTTCTGCCGACTTTGTTGGACGATTACTATTCACTCAGCTACGCAATCGACCCAATTTTTTTTTTTTGCTTTATTAAATAAATATAAACGCTTTAGAACAGGCCAAAAATCATTATGCTGGAAGTGCTAGAAATATGTTTTCTGAAAATCGGGTCTTATAAAGGCGTTGGCCTTTTTTTGGCTGAACCACCTTATTCAGTCCACGGAGTTATGTCTTTATCCCTTTTACGCCACGTGACAGAAACAGTTTTCAGCCTCATCAATAGATCTCCTCAGTTCAAATTTGAATATTCTACGACAACCCCTAATAATTTCGGCTCTTCTTTATAAGAATTTGTTTCACATGACACATCTCGCAGTGATCGGACACTAACATAGTGATGATGAAACTTTTGAAAAGCCTTCCTCGTGCAATAATCAGTTCCAACTTCTTTAAAGTTGATAGAGAAGTTGAAAGAAAAAACGAAGGAGAAAAATAGAAAAAACAAAGTTTAGTCAACGAGGTATCGAATAAATTCGATTTGCATCCAAAAAAGTGTTCATTCGAGGACTAGCGTGAAGTTAGGATACGGCGAGGGGTTCAGTTTTTAACATAATATTATTAATAGAGTTTTAACATAACAATAACATGCACTTTTGCGGAAAATGTTAAAAAAAGCTTTATTTGCAAAGTTTTGTTGTTAAATAACATTATTGTGCAAAACTATGATGTTATATAACATTATTGTGATCTCGATTAACAATTCTGTGGTTGTATGGAAGAGTAGCTTAAGTCAAAAAATGATGGTTCGAGAAAAAGCGCTTTAAAGTTGCGTATTTCGTATACCTTCCCATGTTAAATGGAATTTTATTGCTTGAATATCTAAATTGTAACAACCAGCGGGCCGATAGCCTCAGAAGCTAGCGCCTCCTACTTTTTAAAGATTGCGTCTTAATTCATTAAGGCGAAATACACAAATAACAATAATAATAATATTTCTTGAATTAGTTTTTTTAGAAGAATGCTAGGGAATGCTGATGCGTCTCTTTGAAGGGAATTCAGTGGTATTAATAACTCATTTTAAGTTAAAGTCGACTTAAGCTACTCTTCCATATGACCACAGATTTTAAATCGAACATTTAATAAAAATCGACCGCTTAAAATTCTCTGCCATTGGAAGTTATTCATTATTGAATATCTTTTTTATCGGAAAATTTTGGTAAATTTAACACTTCTTGACAATACTGACTTTCGTTAACAGAGACCAGGTTCTTTTTCAATTTTCTTGAAAACTATAAAATAACACTCGAGACCCTTTTCGATGACCACAATGACCACAATTCACGAAATTTGCAAAACACTAACAAAATTGAGACTTTCTGTTTTAATATATTTTAAGCTGAGGAAAAGGTATCTATGCATTCGGCATAGCCGATGTTAACTTCCTTACTTGTTTTTTATTACCTGTTATGATCCCGTGTTGTCAATAAAAAAATTAATTTGATGGAATTGGTGAAGTTGCTTAAATCTCGCATACCCCGTGTGCACTGGCAACTACCGGCTGCTTCAGTCAGGTGGGCCCGTCTTTTAGGTGTACGAGATTCAAAAAAGAAATTTTCGACAACGGAGGTTCAAACAAGAAGAATCTGCACACGGTTAATTTTTGCTGCCAGCAATCCAAAAATCGTGATATTTATAGGCTAAGAAAACTAAAGGATTATTATGCACGCACACGATGAACGAACTTTGAAACCGTAGCGTCAAATGTAAAGAGCTACGCCACGCCCTCCCTTCCTACGGCCCTTAAGAAAACATGAGCCCCAATTGACGACACAATCATTTTTCAAATTTCAGATCGTTAGGTATTTAATTCATTGTTTTTTTTTTCTTAGTCTAAAGATCATAACAATTGAAACTTCATCTTTTTCTTTTTATACCCGACACACTCTGTGTCGAGGGTATATTGCGTTTGTGTGGTTGTGTGTAACACCCAGAACCAGTTGAGATAGACCATACAAAATTTATATAGAAATGATCAGCGTCACCAGGAGATTCGATTTAGACATGTCCGTCCGTCTGTCCGTCTGTCCGTCTGTCCGTCTGTTTGTATACAGTTATCTTATCGAAGAAGTTGAGCTATCTTGACAAAATTTGGTATGCGTGCTCACGGGGACATGAGTAAGAACAGGTTCGAGAATGGACCCGATCGGACCATTTTTAGGGGTACCTCCAGTACTAGGGTCTGTTACGAAAATCACAAAAACTGCTCTAAACTCGAAGTTTTTCAACATATTTTGATGAAACTTGATATTTGAACATGTTTCAAGGCAAGTAATACGATTTCGAAAAATTTTAAAAGTGGGCGTGGCAGAAGGGCGTTTTTCGAAAATTGCCTCCTACACCCGAACTTCAAATGGGATTTGAACAAAAGTTGGCACTTATGCTTCTTTTGTAGCCATAATCATCCTTCCAAAAAATTTCCTAGATCGGTCCATTATTAAGGGTACCTCCAGTACTAGGGTCTGTCACAAAAATCCCAAAACTGCCTCAAAATCGGACTTTTTCCAAATATTTCAATTAAACTTAGGATTTGAGCATATATTTAAGCCTCCGATTAGAATTCCAAAAAATTGGAAAAGTGGGCGTGGCAGAGGGGCAGTTTTCATAAAGAAATATAACAAAAGTCGGTGTATTGGGCCCCATATGGCCTTAAACACCTCTTGATATTAAAAATTATTTGAACACGTGTGACTGTGTCGGGTATTCTATTGTCAGGCTCGCCTGACTATAACACCCTTACTTGTTATAAACTAAAAACGATTTCTTTTAAGATCTCAAAATATATATGTATAACAAGGATACATTCATGGATAATTTAACAAAAAAACTAATGGTCTGCTCTTGACAAAAAAACTAGGAATTGACTTTAATACGCGCTTTATCTATTATAGTAATAACTCTAGAATAGCAAAATGCTCAATCAAACCGAACGAATTAAAAGAATGAATTATTGGACACGCGATCGAACGAATCAAAACAAAAATTTGAAACATATTTTCTTTCTTCCTTCCTTTTTTTTTCTTTTTGTTTTTTATATTGCGAACTCTTCAAAACGAGGCTCAAAAATTCTCAATATTCCCTTGTTGTTTTAAGAAAAAAAAATTGTACTAATCATAAAAAAAGATAAAAACGACTCACCGACTTACGTTCATATTTTGTTTTTGTAGAGCTGATGCTAATTCTTCTTCGGTGAAGGCCTTCGACGAATAATGAATTTAGCAGCAACGACGTGAGCTGTGAATATGCATGCAATTTTACGAATATGCATGTAGGAAAATTGACCAACGATGACTCTGTTTTGGAAGAGATTATTTTTAAATGTTTTGTTCCTCGCTCAAATTTAAGAAAATAAAGGAATTAAGAAAATAAATGATATTACCGGGGAGAGAAGACCATTCTTCACCAAATGATTTTTAAACTACTAATTTAAGGAATGTCTAATAATTTTCGTGCTCAAATAGGATTGCTGTAAGTCATGACCGTCTCCTTCTATGACCTTGAAGTCCCTCAAGTTGGTTGAAGGTCGCCCTTTTATATGACCTTGGAGTGTCCTCGAAAAACAAAATGGAGGTCGTCTTCCGTTTTGAACTCCACGTCCCCTTTGGTGACAATCTGGGACCATGCGGCGGAACAAAGTTTTCGCAATATGATGACTCTCGTGATTCTTCCGATCGCCGGACAGAAAATTGATGACGATTGGCGTCGAAGACGGAAAATAATTTCGACGAATTTTCGTCCCAAACGGATAAAAATTTTGGAGACACGTTGGAGATTCCAAAAAACGTAGAGGGTTTGCCGGGAATTCTCTTCCGACCAAATATGTTTGGTTTCTTGACCAAATTAGTTTTTAAGTTTTTGAAATTCACTTATACTTTAATATTTTTTTATTTAATCATCATATTTTTAAATTTCAAAAAAACTTGACAGTATAAAGTTAACCCTTCTGGGCTTCAGAGAAGAATCCGTCGACTGAGCTCTCGATGCTGCGCCGGCACCCGCTTTTAAACCTTTCGCTGCTCTCTTTTTCTGATATATTCAGCAATTAGGAAATGTGTGTTAGGACAGATGATAAGATGCTCTGCATTCTTCTTTTCCTTTGTTCTAAATTTTTTTTTTTTTTATTAGATAGAAGCAGGTTTGGCTGCGATTGTGCGTATGCAATATACGAATTAACATTTTATTGCCTATTGCATTTGTGTGTTGAACTACATGCCTTGCACTGATCGAATGATCGATGACGTAGAGTTCGATGCAAATCATCTTCTTTGTTATTTTTTTTTTTATTGCCTGCTTAGGTAACCCAGTGGACCATAACCCTGCCTTCTGGTGTTTTCTATTCGGCTTCTTAGATGAACTAGCCCTCTTTTGAATATTTTGTGGGTTTTGCTTTTTTAACCCAGCACATACCCAAGTAGCAAAATGTGGTATTCATTCGGCATTTCATTTCTTTATTCAAACTTAATATGATCAGTTTTTGGTATTTGAATCCTCCCTTCTTTAATGTCACTTAAATCGGTTTTAAAGTAGAATACTTCGAATATCGTACTTAAATTAGTAAAGTGTTTTTCATCAACGTGTGCTGTTAAAAAGGGAAAAAAATTATGGCCGCCCTGCATTTCAGTCCGGTGTCGACCACCGAAGGGAATGGTGTACGCTCGGATGTTAAACTTTTCCTAATTAAATTATTATATTTGTATTCCTTCTAATTTGCAGCAATACTTACGATTGTACGAAATTTAAAATGCTTACGAGTTAATCTTTGCAAATAATTTGACTTAAGAAAAGTATATACTAAAACCCCACATAAAAACACATTTTTAAGCACCAGCGCATTGATTTCAGCGTAATTGTTTTACAAAAATATTTCATCAATTCAAACAATTATGAAGGCGCGTGAATTTTGAAGGGGGTAGCAGGTGTAATTTAACGATAAAAGTCGTTGCGTTTGTAAAATTGCTTCAATTTGGCGTAACGAAGAAACGCCAAAGTCACTTATTTTACTTATCATAGCATTGATGAACACAAATATCTTGTCAATAAAATTTTAGACAGAACCAATACCCTCTGCAAAATATGTTTCCGTTTCATTTTATCATTAGTATTTAAATCAATGTGATAAAAACAGATAGAGAATGTTTTTATAAACTCATAAGCTGTGCTGGAGTTAAGAAGCCTTTAAGAAGATAAAAACTAGAACTTGAATTTTTGCTCTCCTATTTAAGTGGCAATTAAGATAGAAATACGATTCTCAATTTCTTCTATCGGACCGCCCACATGGGCCCTTTTGCACTTAATTTGGACTTTAATATGTCTTAAAGACGGACTGCAAACCTTTTGTAGCCTTCTTCACTTTTTCTTTAAATTATGATAATAAACATATTTGTTTCTTGGGTAAGCCCTCCTAGATTGGCAAAATCTTCCACTGTGCGACGATATAAGTATTCTCTATAAAAAGGCATAAGAAAAAATGATTGTTCTGGCAATTCAATACTATTTTATTTATATATATTTTTTTCGTTATTCTGAAAGTAGAAAAGTTTCAGGGCTATTAATCTTGGCACACCAAACATATAAATGGCAAGTTTTCAAAATCGTAATCGTTCGTGATATCTGAATGCCTTGTAACAATGTATCTGGTGTGCACATAGTACGAACACATATCGCACAGAATCCAATTTTGATTCGCACTGATACCGTATCGGCAACAGTACAAAAAAAATATCTTCAATTTTGTGTGCAATCTGTAGACACCTTCCTATAAGTTTTTTCCTATAATTTATGCCGGAAAAATTTGTGGGAAAGTTTTTTCCATGCAAAAAGGTCTCGACTGCTTGCAAGACTGCATAGCCGCAACTTCATTGGTCTCGCTGCCTCCACTTTGTGCGAAAATCCTCAAATTTCCACGAGTCCGGCAAAATGTTAGTCCAATTGTTCTCCGTAGCCAAGTTGTTATAGGATTCGCAAAAAGTTTTAAGACCTAGCGCAAATGCTTGTCCTCGCAACGGTGAAGCTTGAAGACCTTGGGGATCGCAAAATATGATTTGCGCAGCTTTTAAATTTAAAATGGCTAAACACCAATGGTTAGTTGTGTGGACAGCAGTTATGATGTACTCTAACAGGTTGGCTGATAAGTCCCCGGTCTGACACATAGATGGCGTCGCTAATATTAAATGCATATTATTTTTATATAGTGGCAACCTTCAAATGATTCGTGTCAAAATTTTACGTCTGTAAGTCAATTAGTTTGTGAGATAGAGCGTCTTTTGTGAAGCAACTTTTGTTATTGTGGAAAAAATGGAAAAAAAGGAATTTCGTGTTTTGATAAAATACTGTTTTCTGAATGGAAAAAATACAGTGGAAGCAAAAACTTGGCTTGATAATGAGTTTCCGGACTCTGCCCCAGGAAAATCAACAATATTTGATTGGTATGGAAAATTCAAGCGTGGTGAAATGAGCACGGAGGACGGTGAACGCAGTGGACGCCCGAAAGAGGTGGTTACCGACGAAAACATCAAAAAAATTCACAAAATGATTTTGAATGACCGTAACATGAAGTTGATCGAGATAGCAGAGGCCTTAACGATATCAAAGGACCGTGTTGGTCATATCATTCAGTGACTATTATATGTCGTTATTGGAGCGTTTGAAGGTCGAAATCGCGGCAAAACGGCCCCATATGAAGAAGAAAAAAGTGTTTTTCCACCAAGACAACGCACCGTGCCACAACTCATTGAGAACGATGGCAAAAATTCATGAATTAGGCTTCGAATTGCTTCCCCACCCACCGTATTCTCCAGATCTGGCCCCCAGCGACTTTTTCTTGTTCTCAGACCTCAAAAGGATGCTCGTAGGGAAAAAATTTGGCTGCAATGAAGAGGTGATCGCCGAAACTGAGGCCTATTTTGAGCCAAAACCGAAGGAGTACAACCAAAATGGTATCAAAAAATTGGAAGGTCGTTATAATCGTTGTATCGGTCTTGAAGGGAACTATGTTGAATAATAAAAACGAATTTTGACAAAAAAATGTGTTTTTAGAACGAAGTTCTTTATGAAACGATAGCGACAGGGGACCTAGTCGAGAAAAAGTGAAAAACCGCTATAAAATCCGCGTTACCTAAATTGAAGTTCGCAAAAAAGGGTATAATAACCTTTGCAAAAAGAAAGAAATATACATATATTTACGTAAAATGACTTCCTGATGCGGCCGAGATATTATACTTTTTTAGGCGACACTTATTTCCGACGATATCCCGAAAAAACAATTAATTATTAAATTCAGAAACTACACAGACACATATTAGGTGTAGTAAAAAGAAATCCATTATTTTTCCAATAGATGGCGTTATTTATCTGCATCTCGCGTTGTATAAGTCCGATCGTGTTCCGCTAGAGGGCATTAGAAAGATGACTGTTCCTTCTAAAAAAGCTTTTTTGACACTTTTTTGATTGATTGATTCAGTTTTGTTTGAGAGCTTGTCAAAGATGGACATCAGCAAAGAGAAAATTCGCTACATTTTACAGTTTTTCTTCGATAAGGGAGAAAACGCAAGCCAGGCGGCTGAAAATGTGAATAGCGTTTATGGACCTGATACTGTAACAGCCAATCATGCGCAATTTTGGTTTCGTCGATTCCGTTCCGGTAACTTCGATGTCAAGGATGCACCACGCACTGGAAGGCCAATTGTCGAAAATGTCGATAAAATCATGGAAATTATCGAGTCCGACTGTCATGTTAGCACTGTTTCGATTGCAAAAGAGCTAAAGATTGCACAAAAAACCGTTTGGAACCATTTGAATAAGGCTGGATACACAAAGAAGCTCGATGTATGGGTGCCACACGAGTTAACGCAAAAAAACCTCACAGACCGAATTTCCATCTGCGAATCGCTGCTGAACCGCAACAAAATCGACCCATTTCTGAAGCGGTTGGTGACTGGTGATGAAAAGTGGGTCACTTACGACAACGTCAAGCGAAAACGGTCGAGGTCGAAACACGGTGAACCGGCGGAAACGGTGGCCAAGCCAGGATTGACGGCCAGGAAGGTTTTGCTGTGTGTTTGGTGGGATTGGCAGGGAATTATCTACTATAAGCTGCTCCCATACGGCAAAACTCTTAACTCGGAACTCTACTGTCAACAATTGGACCGTCTGAAGGAAGCAATCGCCCATAAGCGGCCAGCTTTGACCAATAGGAGAGGAATTGTGTTCCATCAGGACAACGCCAGGCCACACACATCGATATTGACTCGCCAGAAGCTCCGGGAGTTTGGTTGGGAGGTTCTTCTGCATCCACCTTATAGTCCGGACCTGGCACCAAGTGATTACCATCTGATCCTGTCCATGGCGAACAATTTTGCTGGTGAAACATTCGCTTCAAGAGAGGCTTCTGAAATTCGACTGTCTCAATTTTTTGCTAATAGGAACGAGGGCTTCTATGAGAGAGGCATAATGAAATTACCTTTAAAATAGCAATAAGTTATCGAACAAAACGGCGCATATTTGACCTAAATCGGGTCATTCTACCTATCTTAAATAAAGCCCTCAATTTAATGCAAAAATAATGGATTTCTTTTTACTACACCAATACAAGCATAAATGCATTCAAACAAAACAAAACAATATGTGGTGCTGCCAGACTGAACGTTTTCAGAATAACTCCGGTTAGTAGGTTGTTGCAAATATATAAGGGCATTTTAGGTAGCTTATAATTTTTTTGCGCTATCAAAGCATACGTCAATTCGTACATAATTAAAACATATTTAAAATCATCGTCTGTACTCCGGGGGCTGCGGATGTAATATCGTTGTGAAAAATATCGATACTTTAAAATATCTTTATGTATGAAAATTCGCATTTTCGAGACTATCTCATTTGCGATGGAAAACCCTTTACACGTATGCTTTTTCAGTTCCAGTATATTCTGCTTATCTAACTTAGCACTTTGAGGGCTCAACGCTGTTAAAGTAAATTGAAAGGAAGTAACGAGCTCACTACTTTGAAGAAGGGAAATCAGAGTTGAAATTTCGATGACAGGTCGACAGAAATATAGGAAATGTGTGACTTAAATGCAACCCTGTGAGTCCGATTACTTGTAATAAGCGTATGCGTTCAAGTAGCGAAAGTAAGTCAAAGTACTTATTTGTTTTTATACCCAGCGTTAGCAGGGTATATTAGGGTATCTTGTAACAGCCAGAATAACGCTCCGTAGATATAGACATATATATATATATATATATATATATATATTCTTGATCAGGATCAAAAATTCGATTTAGACATGTCCGTCTGTCCGTCCGTCCGTGTCCTGATCTCTTCCGAAACGGCTGGACCAATCAAGTCGAAATGTGGCACACAGGTATATCGGGGTCCGAGTATGATCCTAACTAAAAATGGAAGACATCCACTCACTGCCACGCCCACAAATGAATTTAATGTGTTTTCAGTAAAATGCTTGTAACTTGCGAACCACTCAACACATTCCATTGATATTTGGTGTACTGGTAAACTACGAAAAGGGACATATCCTGGAAAAAATAGACGCCGCCCTCCGTGAGCCACGCCCACCAATAAGGGCTTATCGTAACTTGTGAAGTAAAAGGCGTAGAAGCTTCAAATTCGCAACATAGGTTGACCAAGACGAATGAAAGGTGTAGGAAAAAATTTTATGAGGCCCGCCCACTGCCACGCCCACTGCCACGCCCACAAATGGAGATTTTTCGTAACTTCCGAAGTAAAAAGCGTAGAAGCTTCAAATTCGCAACATAGGTTGACCAAGGCGAAGGAAAGGTGTAGGAAAAATTTTGTGGCTCGCCCACTGCCACGCCCACAAATGAAGATTTTTCGTAACTTCCGAAGTAAAAGGCATAGAAGCTTCAAATTCGCAACATAGGTTCAACAAGGCGAATGAAAGGTGTAGGAAAAAATTTTATTTGGCCCGCCCACTGCCACGCCCACAAATGAAGATTTTTCGTAACTTGCGAAGTAAAAGGCGTAGAAGCTTCAAATTCGCAACATAGGTTCAGCAAGGCGAATGAAAGGTGTAGGAAAAAAATGTATGTGGCCCGCCCACTGCCACGCCCACAAATGAAGATTTTTCGTAACTTCCGAAGTAAAAGGCGTAGAAGCTTCAAATTCGCAACATAGGTTCACCAAGGCGAATGAAAGGTGTAGGGAAATAATTTATGTGGCCGTCCCACTGCCACGCCCATAAATGGAGAAGCAAAACATAGTGCGCTCATAACGTCGGGACGCTGGGTATTTCAAAGTCGGGCTTGACCGACTTTAGCTTTCTTACTTGTTTGTTAATAAAATTAATATTTGGACGGCGTTCTTTTAAGAATTCAAGTGTTGTTAAAGACATTCTGATATGTTACTCAAAAATACAGCAAAAAATTTCGGGTAGGTGCGTTTTTCGCGTAAGTGCATAAAATTGTCTGGAAAGTAATTGAATGCAAATAAGCAGAATATACTGTATCGCATTTTCGCTTGTTAAAAACAGTTGAAAACAACAAACAGCCGTCTTGTATACATATATTTTTCGATTAATAAAAACAAATGAGTTTTGCGAAAAACCTTGCTGCAAATTATATTTACTAACATTTATAAATACCATAATGAACTTCGTTCTTATCTGGTGTCCTATGACACAACTCAACTTGTTCTTTGTTATACCGGGGACTTATCAGCCAACCTGTTATATCACTATGTATCTCCGATCGTATGGGGAAATCCGTTAAATCTAATATTTTTCTGTTGTCGAAAATATATATTTTTGTAATGTATGGATCCAAAATCATTACATCAGTTCTTTCACTTTCTTCAAGAAAACCATCTATAAAGTAGCGCATGTGTAGATCAGATAGCCATGCATTTTCTCCAGTTGAAGTTTTTTGAAGTACTTCAAATTCTTCGAAACTGATATGTAGGCGTTCCTCTCCAGTCCCTAGGCGTGCGCAAACCAAGTAGTTGTGACTGCACCTTTTATATCTCTCCATGTTTTTAATTTTGCCATTTTCATACTTTTCTATTGCGTATTTGGCTACAGAGATATTATTGGAAACAATCTGTTTGGTTCGCTGATTTAAAACCATTTTCCTTATTTTGGATCTATCACAGTAAGTAAGGTGATTAGATTTCGAAAGCGCTCTTCTTTTTTGCCACTTCTCTTCTGCTGGCGGTGATTTAGCTATGTTGGTTGCACATCGTTGAGTAGGCAGCTCGTTGTTATTTTCTATTAAATAATAATCTCTGTGCTGTTTTAGCAATCTTATGAGACGGCCCACCTTCGCTGAGTTACCACCAAGCGATAAATTACTTCCAACACACAAAGTTTTCACATTGTGAAAGTGACCCTCCACTCTGCCGTTTGTGATGTGGTCTTTTTGAAAATTATACTGGCCACCATCAGTGATAAAACGTGACCACAACGGTAAATAGGCGAAGTGTTTTTTATTAAAATCTTCTAAAAACTCAGGAGAGTAAAACGGATATTTGACCATTTGATCGAGTGTGAAATCAGTGCTTTTTTGTATATTTTCAAACATTTGAAAGTAAAGGCTGCGTTTATATTTTTTGTCGCTGTTTGTATGTACAAAACTGTCTGGGTTTACCACAGGATAAGAAGATTTCTCCTTAACGAAATGCTCTGTTATTTTTTGGAGAAGTTTTATTTTATCTCCGTCAGAATATGGCTGGTTCATCAAATCACACAAAAACCGACAAAAATGTTTAATTTGGTTGAAATTGGTTTCGTCTTGCAAATATGACAAAATTTCCATGATTTCGGTTTTGATGTCCTTATTGAAAAATTTAAGAACATTTTGCACAAGATTTTTTTGGAAATGCGACATGCAGAGTTTTATGACGAGTTTATGCTTTATTACATTGAAACCAGATTCCACCAAGTTATATGTTAAGTTTACATATTCTATGAGCTCCATCTGATTAAAACTGAGGCTAATCGCATTTAATAATGCCATACTACAGTCGCTTACAATTGTTGTAAAAATAGGCCAACAGTTCAACTCAATGCATTTCCTTATGAAACAGTTCAACCAATATTCAATTGAGTATTGGTCATGTTGGCTTGAAATTCTTTCAAGAATGGCGCAGGTACGAGATTGAACTGTTGGTACAACAACAGCATAATAGTATAACCGCTTAGATGCTTGGCGCAAATCCCGCACTAGTCCGCCTGTAGAGTCCACATGAGCAATAAGAGAATTTCGACTTTTGTATGCACTTTTAATTTGCATATCACTATATAAATGAACATCAAACTCAATGCATATTTTTTGAATGTTCTTGTCGCTAGGGGCTTCGTTTTCAGCCATTTTGACAACATCTAAAAAATCGTCAGTATCAAAATCGCCTTCTCTTAAGCGTTCACTCCTTATTTTCCTTGCAGTTGAAACAGAAAAAATTTTTTTCATATTTTTAGAGGACTGTAGAATATCTTTATCAGATTCGAGTACACATTTTTGTCTGTATTGGTAGGGAAACATATTGGTCAGTATTTTTTTTCGCATCTTTACGGTATTTTCCTCTAACTTGTGCAGTCTTAAAAGCTTCGTGTTTAACACGACCTTGAATTTTGACAAGAACTTTCAAAACATTGCTATTATCGGTTTTTGATAGTGGTATGAAGACTTCATAAGATACACAACCCAGGTGACTGCATTTAAAAACTATTTTAAAGAGGTTTGCTTTTGTCATTTGGCGAAATCCTTTTGACACTACAATACAGTTGAATATGCTGGTTAGTTTTGGTCTGAGAACTGAAAGGTATCCGTCATCGTCGCGAGGAATTTCCATAGTTGAGGAATCTAGTATTTTTGCATAATCTTCTTGAGTAATAGAAATCGTTAGTTCACGAACATGTTCTGCATTTTTATTCAACGAGGGATGTCGTGTTTTTCTGTTTTCAAGAAGTGTTGTTGTAATTTTAGGTGTTGTTATATTGTCTAAAGAAAAATGAGAGCGGGGAGTTTCTGAGAAGGTTGGCTTGAGGCTACTCATGCTTGGAGTTGTTTCCGAAAACATAAAGCAGTTCGAATTATTTTTTTCTTGACTGACTAAAAATTAATGAGAGATTTTTATACCCAGCGTAAGCGGGGTATATTAGTTTTGTGCAAATCTTGTAACAGAGAGAATTAAGCTCCGGAGATGTAGAAAAATATATATAGAAATGATCAGGATCAAAAACTGAATCGATTTAGACATGTCCGTCTGTCCGTCTGTGCGTCTGTCCATCCGTCCGTGGTCGGATCTCCTCCGAAACGGCTGGACCAATCAAGTCGAAATTTGGCACACAGGTATATCGGGATCCGAGTATGATCCTAAGTAAAAATGGGAGACGTCCGCCCACTGCCACGCCCACAAATTAATTTATTGTGTTTTCAATAAAATGCTTGTAACTTGCGAACCACTCAACACATTCTATTGATAATTGGTGTGCTGGTAAACTACGAAAAGGGACATCTTTTGGCAAAAAATGGACGCCACCCTCCTCGAGCCACGCCCACAAATAAGCCCAAAAATAAGGTCTTATCGTAACTTCCGAAGTAAACGGCGTAGAAGCTTCAAATTCGCAGCATAGGTTGACCAAGGCAAATGAAAGGTGCAGGAAAAAAAATTTATGTAGCCCGCCCACTGCCACGCCCACAAATAGAGAATTTTCGTAACTTCCGAAGTAAAAGGCGTAGAAGCTCCAAATTCGCAACATAGGTTGACCAAGGCGAATGAAAGGTGTAGGAAAAAAATTTATGTGGCCCGCCCACTGCCACGCCCACAAATGAAGATTTTTCGTAACTTCCGAAGTAAAAGGCGTAGAAGCTTCGAATTCGCAACATAGGTTCACCAAGGCGAATGAAAGGTGTACGAAAAAAGTTTTTTTGGCCCGCCCACTGCCACGCCCACAAATGAAGATTTTTCGTAACTTCCGATGTAAAAGGCATTGAAACTTCAAATTCGCAACATAGGTTCACCAAGGCGAATGAAAGGTGTAGGGAAATAATTTATGTTGCCCTCCCACTGCCACGCCCACAAATAGAGAAGCAAAACATAGTGCGCTCTTAATGTCGGGACGCTGGGTATTTCAAAGTCGGGCTTGACCGACTTTAGCTTTCTTACTTGTTTAAATTAAAATTGTAAGAGCAAATAACATCGATGGTATATCAACAGAAACTACATTACCTGCCATTCGATTATCGTCTGATATGAATTCTTTAGTAGATGTGGTCTTCAGAGAAGGTGTTTTGCATGGCCTAGTGTTAGTAAAGGAGGCATTACAGTTGGTCAGCGATGATGGTGAAGTGCATATAATTGGGTCAGAAATTATTTCTGTGGACTTAAAAGGAGGGGACATTGCGATGATGCGATCTCCTGTTCTGCTGAGCACCACACAAATTTCATCAAAATGTCTTTTGTAGATATTCCTGACGAAGTCTTTGTCACGTTTGTTTCCCAGACTTAAAAAGGAGCAGCTTTCAGCCATTGAGCAATATATTTTTGAATCGTTTATTGTTTTCAAATTGAAGGTGGTTATGGAATTTTTTTCAAAGCTTGATTTAAGCATTTTACAGAAGGAACGTATGTCCAAATTTGATAGGTATGTTGGTTTTTCCTTAAGAACAAAACAGTGCTTTTAGGAAATTTCAAGGAACACAAATTTAATTTTAATTTTTATTTTACCTTCCATCCTATAACTGACAACGCAGCTGATTTTTCCGGTTTTTCTGAACTTTCTTGTTCCGTTTTCTCCTACAAATCGGCACACTTTTATTTTTGTTGATTAAATTTTTAAAATCGATGGTATATATTAGAGATGCCGCGGATATCCGGTTACTATCCGGTATCCGGCATATCCGGCATAAAATGAACTATTCGGCCGGATGCCGGATACTAACTCATTATCCGGCCGGATACCGGATATTAAAAAATTTCAGAGTTTTTCATATAAATCTCCTTGAAGGAAGCCCTTTATGAAATAATTAAGTAGAACAAAACGATTTGTAATGATGACGACTTTTATGTGTTTATGTATTTCAAAAAATCAAAAAAATACGTACAAAATCCTTAGATACTGGAGCGAAACAAGTGAGAATGACGGAGATGCAATAACTTCGGCTTGTGTCATTTATTTCTTTCCAGTCTTGAATGAAAACTTGAACGTGTGGCTGCCATGTCAAGTCGAAATTCATTTGAAAAATAATAATTCAGTATTTGAGTGTGTGAATGAAAAGGAATGCATAAATTTCGAGTTTTTTATTCAGATTCGGATTCTAGAGCATGCCTGAATAAAGCTACTTTTGAATTTGGGAAAAAATTCAACTATCCGGTTGCCGGATATCCGGCTATCCGGCCTCGCAGCTTGCCGGATATCCGGTATCCGGTATCCGGCAAAATCACTATCCGCGGCATCTCTAGTATATATCAGCACAGGATTGGACTGCTTGTCCGTATTTTAAAATTTATGGATAGAAATGTTTAAATCAGTGATGCTCATTTTTCGGTTTTCTATAACACGCGTGGTTATGCCTCAAATCGCTGCCGACGGAATGCCAGCACACGTACACTATAGGCTACTTCAGGCCCGTGCGCAGGAATTGCCCAAGGGGGGGGGGGTTTTTTTTCTATTAATTAAAACTATTGGTTAAAAATCAAGAGTAACGATTTCAATGACTTTATTATAACAATTCAGTTTTGGTGAGTTTCATGCAACAAAGAAACCCTTCGAGGCACAGAAAAAAAGTCTTCCAAAATGTGAATTTCTCGAAAGAGTTGAATTTCCTAAACCTGCCTTAGGGTGAATTTCTCGATAGCGGCAGAGCCTTTTCGACGTCGACAATTAGACATAGATATACAGTAAATATCGGTTAAAAGCAAGCCTTACAATCAGGGTTGGGCATTTTGAACTACCACTAAATTGCACTACCATTAACTCTTTAGTGGTAATGAAGAAACGAGTTTCACTATCACTAAACGTATAGTGAAAATTAAATAATGCTTCACTATCACTAAACGTTTAGTGAAAATGAAATAAAGTTACACTGTCACGATGCCTTCAGTGCTAGTGAAATGAAATTGCACTATCACTAAAGTTTAGTGCTAGTGATAAAAAGACTGGTTTTTGAGGAAGTAAAATGCATTATAATTTTGTTTCAACTAATCTTTTTTAGCCTTATTTAATACAATTATTTTCGAAATTCTTGTTTTTCTGAAGATCGACATAATGATTTACAAGGTGGAAAAACGGCGACTGAAACAATTTTATACCTTGCCGATGATGACAGGAGTATTGAATCATTGTAGTTAAAAAAGTATTTTTGAAATACAACACGCCGCTTCCTTCATCTGCGCCAGTAGAAAGGCTCTTTTCTTTCGCTGGAATCGTAAATCGGTCTTCGAGGCAAAATCTCAGCGATTCCAATTTCGAAATGTTGGTTTTATATAAGGCAAATAAAGATTAATTGAAACAAAATTGTAATGCATTTTACTTCCTCAAAAACCAGTCTTTTTTTCACTAGCACTAAACTTTAGTGATAGTGCAATTTCATTTCACTAGCACTGAAGGCATCGTGACAGTGTAACTTTATTTCATTTTCACTAAACGTTTAGTGATAGTGAAACTTTATTTAATTTTCACTATACGTTTAGTGATAGTGAAACTATATTTAATTTTCACTATACGTTTAGTGATAGTGAAACTCGTTTCTTCATTACCACTAAAGAGTTAATGGTAGTGAAATGCTTATTGCATTTATTATTTAATGCATTATGCCCAACCCTGCTTACAATACACGAAAATTTTTGCCTACATGCGATATTTGTATTTAAGCAATCAATTTCAGAACAAAATTTAAATTGACTCAATTTTAAATGTCAGATTTGTTCCGAAATTTTCTGAAATTGTGCAATTTCGATGTTCATCTGGACAAATAAATTTCTATTGAAATCGAATTGATTTCGAATGTTTTTATTTGGATCGCATTTCCTTATTTGGATCAGTTACCTCAATTGAAATTTCTGCCGGAGAATTTTCAAATTTCTAGGTGCTAATAGTCTATCATGAAAAATTTCTATCAAAGTACAAAAATTAAAATGGGAACTATTTGGAGTATTTGCCAATTATTTTATATCAAGTATTTGCACGAGTTGCCGAGTACGCGACAGCTCATGCAATTCTTCTTGCATCAGCTTGGCCCATTGTGCGAAATTTCCTTTTTCGTTTTATATATAATATTTATAATTCTTATTCTCAATGGGGGGGGGTTTTAACACCCAAAACCCCCCCCGTGCGCACGGGCCTGGGCTACTTCGAGCAAAGGCAAAGCCTACTTCGATTTTTTTGCGCTCGGCCGTAATTTTCAAACTATAAATCAGCTCAGTCGCTGATTCTGCTACACATACAAGCATGAATGTTGTTGTGTGAGTTTGAGCATCACTGCCCTGCAGTAATGAAGAGGTCAATTTGCCAAACAGGAGTACTCTGAGGTTACTCGAAATATGACTAGTCAAAATGTACAGTATTTTATGTATCTACGGAGATCTACGGGAGGTGAGTTTCAGGATTTCTTTACGCTTTGTGCTTTGATTGCGAAGTAAAAAAAAAAATTTTCATTGTCTGCTTTAAGTTCGCCTTCTGATCGTTCCCCTACCAAAAGGTAGTTATCTGGACGGTTAAGACTATCGCTCAGCGACCTCGTGGGTTGGGGTTCGATCCCTGGCTCGGGTGAGAATAATTTTTTTTTTATTTAAATACCAAGTTTTTTTTATGTTTATATTAAAAAAAAATTAAAAAAATTAAAAAAAAGTGAAAAAGAAAAGATTTAAAAAAACAAAAAATAAAATATGTACAAAACAAAGAGGAAAAATTCTTTTTTTTTTTTCATTAAATTTACAAAAACAAAAATTTACCAAAAGTCGACCCAACTGTATATACTCCAGGTCTAGTTCATATGAGCAAAAACTGTGACTAGTTATTTTCCAACGACAGCTCAACGTTAAAAAAGACAGTTCAAAGCATTGGTTGGCAAATTAAGAGGGAGTAGTCCTGGTATTTTTGTGACTAGTCGGGGAGTAGTTCGAGAGTAGTTGGAATTACTGCAGGGTGGTTTAAATTCTTTTTTTGGTCATGTATTGGAATATAGGAGCATACAAAAAAAAAAACAGAAAATTCCAAATAAAATAGGTTTTTCAACACTTATCTCTCAAAAACAAGTGAAATGTATATATGGGTCTTTCCAAACAAAATTTGGCACCTAAAACAAAAGTTTTTTAAAAATATCAACTTGCGTGTAAGTTATACTAAATACCGTTACAATTGTTATTTAAAAGAAAAAATTAAATCTAGCAAAGAAATATTTTTTTTTTAAATTTGGGTATTTGAATTTTTTTTTCAATAATTACATATACTTATGTAATTAATGTCAACATAGTTTTAAGATTTTTCCTCTTGTTGTTAGACTCTAATTAATCAAAAAAAATACAGATAAGGATACAGATAAGGCAGATAATTTCGAAAAATTCAATGAAACGTGCTTCTTTATTGCGAAAAATATTGGTTCTAGTTTTGAAAAAATTAGTTGAAAAATGCGCCCACAGGAGCACTTCTACAAAAAGCTTTACACCGGTTCATTTCTGAGAAATGGTTCGAATTTGTTCGACCGTATTAAGTACCTAATAACTGCGCTGAATATATTCCCATGATTTCAACAAAACTTTTATTCTACTTACAGATTGTTTTATGAAATCCGATGGGGTTTGAGCCATTTTAACTATTTACTACTTTTGTTTTATTTATTTCAATACTTTTTAATTCCAAACGGTTCGCTTGTGATTTTTAAGTTTCTGAATATAAGTGCTACCACACATTCCAAAATTCACAAAAGCTCTTTCCATAATTTTGGTGCCACCATTTAGATCTCTATCTTCCTATCCTAAACAGACTACAGCATGAATGCAAATCAACGGCTTGATTTTGCATTATGTCGTGCATTAGATGTGAATTTAATAATCTAAATGCACAACTCGAAGTGTGAACTGGCCGATTTTTGGTTGACAGCTCAATAAAAAAACTACCAAAATTTAAGGTACTTTTGTTATTTATTGGCAACATACGGCAAGTTTACTGTCAGCTGCTTGTGGAAAGAAAGAGAAGTCTAAACTGATGCCAAAACAGACAAAACATGCCGTCTCTTTTCTTCGCATTGCTTTCTTATACCAAAGTAATTGTTTCCAAAGCATTGTTTCATAATCTAAACGCGGACCTTGTCGATTGTTTCAACATATAGTAACTATATGGTTTCAATACATGGGAATTGTAAGCAAAGACACCAGCAAGAAAATATCTCCCGCATGACGAAGTCATCTGTGATACCAACAATGACATATAGGTGACAGTATCAAGAATGACTGTTCGGAGAACATGTCTTCATTCTCATTGCTTCTTTGTTCTTGAATAGATTTTCATGAACTCAGTTGCTGCCTGTTGTAGCTCTGGGGATAGCGTATCCGCTTAACAATCTAAAAATTCATGGAGTCTCGAGCTCACTTCCGCGCTCAAAAAAAAAATTCTTAAAACAAAAATCTATAAATAGAAACAAAGTAGTGAGCACACGAGAGTGAGTAACTACACCACACTCTCAAATGCTTTTTTTCTATCGCTCCCTCTACGATGACAATGGCCGGCTAGCTGTCACAACCTCCCTTTTCAGATCCCGTGCGATGACAATGTCACTGGTGATGGCCTGTTCCATTTACTTCGAAATGTCATTAAAAGTATCATACAAATTGCCAGTGCTCTCTCTCAGCTTCTATGTCACGCTAGCATAGGTGATGTCATTGCAGCTTTTCCTACTGGGAATTTCTTAAACGTTTTAAACAACCTAACTGCTGATTGCAAGAAAGCATTGACAGCTTTTGTGATTTTCATTAGGGGTTCTTGATTTCGTATTTCATTTGTAGTCTTTTAAGGCTATTATATGCCTGCCGCACGTAGTTCCGAATTGAGCAATTTCAAAACAAAATGGAAATTGCCTCAATTTCAAAATTTGCTCTGAAATTTTTTGATATTCAGCGTTGTCGATTTACGTGTGACAAGCTTATTAGCACTCTTTAATTTGACTAGGTTTGCCATATGTGCTGTTTTTTGGAGTACAAGTGCTGCTTTTTATTTTCGTGCTTTTTTGTAGTGCTCTTTGACCAGGATAGCAAAATTTCTTAAAAAACGAATTTTTTAAATATAAATTCGCTAAGATTTCGCGGTTTTTGGTGATACTCGATGTTGGAAACCGATCGATTTAAACTTTGAGATATCAACAACGATATTAACAACAATAGCACTAAGCCAATTTCACTACAAGCAATAAATGTAAATCCTATGGTTCTTATGTATTTTGCACCTCGGTCAACAAATTCTTCTACCAGATGTGATGCTAATTTGGTGCAACAAAGAGAAACTTAAACAAGTATTTAAATTGAAGTCGATGATTAACATTAAACGCCTCTAGTGAAATTGTTTCTTATTACAGTGCAAATTTTTCAATGGAAATGTTTTCCGATTCATTCAATTTCCTTGGTTAATTTGGCAGAAAGATAAGAAAAAATATAAAAAGCTAAACTATTTTCAAAGGAAAATAGGTGGTTATACCTAAATACGAGTGGGCATAGTTAAATACTTAAACGCCTTATAACACCTCAGGGGTGGGTTCGCGGTACCAATCCGTACGACTTTTTCATCGTCGTGGACAGAATAAGTTTCCCATTTTTCCCTTGTCGACAAAACCATACCAAAAACCTATTTAAAAGTTGTGAAGTTTTTTTTAGAAACTGAATAGGTTTTAATTAAAATTCTAACTAATTTTATTTCTTCTGATATCAAAATAAAGGGTACGGAGAACGCTCAAAAACTATCTTTCTCAAAACTTATCGCAGTTGCAAATTAAATCGTTCCAATTTCTCGTGAGTGATCAAGTGGCGCTACGAACGAAATCATTCAAGATCTCTCGCGAGCAAAAGCACGAGCAATAGGTTCGTAAAAATCATCTGGCGCCCTACTCTGTATTGCGATGCGACAAAAAAAATGCGGAAAATCGAGTAATCTTTACTCTGTTTTGCGATAATCGCATTTAATATTTTCGATATTCGAAATTTCGGCTAATCCTCAGTTTCACGCTTCTCTGAAATGCGATAGCGAGTGTCAAAACAATCCTTTTGTCGCAAATTTCATTCGCCAACTGATTGGCTTGCGGAAAGGTAATGCGATGTAAGTATGTTAAATTGTCTTAATAAGTGCAATTTTTAATTGCTTTCATTATTAATTTTAATTATTTTATTAAAAGGGGAGCTAACAGGGTTATATGTACGTATAAATGCAACACGTTTTTTGCTCGAATTCTTGTGAACTTATGCGTTCTTAGCATTAATCCGTGCATGTTTTCATGGGAACTCATAAAAAAGGCTTCAAAGCACCTTGCACTTATGAGGTTTTTGCACTTATTCGTGTTGCATTTATCCGTAGTTCACTGTAATTGCTAATTACATAATTCGTTTTTATTTACTATTCTTTTTTTTATAATATGAAATTTTTAATTTTTATATTATAATTTATAATTTCAGATAGCGTAGTATATTTTTCATACTTTTTTTATTAGAATTATTTAGATTGGAAGTGAAAATCAGCATGGATATAGCTATACAAAGAATTTCAAAAATTATAAGCAAACCAAAATTATCAAATCTCTATGTGCGCGTTTGGAGAAATGTTTTTATACTATAGCTTATATATAGCATATATATATATAGCATCGAGGAACGTAAAAGCGAGGTACATTTAATTTTCGGAAACATCACACTTTCTCATTTTTAAATTAAAATTTCATATTCAAAAATACCGTAAGCAAAGAAACGTTAATTAAATCCATGATACTAGAAAACAAGATAGCGCAACTTCACGTACCACATCCAAAAGAGAGAATCTTTGTTGTTTTTTTGTATTTTAAACCGACGTTTCATCTTTTGATGCAAATTTTGATTTTATTTACAAATTTAGATAACTGATTTTTATATTTCTTTGTAAATAAGTGTTTTAAGCAGGGTTGGCAACCGTAACCGAAACCGTAACCGTAACCGTTTCAAAACCGTTTCTTTTCCGATACCGTAACCGTTACCGTAACCGAAATAAAAAACATATCGGTTTCGGTATTACTTTATAAAAAAAATTTACGGGATACAAATTTTATCAATATTTTTATATGGCAAGTCTTTCGACTCTGCTAGTATGCATGCTCTTGTCTCGTGTAATGTCCCAGTTATGTTGCCATGAACGCACAAAGAAACCGTCTGGATGCTGAAAGTTTTTCCGCTGCTATGGTAATAAGAAACAACAGTCTGCTTTGCACAAAAAAAGGATGAAAAGTTCTAAGCTATTTCTTAAAATGCCTTAAATTGCGTTCAGAATAAATGTTAAAGCTTAAAAAGTATTTTTGAAAAAATGATGCGAAAACAAAATTTTAATATTCAAAAAACCGTTTCATACCGGTATAACCGTAACCGAAACTTAAAATTAACCGTAACCGTTACCGTAACCGTTATTCGTTTCGGTTGCCAACCCTGGTTTTAAGGAATATTGAAACTTTTGGTTTCAAACAAAATAAAAGTTTTGGCTTTGTTATTTCTCAAGCTCACGATGTGATCGCCTAGGCAAACCAATGCAAAATGCTTCAAACCTCAAACAAATGATTCTTTGCATGAGAAATTATAAATAAAAAAGTTATTATTTTTTAAAACCAGAATTAAGTATTTTTCTTACAACATTTCTTTACATAGTAATGTAAAAATCGGTGATAAATAAATAAAAATAACAGTTATATTGGCATTAAAACATAACAAACCATTTAATAGTATGGAAAACAACAACAATGCCTCTGTCTCTTGTAGGTAATACGTCATCTTCGCTCTTATACCCAATGCTACAAAATAGCGGCACCCGTAGTGGCGCTATCTTGTTTTCTTGTATGATGAATAAGATATGTAAACAAACATACGTCCATATTTACAATTCGTATTTGACAAAAATGAATACGAAGCATGCGACATAGTGCTTGCACCTTGTTTAAACACCTTGACTAGCTGCTTTTGGTTAAGAAACCGATAAATCTTCTCCATCAAAACAGCATTTTTTGACATTTCGAAATTCATTTTCAACTTCGAAAATCAGTGTTGCCTCCTTTTCATTTTTTTTTTTGCTCAAACAAATGCGATAGCAATCCAGGGTACCGATCATCCGGGCATCGCAATTCGACTTGCGCATCGCATTGACTTGCGCATCGCAATACAGAGTAGGGCCCCTGGTAAAGCGATAAAGTTTGAATTTAATACATTTACAATTGCTAACTACCATATCTACAACAAAAGTGGCACTTAAAATGCTAACTGTGGCAACATTGGTTTTTACTAGAGCAGTACCATAAGAGTGGCAACGATCGCTTTTAGTAGAACTTTTGTTCGCCGCAAAAAGAGTTTTTCCGGCAAACTGTTACCTTACATTACTTTAACAGGCCTGTTAAGGCCTGATTTCGCTGGTTTCTGGCAAATTAATGCTAAATTCGCACCGATCATTCGAGGAACTTAAGGCTCAGTTACTCTTCATTGAACGTAACTTGAATTTACTTATTTAATCAGCTCACTTGATGTGTTTAGTACATTTTCTATGGGAGCAGTTACTGAAAACTTAATTTGACTTAAGATAAGAATCTGTGGAAAACAGATTTCTATAAGTTAAGTCAAGTAACGTTCAATCAAAAGTAACTGAGCCTTTATTCCTTTGAGGAAACTTATCAACTTTGAGCAGAAATTTCTTAAATCAATCAACAAATTGACCACTCAACATGCACACGTACGCGCGTGCTCCTCCTTTAAAGACTTTGCGGAAATAAAATTATATTCCTTATAAAATTTCCGAAGGGTAGTGGGTTGAGTGTATCCGCTTTATAAATTTGTCAATAATGACGAACCAAGCTTCGCTAATCCCTCATAGTTCACTAACTGAGACGGCAGCGCAAGATTTCTAAGAAATAAATTCAAAGCAATTTTCTTTTCAATGAAAAGCAAATAGTTTACGCAAAAATAAATAGAAACAAGTAAGGGTGTTATAGTCAGGCGAGCCTGACAATAGAATACCCGACACAAACACACATGTTCAAATAATTTTTAATATTAAGAGGTGTTTAAGGCCATAAGAGGCCCCATATACCGACTTTTGTTGAATTTATTTATGAAAACCGCCCTTTTGCCACGCCCACTTTTCAAATTTTTTTGATTTCTAATCGGAGGCCTTAATATATGCTCAAATTCTAAGTTTCAGTGGAATATCTCAAAAAATCCGATTTTGGAGCAGTTTTGAGATTTTTGTGACAGACCCTAGTACTGGAGGTACCCTTAATAATGGATCTATCAAAAATTTTTTTGGAGAGGATGTTTATGGATACAAAGGAAGCATAACTGCCAAATTTCGTTCAAGTGCCATTTGAATTTCGGGTGTAGGAGGGAATTTTCTATTAACGCCCTTCTGCCACGCCCACTTATACAAATTTTAAAAATTGAATTACTTGACTTTAAATATATACAACTATCAAATTTCATCAAAATATCTTGAAAAACTTCGATTTTTGAGCAGTTTTTGTGATTTTCATTACAGACCCTAGTACTGGAGGTCCCCCAAAAAATGGTCCGATCGGGTCCATTTTCGAACTTGTTCTTACTCATGTCCCCTTGAGCACGTATACCAAATTTCGTCAAGATAGCTCAACTCCTTCGATAAGGAAACTGTATACAAGCAGACAGACAGACGGACAGACGGACAGACGGAAGGACATGTCTAAATCGAATCTCCTAGTGACGCTGATCATTTCTATATATATTTTGTATGGTCTATCTCGACTGGTTCTGGGTGTTACACACAACCACACAAACGCAATATACCCTCGACACAGAGTGTGTCGGGTATAAAAACCCTAACTGCATCCGTCCTCTACGCGACTGCTCTGCTGCTTGTTTGCTCAACAGCATGGTCCTCTTTTGGGCTTGTTCACATTCACAGACACAACGGTTCTCATGAGAGACCAAAGTGGACTCCATGCATCCTGTTAGTCACTAAGTCTGTCTCCGAGATAGCTACAACGTCGACTAGGTTCCCTTTGTGGTGCATACATATACAAAAATATACTCCAAGGAATGGCAAAATTGAATTGCATTCAATGAAATTGATATTTGAATAAAAGTCTGAGAAAGATGCCGACGATACGATGCGATGCGGACGATGATGACAGCTTTCTGCTTTTGTCGTTTTAAGTAAATAAATACATTTTAAAATTCCAAAGGAAAATATCTATGTTAAGTTGGTCCATAAGTCTATCTGGAGCACCTCGAAATATGATTGACAGTGCACTAGCAAGGACGAGACTTAAGTCTATCGAACAAGCGGGCGTGGATACTCAAGTGCCATAAATGCCTGGCTCTATGGATATCAATCGTCAAAAATCGTCAAAGGATATTTGTGATAGTTCTTAAAGTCAAAGAGATAAACATAAAAATGATTTTGATTGATTTTTATAGCTTAGCGAATTCACAAGCAGACAGCTAAAAATACAAACAGAGATGGGGTATTTTTTGTTATCGTAATATTTTTTTTTCTCACTCAGTCATAATACAAAGGAGGACAATTTGGTAAGTATCAATATGAATGACATTCAGCAAAGTGCTGAGCTCCATAGCCTAGGTCTCGATTGTTTGAAGTGTTCACGAATATTGATTTCGTTATTTTTAACCGATGTGCGCTGGATGAAGGCCCCATGTAGGTAGCCATTTCAAGTTGCAACTACTAGCGATAGTAAAATTTTTATTCACATGCTCGTATATTTTATACATACAGTATGCAAAACTCGTATTCATACACCTCAAAATTTCAGTGAAAAACTGGTTTTTACTGCCATAAAAATAGAATTTTGGATGAAAACTCATAAAAAGCATTACTTTAATGCAAATCAAGCAGAAAAACAAACAAAAGATATTATAGTTTTCAAAATATAAGCAAATTTGTTATTTTGGCACGCAAAATTCGTATTCATACATCTGTTTAGTTTCTATTTTTAACAGCTTTTTATTAAGAATTAATATTTTGTGGGATATCCTCGTTGATTTATAACAGCGTTCAAACGTTGTTTCATTGATTTCACCAATTTTTTTGTCAAAGTTGGGGATATTTTTTGCCATTCCCATTGTAAAATGCGTTTCAGATCAGTACCATCTCTAATTGTATGCTTTCGAACTCTTTTTTTCAAAATCGACCATAGATTCTCAATAGGATTGATATCGGGACTCTGCGGTGGTGTTTTCAAATAATATGGGCAGTTATAAAGGATCCATAAACGTGTATCGAAAGATGTGTGCTTGGAGTCGTTATCCTGTTGAAACATATATCGCCCTGTCAGCCCCAAATTTTGTGCACTGGGACCCAAATTGGTTTTTAAAACATCAATGTACTTTCTTGTGTTCATTATGCCAGGGATATGAGCCAGCTTTCCCACGCCTGCAGCAGCGAAACAGCCCCAAATCATGACGGAGCCCCCGCCGTGTTTAACTGTTGGCAAAAGGTTCTTGAAATAAAGCCTCTTATTTTTTTCTCGCCATATTTTAGTGATTCCATCGGACACTTTTATGTTGAATTTACATTCATCGGAAAATATAACAGGCTTCCAGAACCGCAAACCCATTTTAATATACTTTTTGGCAAATTGTACTCTTTTGATGCGGTTAATTCGACTTATAAAAGGCTTTCGTGCCGCAATTCTGCTTTGAAACTTGAGTTTTCTGAGATAATTTCTTACAGTTTGGGCTGTTACTGATATTCCGTATTGTGTAAGTAGGCTTTCCACTAAACATGGTGCTGAAGTTGTTGGATCTTTCCGAATTTGCCTTATTAAGAAGGACTGATGTCTACGAGTAAGTTTTTGTCTGGGTCCATTACGTTTTTTCTTCTGCGCGTATCCTTGACTTTGAAACATTTTCACAATGTACTGAACCGTAGAATGGGTTCTATTTATTATTTTTGCTATTTCACGCAGTGACTTGCCTTCTTTGTGCAGTTTAAGTACGAGTTCGCGAATTTCATTTCCAACTTCTGTTCCTTTACGTCCCATTGCTTCAAAAAACGAATTGAGTCGAAAATGTCAAGTTATAACTATAGATTAAAATCTGGACAATTGCTAAACAGCTGTTTTTGACACATTAAATAAGTAGATGTTATCCCAGGACCACATTTGGTTGGTGTATGAATACGAATTTTGCGTGCCAAAATAACAAATTTGCTTATATTTTGAAAACTATAATATCTTTTGTTTGTTTTTCTGCTTGATTTGCATTAAAGTAATGCTTTTTATGAGTTTTCATCCAAAATTCTATTTTTATGGCAGTAAAAATCAATTTTTCACTGAAATTTTGAGGTGCATGAATACGAGTTTTGCATACTGTACATGTTTATGGAATAATAGAAATGATGCGCTAACACTTCAGCATTAACTCAATTAAGTCGTCGATGTATCAAAATCCAACAAATTGAAAAGCACGCAACGAAATCGACGAAATCTGTATCGACGATAAATTGCGTTTTTGCGGACGTGTGTAACACCCAGAACCAGTCGCGAAAGATCAAACAAAATATTTATGGAAACAATCAACGTTACCAAGAGGCCCTAAACATTGTACAAGGCTCTTCCACAGAATTCACAGAAACTGCCAGAAAATCATAGTTTTCTGAGATACCTAATTATATAAAATTTCTAATAAGAGCTTATGTTTATTCTTCCAGGTTACTGATAACACAGCTCAACAAATTAAATATTTTCGTTTGATGCCGCGATTTCATTCATTATTACGGATAAGGGTGGTATTGGTAATACCAAAAAAATTTTTTTTTAATTTTTTCCTAAGTGTAGTTTTGGAGCTACCATTAATTTTGTTAGAGGACTTCAGTTGTTTCGTTTTTACGGAAAAATATATACATATATTACTGCATTGTGAACTTATGACGGTTGATATCGTATCAAAGATAAAATCACGGCCTATCAATTGACACCTTTCACATGAAGATAGAGCTTGTAGTTTTTAAGGTATGACCTTTACAATTGTAAAAAGTGACAATATTTCAAATTTTTCTTCACTGAGCGAACTTAACCATGATTTTTTTAAAAGGGCGCCTTGTTATTCACAGTCCTTTTGATTTTCGAGCAGAACGAAAATTTCAAAACAAGAATTGTTGAGTTAACAACAATTTTGGTTGATTTGAACGAAAATATGTTTAGTTACATTTATTTGCGTTCGGTATATTTCTCATTTGTTTTATAAAATATGATATATATGACATTCATTCATCTTAGAACTTTTTAAGTATTGCGAAAGGAGTCACGACAACGGAGTGACAAAATAGGATTAAGGCTATCCGATGGCTATTTGTGGGCTTATACTCAGCAGAGGGCTCTGTGGCCATTTCCTTTGAACGTTAAATAGATTTGTTTTCACATTTATTCTTTTATAGGTATTTTAGAAATTTTTTTTTTATTAAAATTATCTTTTCATTTCAATCATGTCAGTGGTTAGTTCAAGAATTTAAATTTAAATCCATTTTTAAAAATTATCATGTCAATTCAACCTGAAATATGGTTGATTCAAAAGGAAAATCTTTATTTTTCCAACAAGAAAAATTGTTAAAATTAAAAATATTCCTTGTTGAAGCCGTTTTGTATGTGTTTCCTTTTGACTTAACTAGTTTTCTGGTTGATTTTTTTCTCTGTGTTCGATTTCTGGAGCTTTTTTGACCTTTTATGGCATGGAAGACATTTTTAAAAATATTCTTTGAGCACTGCTTTAAAGGTGTTTCCTTATGCTAAGTCCCGAAGCAAAATTTTTTGATATCGGATTTAAAGTGTGGAGGAGGTGGTACGAATTGTGGAAAAAATTGAGCTCTTAATAGGTTGGCTGATAAGTCCCCGGTCTGATATATAGATGGCGTCGCTAGTATTAAATGCATATTATTTTTATATAGTGGCAACCTTCAAATGATTCGTGTCAAAATTTGACGTCTGTAAGTCAATTAGTTTGTGAGATAGAGCGTCTTTTGTGAAGCAACTTTTGTTATTGTGAAAAAAATGGAAAAAAAGGAATTTCGTGTTTTGATAAAATACTGTTTTCTGAAGGGAAAAAATACAGTGGAAGCAAAAACTTGGCTTGATAATGAGTTTCCGGACTCTGCCCCAGGAAAATCAACAATAATTGATTGGTATGCAAAATTCAAGCGTGGTGAAATAAGCACGGAGGACGGTGAACGCAGTGGACGCCCGAAAGAGGTGGTTACCGACGAAAACATCAAAAAAATTCACAAAATGATTTTGAATGACCGTAAAATCAAGTCGATCGAGATAGCAGAGGCCTTAAAGATATCAAAGGAACGTGTTGGTCATATCATTCATCAATATTTGGATATGAAAAAGCTCTGTGCAAAATGGGTGCCGCGCGAGCTCACATTTGACCAAAAACAACAACGTGTTGATGATTCTGAGCGGTGTTTGCAGCTGTTAACTTGCAATACACCCGAGTTTTTGCGTCGATATGTGACAATGGATAAAACATGGCTCTATCACTACACTCCTGAGTCCAATCGACAGTCGGCTGAGTGGACAGCGATCGGTGAACCGTCTCCGAAGCGTGGAAAGACTCAAAAGTCCGCTGGCAAAGTAATGGCCTCTGTTTTTTGGGATGGGCATGGAATAATTTGTATCGATTATCTTGAGAAGGGAAAAACCATCAACAGCGACTATTATATGTCGTTATTGGAGCGTTTGAAGGTCGAAATCGCGGCAAAACGGCCCCATATGAAGAAGAAAAAAGGGTTGTTCCACCAAGACAACGCACCGTGCCACAAGTCATTGAGAACGATGGCAAAAATTCATGAATTAGGCTTCGAATTGCTTCCCCACCCACCGTATTCTCCAGATCTGGCCCCCAGCGACTTTTTCTTGTTCTCAGACCTCAAAAGGATGCTCGCAGGGAAAAAATTTGGCTGCAATCAAGAGGTGATCGCCGAAACTGAGGCCTATTTTGAGGCAAAACCGAAGGAGTACTACCAAAATGGTATCAAAAAATTGGAAGGTCGTTATAATCGTTGTATCGCTCTTGAAGGGAACTATGTTGAATAATAAAAACGAATTTTGACAAAAAATGTGTTTTTCTTTGTTAGACCAGGGACTTATCAGCCAACCTGTTATAAAGTACAAAAAACAAGTCTTAAGATTTTCAAATAAATTGATCAAGTAAAGTTGTTTACTTTCCTTGTTATACTTACCAAAAACTTTTGATCAAAAATTTGGCTTCGGGACTTAGTATAAAGAAACACCTTTCAAGCAATGCACAAAGAATATTTGTAAAAAATTAGTTCATGCCATAAATGGTCAAAAAAGCTCAGAAAATCGAAGAAAAAATTTAAAAATTCTAATTTTTTACAATTGCGAAGCTCGTACCTTAAAAACTACAAGTTCTATCTTCATCAAAGTCATTTGATATTCCGTGATATTAGCTTCGATACGATATCAACCTTGATAAGTTAACAAAGCAGTAATATATATATTTTTCCGTAAAAACGAAACAACAAATTCAAATAAAATTAATGGTAGCTCCAAAAATATACCTAGGAAAAAATTTAAAAAAATATTTTTGATATTTCCAATACCACCCTTATACGTAACAATCAATGAACGAAATCGCGGCACCAAAACCACTGTTGACTTTTGCTATCTGTGTCGGGTATTGCATCGTCAAATTCGCCTGACTATAACACCCTTAATTCTTTGCTCTTCAACGCATATGTACGTACCCGCTGTCCATAGTGGTTGAGATAGGTTTTCGAAAAAAATTGATAAAATTATCCTTGAGCTACAATCTGACCAAGATATAGCTAACAAAAAAAACGCAACCGAGAGCGCAACCAAACTAAGCTGCCTCGACTCAAAATTGATCTTGAGCAGTAAGTGAAATGCAAAAAAGCCGAAAAAATGCCTACCAGAGTCTCAAATCGAACCGCTCGGTGGACTATTTCAATCATAATTTGCGTAGAAAATTGAAAACAAAACATAAACAACAAACGAGAAGAAAACAAACAAACCAAACCCCTAGAGAAAGAGGGACAATGGAAAGCACATAGAGATAATAAATCTATAACATGGTACATGATATTCAAAGTGGCCACGCAAATTCGATGCACACGATTACGCTATACGGCAGCCGTTCCAGCCATTGCAAGGCCGCAGAAAGGGAAAGGCTGTTTTTTTTCGTGAACAACGGCAACAATGTTCAATCGAAAAGAAAAATAAAAACATATGAAGAAGAAAACGAAATTTTTGACCGCTAAGGCCTCCAACGCTTATTTTTCCCAGACCTGTTCAATGTCTTATTGCGGCCTTAGTAACTAGTTTTGTCATTTGCTGTACGAGCAGGCGGACAGATAAGCAAGCGGGCGGGGATGCAGGCAAGTTGACACTCACTACTCATTCGTTCCGATTCCGGTTTTTCTTATGCCCATCGTCATCATCATCATCGCATGTGAAGTCACGGTCTATCGACATGTATGTATATGTGTGTGCAAGTCCCGTGCATCGTTATCAATAGCAAAATGCGTGCATTGGCCCCCGTTCGCCTCCTTTTTTGGGGTCTTTCATATGTTAGCAAGGTACAACGAACTCATATACACGTTTTGGACGGACCAACCATGCAGGCAACACATGTATTTAAGGCATCTTATGCCTCGAGTCGCTACACTTTTCAGCCCAAAGATTGTTTATGGACCGCCACATAAATTGTCGCATTGCAATTTCGCTTCAGTTTTTATATGCATTTTTTTTTCTATTCGCAAAAAACGAAAAATAATAAATTTAATTCGAATAAAAAATAAGAAGGAGCGAAAAAACAAACAAACAGAAATTGAAAATGGAAAACATTCAGCGACAAAAATCGAGCCTTACGAATGCTCATGACCAGAAGAGCAAAAAAAAAAAAAAATTTAATTAAAATAAATGCCAAGCTTCGTAAGTGCTTAAATAATGACTCTGAAGGCTTTTTTTAATGAAATAGTGCGTCACTTTAATTTCTTCACAAATGAAATTTGTCATTTTTTTTAACTAAAGGAATGAGGAAAATTCTGGCACGAAAAAAATGGAATGGAAGAAGGCAAAAAATTTCCTTGTCGAGCTGCAAAATTATCCAGTAAGAACTTTTCAAATAGACGCTTATATCTTCGTTTCACACACTTTCACATTATTTGTAGGACTTCGGCCTTGGCCCCTATTGCACTTCCTTTCAAGATTGGAGCAACTTAAAAGATGCAAAGATTCATTCGGTCCTTTTTTTAACGCTCATGAAAAGCGGTTACACATTTTTGTGATTTTTCTGTATGGAGGAAGACAGTTAGAGCAGCTTTATTTCCGTCTAAATATATTGGAAAAATACCTTTCAGCTTAATTAAGCATTTTATTTATTGCAATTGGCCATAATTGCTTTTAACTGATGCACAAATACTGAGGGAGGCGGGGGGTCATTTGGTGAGCTTTTTAAAAGAGTCAAGTCCACGGGAAAACAATATAAATTAAAATTAAAACAAGTTTAATGCAGTTCGCTGGAAAAATCAAAACGGAAGAGCGGAAATTTTAACTCAACAAAAACAGAAATAAAACAGATTACTGCTCGTTTAGCAAAAACACAAAAAAACTAAAACAAGTAAGGGTGTTATAGTCAGGCGAGCCTGACAATTAAATACCCGACACAGACACACATGTTCAAATAATTTTTTATATCAAGAGGTGTTTAAGGCCATTAGGTGCCCCATATATCGACTTTTGTTAAATTTCTTTTTGAAAACCGCCCCTTTGCTACGCCTACTTTTCCAATTTTTTAGAGTTCTAATCATAGGCTTAAATATACGCTCACATTCTAAGTTTCATTGAAATATTTCGAAATAGTCCGATTTTCAGGCAGTTTTTGGATTTTTGTGACAGACCCTAGTACTGGAGGTACCCCTAAAAATGGTCCGATTGGTTCGAACTTGTTGTTACTAATGTCCCCGTGAGCACGCATACAAAATTTTGTCAAGATAGCTGAACTCCTTCGATAAGATAACTGGATACAGACAGACAGACAGACAGACAGACGGACATGTCTAAATCGAATCTACTGGTGACGCTGATCATTTCTATATATATTTTGTATAGTCTATCTCGACTGGTTCTTAGTGCTACACACAACCACACAAACGCAATATACCCTCGACACAGAGTGTGTCGGGTATAAAAACCAATAAAAAAGACAAGCTGAATATTTCCTCGTTCCGGCATTGCTTAAAAAAGGTCTTTAACATACAAGCTGAAAGACTAAAAGCAGTGTATGTATGTAGTCAAAGGATTGCCCAAGAAGGCAAGGAAGTCCGATTGGTTGAATGAAGGCGCAACGAAAACGAAAAAAGCTCTGATCCTTTCACTTCTTTCCAGCACACTCTGAGACAAGAACAAAAATGTGTTAAGTCAGAGAACACACTGTGGTGCTATGTTGCCTGCCGATTGTACTGTGGTCCGGACTAGTCTCAATTTGATTTGATCAATTAAATGACCCCAGATAGAATGAGAGAAATGAAATTTTGAGCGTATGTAAAACTTATTGGAAAGCTCTTTGCCGATGTTAGCTGGGCAAACCCAGCCATTGAACTTCAGAAAATTTAGAATTTTGGAAGATTGAAGACAATCATGTAATATCAAAAGAGCACATTCCCAGACAGCTAGCTACAAATCAAGTTCTAACAAAATTCTACGTGGAATGCGCAAATACTATTAGATAGAAGAGAAATTATAACAATTTGAATAAATGAATAGAGTTGAAACCCTCCATAACGAATTGCTACCCTATAGTAATGAAGTGGTTTGGGTGTAAAGGTAAGTAGGTAAGTACATATAGGACCTACCCTAATTTTATATAAAATGTGACCGGTCTAGGTGTAAAACTATGCATTAGAAGTGAATTAAAGGAAACGTTCCCTGTGTTTTTTAAATATACATTGTGTAAAATAAGGCCTTTTTACGACAAAATTATACATTCATTTTTATATTAAACCTAAACATTTATTGATTAAATGTACGCATTTTATGTAAAAATGCATTACGCATGTGCAAAATGACACAAAAATTATCTTTTACACATTTTTGGCACAAAAGTAAACATATTTCGGGGTAAATTTGCAGTATTTATAAATGCAATTTTACTTTCATTTTTTAGAGTGTAGAGTGTTTTAAATGTATATGCAAGTTTGAATACCATCCCAGTAGAAAATGTCCCGAGGACATCCGTGAGGCTGTCCTCGTGAAAATGGGAGCCGCACCGCCTTCCTTCGTGGAGGATGCGCGCGGTGATATTTCTACACGAATGTCATTACGCTTCACCTCCGACGAGTTCATTCGAATGGCAGCGGGGAAGTCCACAGGACGCGCTGCATGACTTGTTCATCGAGACGGAGCCGATGCGAATGATCATTTCGCTTCGTCTCGATGACGCTGTCCCACTGAGCATTTCACTTGGCTGTCCGCTCTGAAAGGCGCGAGGACTTGTTCCGGGCCGACACAATTTTCTGCTGGAATTCGATTCTTTCGATCTGCTTCAAATCAACATACATACATATATGCATGTTGAAGTCTTCACATGCATATATGCACATACACATGGCAAATGATCAAAATCATTCGTCCATACGAGTTGAAAATTTAAAAGCGAATAATATCGCAATCGAAGCAATATGGACAAGCAGGATCACGCACAACGCATAGATACAGGTAATTCACCACCTTAATCAATATTGATGAACATTGATGCCAATAGCCATGCCACCGCCACCGAAAACAACGACCATTGCAACACACTCCGTGTGATTATAGTTTCAGCAAGCACACACAGTGCAGGCGGCCCCGGGCCGGCCGCGTCAACTTTGTCAGCGATCTTTGTCTTTGCTGCCGACGCGTCGCGACGCCAAGACGCGATGTGGTTTTAAGGTCTTTGCGAAGCAAAAATTGTGCATCCGCGCGAGATTTCACTTTCATTCATGTTGCGCATGCGCACCGCAGCGGACGTAAAACGCGCATTTTACTCTTTATGCATTAATAAGACGAAACGAAAACGTTTGCCAACATTGTTGGGAAGCCTTTTTCAATCAATCGAAATTTTTTAACTCCTGCTGTGCGGTGTCATTGCAAGTGATTTTTATTAAAAGCGCCTGTGCCTGTGACAGTGCCAGTGTAAGTAACAATGCCAAAGCGACTTCGACTACGACTGCGACTGCGAGTGCCTTCGTGAGTGACAGTTTTCGCTTCCATTCCATTCGAGTCTATTCGATTCGATTCGCTTTAGTCGTGACAGCGTGCAACGTCCATTCCGTCGTCTCAGTTTTTCGGCTCCTCGAATGTGGTTTTAATTGAAACGTGCTGAGCTATTCACGCTGACATATTCTCGTGATTTCACTTGGCAATTCGTTAAGTATCCATTTACATTCGTATTCTTTGATTAAATCCTAATCAGCTTAGCTCATTACAGCTTAACGCGGCTCAACACAGCGTTTCGGGTCGGTTCCTGTAAATCGTGTCATTCCACCTTACTCTGCAAGAGGTCGTGTGAATCCTTTCCCGGAAATTTTTATTGCTGCCTTGAGGAAATTTAATGGGAATTGAGGGGTTTGTGCTCAAAGAAGCCGCGTTAGAGGATTTTTTTCTTCTTCTCTTTTTCTTTTGCGGTAACAAGCAACGTCGATATCATTCAACTTACAGTACAAAAAGAAGGGAAAATATTAAAATTAAAAAGCCTTTTAGATGCCTTGTTCAATATCTTAAGGGTATCAAAAAAAAAGTAATTCTTCATTTAACTGTTAAAATTCACTTTTAAAAGATATACATATGTATATTAAAGTCAATCGAAATGTTTGGTTTCGCTAATCCTTCATTGTAGAAAGTTTTTAAAATTAAATTCCTCCAAAAAGGCCCTTTTCGACATTTCCCGTTAAATATAATTTAGCTCCTATGCATTTAATTCTATAGACGAAGACAGCCAGTCTTAATTTTTCACGATTATATCTTCTTTCAATTAGAAAATCTTGAAAGCAATGGAAATTTGATTTCTATTGATGATGAAATTTTTGATTTTCTGAAAGGATGGGAGACATTATTTGATTTTAATTTCCTTAACAATATTCTTTTTTATGGTATAATTTCCACTTTTTTAATAATTAAGGAAAGTCCGGTATTTAAAATAATCTTCTTTTGGAAAAAGCAATCTGCGCTGAGTATATCCTTTGTGAATCATTATTCTATTATGAGTATTTTAAGCAAATCTGAGAGGGAAAATTTTATACCAATGAATTATCCACTTTTCAGACATAAACAATTTCGATGCAAATAAAAATTTGAAAACTTTTGCAAAGTCATAGACCAAAGAAGTATAAAACAAAAAACAGTAAGGGTTTTGTAGTCAAGCGAGCCTGAAAATGTTATACCCGGTAAAGACAAAAGGTTAGCTATGTGTATGTATTTGAATATTTTTTTAAATAGCCCCAAATACCTAGGCCATTGAGAAAAATAACACCGCCCTTGTGCCACGCCGACTTTTAAAAGTTTTATAAATTATAAAATTAGTGGACTTAATAAAAGCTCCAATTATTGTGGTTTTTGTAATGCAAGGGTACTGGAGGTGCCCTAAAAAATTGTTGGATTTATACCATTCTCGAGCTGAATCTTCCTAATGCCTCCGCTAATAGGCATATTGAATTTGGCCAAGATATTTTCACAACTTCGATAAGAAAATTGTATACAGACAGACGGACGGACGAATAGACAGTCGGATAGACAGACGAACATGGGTTAATCGAATTTCCTGGAGACACTGATCATTTCTATTTACATTTTGTATGGTCCATATCGACTGATTCTGGATGTTAAACACATCCGCACAAACGCAAGTTATCCTTGACACAAAGTCTGTTGGGTATAATAACAATAGCCGCTACGCGAAAGTTCAATGAGCCTTAAACTTGAAAAAAAAAAAAAAAATAAATAAATAATTGACAAATCGAAGGTAATTGAAAGAGTGTTCATTAACAATAAAAGAAGTAGGAGAAGCAAAACAACAACACAAAAACTTAAAAATTCAAAGAAAGACATTGAAAACGAGTTGAACGAAATTGAAAAGCCAAAGTTATAGGCAAAGACAGTAAATTTACTTAAAAGGCGACAACACAGTCTCGCTGAGGCATAACCCTAACGTAACCATAAACATTTACAAAATGCGGAGTTATCAATGGCCCATCTTTGGCCAAAGCACTCAACCAGTTGCCAGTTTCCTCAAGCCTCAAGTTGCCTGGCAATTGTGCCAAGTACGAGCATCTACGAAACGAGCGGCAAAAGCCATCCAGCCAGCCAGCGACAGTTGCGTCGTCTCTCAGTGCAGTCGTGCACTCGTAAAAATGCTTAAAAATACATTAACTCCCTTGGCAACGGGGACTCTGATGCCTGCGGTGGGAGACGAATACGCGGCAAAGCGGCTCACAGCAGCTCAGTGTAGCTCAGTGCAATGGTCGTGTCTGAAATTGACATTCAAATGCAGGAAAGAAAAAGAAATGCACTTGTGCTGCGAGCAGCCATCGCCACCACCCCCGCTTGTTTCGGAAAAAATGCCGTTAATGAAACAAAACGATATGATGCGATATGATGTGATATGATGCGATATGCTATGGTGCATTGGTATTTTTGCCTGTTTTCACAGATTGATGCAGTTAAATAATAACCGCAATAATCATTCGAAATGCTTTTTGAGGTCAATTGCTGCCGAAGATGTTTCTTGGAAATCATTTTGCAGCCAGCATGGGAAATTGATTTTTAACTTTCTCTCTCTCTCTCTTTCTCCCTCTCTTTCTCTGGCTCTTTTGCTGTTTCTCACTCCCTCTCTCGCTATTTTTGCCTACCTTTTCGGTCGCGATGTAATTATGAATATGGTCGTACAGGCAGAAATAATTTGCTTGAATTGCGATGAATGGATCCCTTCGTGTCAAAGGGCCGACAAAACAAGGCACGGAAAGGATAATTATTTCGCAAGGGTTTAAAAGGAATTTTTTAATTGGTCCTTTCAGCATATCGTCTATACGAACACTTGAGGTATTTATAGAGTTCGATTCGCATAAATACATCAATGGAAATTCCATCTTTCAATTATGAGTCAAAGAGCATGCAACGCATGGGTTCCATCAATGGAGTTGAATCAAAACACAAAAAAAAAAACAAAAATTCAAATAATTTTATATAAAATAAGAAGAGCATTTGTTTTTATACATATGTATATTCTTCGTGAATTATTTTTTATTTTCATCTTAACTCAATGATGTGAAAATATTCCAGATTTGAAATGTTAGAGAAAATACCAAAAGCAACAGCTGTCGTCAGTATCTTGTTAGTAACAATCACAATAGCTCTAACATTGACATTGACGGTGTCAGCAGCCGAGGCAGGAGAAATAGTCGCAAAAGTCGAATCAACATCAACTAAGAAAATAACAACAACAACAACAGGTGTCGTTAGTGAGTACTCGAATGTCAGCAATGGAACAGCGACAACGATTGCTGAGACAACGACGACAACATTTTTAACATTACAACCTCCGTCGTTCGATGTGGCAGCGCCAACGACAGCCAGCAACGACTTTCAAACGGAACTGCTGTCAAAGGAACCCGGGTCGGATATGAAAAATTCAATAAACCACAAAATCAAGGAGACCAGCAGTGTTGCTGTCAGTGGTGACAAGCAACGGCGAGATGAGACGAAGGTAAGTGCGAGTAAAATGCTTGAACATAGTTTAGGCGGTTTGTTTTTTTTTCGAATAATCCTTTCCTACTGAAGGAACAAGCTGGAAATATTGAACTCAATACTTCCAATGCAACAGGAGCAGAGGACTTTGAGCGAACACAATTCTTAATAAGGTAATTAGATTTTTTATTGGATGGCTTTTTTTTTAGAACGAAGTTCTTTATGAAACGATAGCGACAGGGGACCTAGTCGAGAAAAAGTTAAAAACCGCTATAAAATCCGTGTTACCTAAATTGAAGTTCGCAAAAAAGGGTATAATAACCATTGCAAAAAGAAAGATATACATATATTTACGTAAAATGACTTCCTGATGCGGCCGAGATATTATACTTTTTTAGGCGACACTTATTTCCGACGATATCCCGAAAAAACAATTAATTATTAAATTCAGAAACTACACAGACACATACAAGCATAAATGCATTCAAACAAAACAAAACAATATGTGGTGCTGCCAGACTGAACGTTTTCAGAATAACTCCGATTAGTAGGTTTTTGCAAATATATAAGGGCATTTTAGGTAGCTTATAATTTTTTTGCGCTATCAAAGTATACGTCAATTCGTACATAATTAAAACATATTTAAAATCATCGTCTGTACTCCGGGGGCTGCGGATGTAATATTGGTGTGAAAAATATCGATACTTTAAAACATCTTTATGTATGAAAATTCGCATTTTCGAGACTATCTCATTTGCGATGGAAAACCCTTTACACGTATGCTTTTTCAGTTCCAGTATATTCTGCTTATCTAACTTAGCACTTTGAGGGCTCAACGCTGTTAAAGTAAATTGAAAGGAAGTAACGAGCTCACTACTTTGAAGAAAGGAAATCAGAGCTGAAATTTCGATGACAGGTCGACAGAAATATAGGATATGTGTGACTTAATGCAACCCTGTGAGTCCGATTACTTGTAATAAGCGTATGCGTTCAAGTAGCGAAAGTAAGTCAAAGTACTTATTTGTTTTTATACCCAGCGTAAGCAGGGTATATTAGTTTTGTGCGAATCTTCTAACAGCCAGAACTAAGCTCCGTAGATATAGACATATATATATATTCTTCATCAGGATAAAAAACTGAATCGATTTAGATATGTCCGTCTGGCCGTCCGCCCGTCTGTGGTCGGATCTCCTCCGAAACTGCTGGACTAACCAAGTCGAAATTTGTCACAAAGGTATATCGGGATCCGAGTATGATCCTAAGTAAAAATGGGAGACATTCGCCAACTGCCACGCCCACAAATGAATTTAATGTGTTTTCAGTAAAATGCTTGTTACTTGCGAACCACTCAACACATTTCATTGATACTTGATATACTGGTAAACTACGAAAAGGGACATATCCGGAAAACAATGGACGCCGTCCTCCTCGAGCCACGCCCACAAATAAGCCCACAAATATGGGTTTATCGTAACTTGTGAAGTAAAAGGCGTAGAAGCTTCAAACTCGCAACATAGATTGACAAAGGCAAATGAAAGGTGTAGGAAGAAAATTTATGTAGCCCGCCCAATGCTTGACCGACTTTAGCTTTCTTACTTGTTTCTACATGTGTTTGGTATAGGAAATTTACTTGCTGCTTTAGAGCGTAGAGCCCTTTAGCACACATGTAAGTTACATACCTGCACAAAAATATTCTACGGCAGCATTTTTGTCTGTATTTGTATGAAAATTTCTCTTTTGGCTGCATTCAACTTAGGTGCACATTCGCTTTAACAGCATCCTGTTTTTGGTTTTGGAATTAAAATTTCATAGTAAAATGTTCCTTTAACACACCTGTTGAAAATTCATCTTTTGAACTTCACTATGAAGTTAGCATTACCAGGGGTTATTTTCTAAAACAAAAGAGCTACAAATTTTTTTTTTCTACAACAAATATACAACAAATTAGCTACAAATTAATAGCTAGTTTTTAATCTAAACTTTACAAGTGGTAATGCTAAGTTCACAGACATGAAATGAATATGGTTTCGATTACGGTTTCGTTCTGAAAAAATTATTTCGGTTTCGGTATCGTTTCGTTCCGGTTACGGTTTTTCAAAGACTTTAAGAATCGCGGATAAAATTCAAGATATTAATCTCTTGCAAAGCAAACCCTATAATTGTTAAATTTTCAACTGTTGTTGCAGTAAATAAAAAATCTTGACTACGAAATATAGGCTCCAAACGCACCTTAACCTTTCAGGATTCAGTTAGCAATTCAGTACCGTGTCGGGTTCGCTTTATAGACCATAGATATTCACAGCACAAAACTAAAGGCGTTGTCATACGACAATTTGAGGAAATTTTGCAATTTGCACCTACTAGATATAGTTTTTCGGGTCGTTTTGTACTAAAACTATTTAAAATGAGTTCAGAGCTATAAATTGTGATATAAAGAAAATGAAAATACGGAGCGGATTACGAGATATAGCCATAAGCAAGTGAGTAATTTAATTCTCGGCCCCACTTTTTGAAGTCTATTTTAAAAAAAAGTAGAGGTGACTTGACAAAACTGAGTATGAGGCGTTGTTATAATCGCCGAGCACTTTCAAAAACATTCGTCAAATTTTTGTTTACAAAACATGACCTCTAAAATGTCGCACAGTGGAACCTTCGATTGTGCATTTTTATGTTCAAAAACACAAAAGGAATGAAAAAAAGTTTTATCTTATGGCCGTCTTGTATACATTTATTTTTTGATTATTAAACCCAATTGTTTATTGCGAAAAACCCTGCTGCGAATTACATTTACTAACATTTATAAATACCATAATGAACTTCGTTCTTATCTGGTGTCCTATGACACAACTCAACTTGTTTTTTTTTTTTTTTTTTTTTTTTTTGTTGAAACTAAAATAAAATCTTTCCTTTTCCAGCAATTCAGCCAATATTTTTCAAGGAATAGTGGGTCAAGGCTTTCGTCTTCCAGCGCAAATTGATGAAAATCACCAAAATTCAACACTCAAAAATCAGACTGGCTTTATTGAATTTGAACACCCGAATTCCTTGGATATTGCGTCCGAAAAAAAGCAGAAAAGAACCGAAACAGTAAACGAGGTTCTGTCCAGCCTCTTCCCAAATGGTTTCTCCGATATTTTCCGTTTCAGTTACGCCTCGGAACAACAAACAAAGGCTCAACATCCAGCCACTACAACTGCAGCACCATCCACAAAAATGACAAGCCGCTCGAATTCAAGCTCAAAAACATCTTTCATTCCAACAACAACAGCAGCAACAACTGCAAAAATAACAACAATACCTTCATCACGAATTATATCGAAACCATCGTTCAGCTACACAACGAGCATTTCGAAACAATATCGTCGTCTGGTGAGTCCAGGCCATGAAGAAATCGTGGTCGAAAAATTAGCGCCACCAGTTTCAAGTGAAGAATTTCGCGATGGCAGCAATTCGATTAGCAAAAGTGATCTTCTACGAATCAATCGTGCTGCGGCTGAAGCCCCTGTTCTACCTAGCTTACTATTAAATCCGGTCGATGCAATGGCTGCCAAAAATTCAACGTCGAAAGCACCGATCATTATTCTAAAAGAGCATTCCTCAGAGCAATACGATATTGAGGATGAAATCGAAGATGATAATCAAATTGCCGAATCTCAAGATATAGCACAACATATCTTCCAACGTTTTCCGAACGCAAATCGAATACCCTCGGATGGTCAACAGCAAGCAGCAAGGAATTTTGCACAAAAAATTGACGAAACCGATAAAAACTCCAAAGCATCGAAGCAAACGCAAAAAAGAGCATTTGGACAGCGTCTTTTTACTCCAGCTGCTGAGATAAAAAATGAAGTTTTATTTGGTAAGGTCGCAGACAAAACACCCACTAATCTATTGAATTCCGATCAACCAGCTTCACAGCAGCAGGACCACTATCAACAAGAAGCGGAAAAATTTTTTGTTCAACCAAGCGCTGCAAATGAAGCACCATCTCGGCAGTTTCTGAAGCATTTTAATCCACAACTTTCGGAAAGTTTGGCTGGACTGGTCAAAAAGGGAAATTTCCATTATGAGCTTCAGCAGGAAAAACAACGTTTGACCACACCACCAGCAACTTCAGTTGATTACGACGGTTATTCACTCATACAGCCAGCCGCTCAACTTGAATATCAAAGAGAAAAACTCAACGAATATCAACATCAATCCGATCATGCGTTGTCATTGCCATCTTCGAAAGCCCACAGTGACTACAGAGGCTATGGTGAGCCCCAGGAAAAGCCACTCGATGAATCTTCACCTCAAAATGGTGTTGTCTTTGTGACCCTCAATACACCAATGCCTCGTATTACACCAATTCCGACTTCGGCACCAATTCTTTCGCCCGAACTTCCGGGCAAGACACCACATGAATACGTTTCGGAAGCCGTTGGCGCAGCTTCACAAAGGGTTCAACAGCAATTGCTGAGCAGTCCAGAGCCGAAATCCAATGCCGGTTATACGTTCGTTGAAGTCCAAAAGTCTGTTAACATACACAATAAGCTTATAACTGAAAAAGACGGACAACTTGTCGAACAACATGAGACGATTTATCACCAGCCGCAGTATGCACAAAATATTGCAGAGGTTACGGTACCACAACCAAGTCCCAAAGAATATGTGTCGCTTTCCGAAAATCCGATTAACGTACAGCAAATTGACTCAGAAGACGATGAGATTCATGAAGAAGCTGCTTCACATCATTCCCATCAGACGTATCAAGGTCCAGCACCGCCGCCACCCCCGCCACCACCACCACCACCAGAGAATGAAGTGCAGGTTATCGAGAAAATAGTTCCCCAGACTTATCCAATTCCCGCAATTTTTCCCGTGCACGAGATTGTTGAAAAATTCGTAGACCGTCCATATCCTGTAGAGAAAATTGTCGACCGTCCTGTCAAAATACCATATCCAGTGCACGTCGATCGTTACGTCGATCGGCCATATCCCGTGCATGAAATCATAGAAACCCATGTTCCAGTCCCATATCCAGTGCCAGAACCTGTTGCTGTACCCGTAGCTGTTGAACACTACATCGATCGTCCTTATCCAGTGGAGACTGTAGTTGAGAAGCGCATTGCTTATCCCGTCGAGAAAGTGGTCGAAAAGGTCGTGGAAAAACATATACCAGTTGAGAAAATTGTCGAAAAGATCGTCGATCGTCCAATTGCCATACCCATACATGTTCCGGTGGCAGTTCCAATTCGTATTGGACATACGTCTACCGGCTATGGCCATCCAAATGCCGTCGGCTGGGTACAACAAGAGCAATTACAAGCGTATAAAATACCACAAAAGGTACTTCAGAACTACTACTCACGCATGCTAAAGAAACTCTTCAATCCAAAAGAACCCAGTACTGAGAACTCACCAACGCCTAGAGTCGCACCGAACTCGAATAAGGCAGCTCAGCCTAAAACACCCATTCAGTTCACAAAGCCACCTTTTAAAATCTCCGATATACGTTATGATCTGAAGCCACCACCGGCTCCGTTGGGGCCTAGTTGGTCAAAGGGTGCACGCTACATGTATAAGACTCTTCCAAAGGATCTCTCCAAAGCTGGATCCTCAAATCCAAAACAAAAACAAGAGCAATATGTTGGGCTTTTACCTCCCGACACCTTTCAAGCATATGACGAACTATCCAGCTGGCGCTATGGTAATTTGCTCAAACGCAGTCCCGATTTTGGCCGTAACCTGCATATTGAATATGGATTTAAGCCTCCATTGGTACCATCAGTTGAAATCGATGATAAAGGAGTGCCACTAACCATTAGTGAAGGCAAGAACAAAGAATGACAGGGGATGATATATATATATATATATATATATATATATATATATATATATATATATATATATATATATATATATATATATATATATATATATATAGAGAGAGAGATAGAGAAAGGGAGAGAAGAATATATTAAGGAAAATGTGCCAAAATATTTCAATGAAATTAAATAAAGTAACGGGTATAGCACTATAAGCATAGGGATTCTGCCCCGCAAGCCTATTTCAACTTTAGTTGTTTTGCTGTTTAGGTAAATGCAAAACATTTAATTTTCGGGAAGTTTTCGCTCTCGATCCCCTATAGTCCTTGAATATCCTTTTTTAGAGAAAAGTTCCAGGTAGACAGGTAGATCGATTCTGTTCACTTTCGGGTTTTATTGCTTTGTTTACATATTTCATAGATTAGTTGTTTTGCAATTTATATTTGGGTTAGATTTTTCACTAGAATTAGGGAATATTTGGACTGTGGTTAGATTTTTCTGTGGGATTAAGCAATTTTTTATTTTTCTTTATTGTTTGTTACACAAATTCACATGATATGACAATACGGAAAAATCATATTGATGCATACCAATCACAGCTATACCCGAGAAGTATGCAACATTTTATTTAACTTGCCATTTTTAAGGATGTTGCAGGCGCCTGAGCGTATTAAAACATACAGCATACTTAATCCTGGTGCAAAATTCTATTTTCAAGAATTTTAATTTAGATAGTAGCATACCTCAAACAACAAAAAAATTGTCATGGAAAAATATCCTTCCACGGGAGCATGTATTGGTTTTAGCAAAATTACCTGAAAAATATTTTTGTAATATTTCCTGAGTAATTTTCTATATACATGCTTTTGAATGGACATTCTTTCTTTATAGTTGGCTAAGATATGATTTTTAAAAAATTTTCTCTAAGAAACCCCCTTTTTCAAGCGGATATTCAAGGACTATAGGGGATCGAGAGCGAAAACTTCTCGAAATATAAATTTTTTGCATTTACCTAAACAGCAAAAAAACTAAAGTTGAAATCGGCTTCCGGGGCAGAATCACTATGCTTATACAGTAGTGCTATACCCTTTTAAGTTTATTTTCGCGGTAAGCGGAATAATACAAAGCATATTTTTAGGTGCTTCCTTTTGATTAATAAATAAAATATGTTTATTTTTTTTTATTTATTCTAATAAAGTGGTGATCGTTATTTGAAATATCAGAAGAAATATAGTTAGAAAGACAGCGAGAGAGAAAGAGAGAGGATTTCATTGAATGATAATCAATTTTTGAAGACTTTTGAGAAAACGAGCCAAACTTTTTCTCAAAAATTACCATGTAACGCTCAATCGTATCTGCCAATAGAGCTGAGGACAACTTAACATGGAGACCGTATTTTTCAAACATCATAATACTTTATTATCTCGTTTTCCTGGCGACTTTAAAGTTTTAAGCCCGTGTCAGGCGACGAATTTTATATAAGCGTATAAGGGCCAAAATTTTGTTTAATGCCTAAATTTCTGTCTTTGTCAATGAAATTCAGTTTTCATGAAGGAGAAAATCAAATTAATAACAAATTATTTTTACCAAAAAATTTATGCATGACAAAGTAAAATACTCTAGTGGAATTGAAAAAAAACCAAATATTACCAAAACTCCATTCATTTTACTCGCAAATTACAGTAACATTGTTGTCTTCTTTGGCAAGACAAGACAAGGCAAGACAACAATGTTACCGTAATTTGCGAGTTAAAAAAATGGAATTTTGGTAATATTTGATTTTTTTCAATTTGACTGGAGTATTTTACTTTGTTATGAATAAAATTTCTGGTAAAATGAATTGGTTATTAATTTGATTTTCTCCGTCATGAAAACTGCATTTTATTGACAGGGACAGAAGTATAGGCATTAAAACGAATTTTGGCCCATAAGCGTATTATGAGAAAGTCAGAATTCAGAATCCAAAAGTTCTAACAGCCTTTCTGATGATACCCTCAGTATGCAGTCGGCATTTTAAAAATTTTTTTACAGTAAACTCATATAAATACTGTCTTTTGTGTTCAAAAGCTCTTAACAGATTTAATTTGATTTTTCCGTGCGCAGTTTTTTGCTAAAACATTTGTTAAAATAACATATTTTACTCTACAACTTCGATCATAGAATGACCATGCTCATTAGGGTGTCCCAAAAAAAAAAACAAATTTTTTTTGCACAACTTTTATTCGAAAGCTTATGGCTCAAAGTATTTTTAAGAATTTCGTCGCAATTTTTGAAATAGTTAGAGGTCGCGCTCGAGCTATGTTAGGATTTTTGACATTTGAGTGCATATAGGTCCATTAGGGCTGCTCTTAACTCTATGGAGAAATTTTGTAGCGAGTTTCTGATCGCTCTCAGGGTCCAGAAGTGTTCCATTAGACATGGAGGAGAAACGTGAGAAATTTGGAAGCAATCGGATAACGGGAACCCGTGGCAGTTTTCAATTGAAGTTTGGGAAATTGGCAAAAATAGAGAGGAAACGGCCCTTAACTCCCCACAAGGCGCCCCTACGGATATATAACGTATGGCCAACCCCCATTATTTTTTTACTCCGAACATTTTTTCTGAACAAACCTGCCCCCTATCTCCCCTCCTTAAGGGGGCTCCCATACAAAAATAATTTTTTAAAAACTTTTCCCCCCATCTTCCTAACTAGCCCCAGAGTACCCCTAGAGGAGTCAAATGTATGACCGACCCCCCTTAACTTTGTCCCCCTAACATTTTTGCGGCATAAAGTGACTCCTATCTCTCCTCCTAAGTGGGGCCCCCATACAAAACTAACTTAATTTTATCAAAATTTAATGAAAACTGGCCGTCACTACAGTCGAATCTGTCCTAGAGAGATGATATGTATGACCGACCCCCACTATTTTTTTACCCCAAACATTTTGTTCAAACACACCTACCCTCTATCTCCCCTCCTAAGGGGGTCCGCCATACAAAATTACCTTAATTTTATCAAAATTTCATACAAAAGGCCGTCACTACAGTCAAACCCGTCCTAGTGGGATGAAATGTATGACCGACCCCCACTATTTTTTTATCCCAAACATTTTCTTCCAACACACCTACCTTCTATCTCCCCTCCTAAGGGGGGCCCCCATACAAAATGACACTTAAATAAAAAAAAATGCCTCACGAACTTCAATCTATAATATAGATGCCGTAGGAACAAGAACGAGCATGTTCAGCATGCATATTCGAAAAATTTACAAAATTACCTTTTAAACGAGCCTAATATGAAGAATATTGGATTAGTTTTTGGTGTGTTTTAATAATATGATATATTTTATTACCTTTTTTTTTAAACTGAATTTTGGGTTCCATCCCCTAACTGGCCAAATAATGACCCTAGTAGAAAAAAAATAAATTTTCGAGTCAAATGCCGCAAACCTCAATCTATGACGAGTTTTTTGAGACTATAACCATTAAAATCGGTTAGTGGTTTCTATTCATAAAATTAATTCAAAACAAATATTTTTTGAAACGCATTATATACTGTTTTTACGTTTGTTTCTTGAGTCTTTGCATGCGTACAGACCGAGAGAGCCATGCGTACAGACCGAGAGAGACATGCGAAGACCTAAGAAACAAACGTAAAAACAGTGAATAATGCGTTTCAAAAAATATTTGTTTTGAATTAATTTTATGAATAGAAACCACTAACCGATTTTAATGGTTATAGTCTCAAACAAGTAAGAAAGCTAAAGTCGGTCAAGCCCGACTTTGAAATACCCAGCGTCCCGACATTGTGAGCGCACTATGTTTTGCTTCTCTATTTGTGGGCGTGGCAGTGGGAGGGCAACATATATTATTTCCGTACACCTTTCATTCGCCTTGGTGAACCTATGTTGCGAATTTGAAGCTTCTACGCCTTTTACTTCGGAAGTTACGAAAAATCTTCATTAGTGGGCGTGGCAGGGGGCGGGCCATTTAAATTTTTTCCCTACACCTTTCATTTGCCTTGGTCAACCTATGTTGCGAATTTGAAGCGTCTACGCCTATTAGTTCGGAAGTTACGAAAAATCTCTATTTGTGGGCGTGGCAGGGGGCGGGCCATATACATTTTTTACCTAAACCTTTTATTCGCCTTGGTCAACCTATGTTGCGAATTTGAAGCTTCTACGCCTTTTACTTCACAAGTTACGATAAGCCCTTATTTGTGGGCTTATTTGTGGGCGTGGCTCACGGAGGGCGGCGTCCATTTTTTTCCAGGATATGTCCCTTTTTGTACTTTAACAATACACCAAATATCAATGGAATGTGTTGAGTGGTTGGCAAGTTACAAGCATTTTACTGAAAACACATTATATTCATTTGTGGGCGTGGCAGTGGGCGGATGTCTCCCATTTTTACTTAGGATCATACTCGGATCCCGATATACTTGTGTGCCAAATTTCTACTTGATTGGTCCAGCCGTTTCGGAGGAGATCCGACCACGGACGGACGGACAGACGGACAGACGGACAGACGGACGGACGGACGGACGGACGGACGGACAGACGGACAGACGGACAGACGGACAGACGGACATGTCTAAATCGATTCAGTTTTTGATCCTGATCATTTCTATATATATATGTCTATATCTCCGGAGCTTAATTCTCCCTGTTACAAGATTCGCACAAAACTAATATACCCCGCTTACGCTGGGTATAAAAACTCGTCATAGATTGAGGTTTGCGGCATTTGACTCGAAAATTTATTTTTTTTCTACTAGGGTCATTATTTGGCCAGTTAGGGGATGGAACCCAAAATTCAGTTTAAAAAAAAAGGTAATAAAATATATCATATTATTAAAACACACCAAAAACTAATCCAATATTCTTCATATTAGGCTCGTTTAAAAGGTAATTTTGTAAATTTTTCGAATATGCATGCTGAACATGCTCGTTCTTGTTCCTACGGCATCTATATTATAGATTGAAGTTCGTGAGGCATTTTTTTTTAATTTAAGTGTCATTTTTGTATGGGGGCTCCCTTAGGAGGGAGATAGAAGGTAGGTGTGTTGGAAAGAAAATGTTTGGGTAAAACAACAGTTGGGGTCGGTCATACATTTCATCCCACTAGGACGGGTTTGACTGTAGTGACGGCCTTTTGTATGAAATTTTGATAAAATTAAGGTAATTTTGTATCGGGGACCCTTAGGAGGGGAGATATTTGGGTAGGTGTGTTTGAACAAAATGTTTGGGGTAAAAAAATAGTGGGGTCGGTCATACATATCATCTCTCTAGGACAGATTCGACTGTAGTGACGGCCAGTTTCATTAAATTAAATTTGAAAATTAAGTTAGTTTTGTATGGGGGCCCTCACTTAGGAGGAGAAGATAGGACTCACTTTATGCCGCAAAAAATGTTAAGGGGAAAAGTTAAGGGGTCGGTCATACATTTGACTCCTCTAGGGGTACTCTGGGGCTAGTTAGGAAGATGGGGGAAAAGTTTTTAAAAAATTATTTTTGTATGGAGCCCTTAAGGAGGGAGATAGTGGGCAGGTTATGTTCAGAAAAAATGTTCGGAGTATAAAATCATAATGGGGGTTTGGCCATACGTTATATATCCGTAGGGCTTGCCTTGTGGGGAGTTAAGGGCCGTTTCCTCTCTATTTTTGCCAATTTCCCAAACTTCAATTGAAAACTGCCACGGCTTCCCGTTATCCGTTTGGCTTCCAAATTTCTCACGTTTCTCCTCCATGTCCAATGGAACACTTCTGGACCCTGAGACCGATTGAAATTCCATTTCGGGAATTAAGAGCAGCCCTAAGGTCCATAAGTAAAATGTTCTTGGATTTCGAGCCGTCAAATCGAAAGAAAAATGTGTATTCTTTATATTCATCTACGTAACCCATACGTTTTGCCAATCTTTTTGGTCGTTTTCGAGTCATGAAGTCAATTTATTCGTTTAAATTTCAAAAACCTCGTACAAAATGATTCATGACTTCTACAATTTGCATGAAAATGTAAAAAACTAATGTTGCAGCTCAAAAGCAAGTGGAATTTCTACCCTTTTAAAAAAATATGGCTGATGTGTTTCACGCCGTTGCAAGGTTAGACCCTATGAAGCTCGTTATAATTAAAAACAAGTAAGAAAGCTAAAGTCGGTCAAGGCCGACTTTGAAATACCCAGCGTCCCTACATTATGAGCGCACTATGTTTGCTTCTCTATTTGTGGGCGTGGCAGTGGACGGGCCACATAAATTATTTCCCTACACCTTTCATTCGCCTTGGTCAACCTATGTTGCGAATTTGAAGCTTCTACGCCTTTTACTTCAAAAGTTACGATAAGCCCTTATTTGTGGGCTTGGCTCGGGGAGGCCAACGTCCATTTTTGCCCAGGATATGTCCCTTTTCGTAGTTTACCAGTACACCAAATATCAATGGAATGTGTTGAGTAGTTCGCAAGTTACAAGCATTTAACTGAAAACACATTAAATTCATTTGTTACTTAGGATCATACTCGGACCCCGATATACATGTGTGCCAAATATCGACTTCATTGGTTCAGCCGTTTCGGAGGAGATCCGACCACGGACGGACGCACAAACGGACGCACAGACGGACAGACAGACAGACGGACAGACGGACGGACAGACGGACATGTCTAAATCGATTCAGTTTTTGATCCTGATCATTTCTATATATATTTGTCTATATCTCCGGAGCTTAATTCTCCCTCTTACAAGATTTGCACAAAACTAATATACCCCGCTTACGCTGGGTATAAAAACACACAAATTATTTCTTATAATTTATAGCATAATTTTAGGAAGTTCCTTAAAACTTCTCATTGCTCATGTGAACTCGCAATCGGGAATTATGTCTATTCATACCACATAAAATTTTTTCGCTTGTCTGTCATCCGAAACTCGTTTATTTCTAATGCTATGTTCAGACGGCAACCTGAATTAAGTAATTCGGCCCCTATTCGTTATTCACAGCCGAATCACTTTGTTAATCGCATAGTACGCGATACAAAGTTTGACAAGCCGAATTACCTCATCGAACGTAATTCAGTTTGGCTTACGATCCGAATTACGATAAAATCAGTGCCTTCCCTAATCTTAATCGGAATTTATCGAAATCGGAAGAAGGAATCAGCAAGAAAAGAAATACTCCCAGCCGGAATTTATTGCATTCATGACATAAGAGATAAATTAGTGCTCTTTTCAATGTCGCTCCTGTAAAAATATCATGAAAACAAGAGCTGGCTACAACAGACCCGTCTTATAAAGAAATTTTCATGGTCAAAGAATTTTTTACTTAAGTATATTGAGACAGTTTCAACACGTTGGAATTGGTGAAATTTCCGACTGGGTTGTTGCTTTTCACACAAAACGTCAAAAACGAATTACGAGTCTCTCATCTGATTGGGTTAATTCGGATTTGTAATTCATGGAGCCAATTACTTAATTCATAATGCCGTCTGAGCATGACATTAAACAGCTTTTACATGTACCGAATTTTTTCTGGTGATATTCGATACATGGAAATGCTGACTTTTACCGATGCTTCTCTCAAATCCCTACTAACGCCAATACAACGAAAAACGCCCAGCCGGACATTATCGCATACATGAAAAAATTATTAATGCAGAAGTAATGAAGCTTTCATTTGTAAAGAGGCCTGTTAAGGCTTACACAGTTTTATATAAATGGATTCAGAGCTGCATTTTAATAGTAAGGTTATGCCGGGCTATGTCGTGAATTAAAAAAACCGTGTCTATTGTATTGAAGGTATCGATATTACTTATGAGAAGAGAGTTAGTCCGATAGAGAACGTTTACGAGGAAAGCCGCAAGTGGCAGAATAAAGATAAAGGTGTTAAACGAATAAGACTTATAAATGATTTATAGTGAAAATTAGATCGCTATCATTATTGCGATAACAAATTTGGTGCCAAAACCCGGGATCCTGTCGGTTGATCCCATGTAAAAATAAAGTTATTCGCCAACGAGAGCGCTACTTCTTCGTTTACAAAAAGGGCTGGCCAATATCCTTGCCAGAGAGTCAGCAAATTTAACAATATCACGTGATCGTAAGTTGATGAAAGTGGCCGATTCGGGATTATGTGGAGGTAGAGGTGCATGCGACGGCGGAGAACCGGAAGCAAATATAACCTCATATCGATTGCACGTGGCGTAAGGTAGTATAGATGTATAGCAGCAAGGAAATGTGCAGTAGAGGATAACACTATTGGAGAAAGAGTGAGAACTATCATCTTAATTGATAATCGATTGGTATCTAACTGGGCATTAGAAGCCAATATAACCTATCGATTAATTACAAAGGCGATCGATACACAGGTAATATCCTTAAGTAATCGATACAACATTAACATCTCTGAAAAATCGAAACAATGTCGACAAAAGAAAAATCAAAATCGTCGACCGAAAATGAAGGTGAAAATGCCCATGACATCGATCGTTTGCAAACACTGAATGAGTTAAAATCAGTGCGAACGGCTACGCAAGCAAGTACATATATCGAGAATAAAAACAATTATTCTGAAAAAGGGTGCAGAATTGTCAACCGAAGAGCTAGAATGCCGCTTGGGAATATTAGATGCATATTTTAAGCAGCTAATTGGAGTGCAAGCGAATATTGAAAAACTCGGTCCGGCTTCCGAGGCAACTGCAAATAGCGAGTTTTTAACCAAATCTGAAGACGTTTAAGTATCAACTCGTGCTAAAATACTGCAAATTACTGCGGGCAGGCGCGAATCGACGATCGGGAATGCAACATTCAACGCCTCCATAGGAATGTCAAACAACACTAAGCTGCGTCGGCAGATAAATATTCCCAGATATGAAGGCAAATATGCGGAGTTTCCGATTTTGGGCGCTATTCTCTAAGTAAGTTCATCAAGACGATTTGCTGCACAAATGCGAAAGGTTCCTCATTTTCACGGAAAGTTTTGGACCAAAGGCTTTAGCGACGATCGCGGATTTCGGTGAAACGGACGAGAATTATCCAAAGGCAGTAAAACGGTTAAAGGAAGTCTTCGAAAAAAAGGTGTTAATGTTCGACGAACACATTAGCGCACTATTTAATATGACCCATGTAAGTGCAATATTAAGCTTAGGCTCATATGAAGATATCGCTAATGTTATGTTCATATTTTTGGTGATGCGAGCAATCGATTTGGAATCCCAGATCAAGTGGGAAGAAACGCTCGATTTTATGAAAATACCATCTTGGAGTGATTGTTCACTGGTATTGACTAGACGATGTCAACAATTGGAAGCGCGTGAGGCCAAAACTGCGGAGAAAGCAACCACATCCAAGGACGCACAACGGAGTTCACCCTCAAAGGCTAATAAAAAAAAAAGGGTAATCAGACTTCCTTAATCGTGGAGCAATCTCCTTGTGAGGTATGCCAAAGAGCAGGACATGAATTGGCGGCGTGCGCAGAGTTCCAGAACATAAGCTTGCGGGAACGCTAAAATTTGGTGCGGAAAAATAGTCTGTGAGTAGGTGCGATTAGCCGATTCTAGGCCAAGGAAAAATGGAGCAAAAAGTGGAGCAAGAAAAAGTGGAGCAAAAAAGTGGAGCAAAAAAAGTGGCGCAAGAAAAAGTGGAGCAAAATGATGGAGCAAGAAAAAGTGGAGCAAAAAAGTGGTGCAATAAAAAGTGAAGCAAAAAAAGTGGCGCAAGAAAAAGTGAAGCAAAATGGAGGGGCAAGAAAAAGTGGAGCAAAAAAGTGATGCAATAAAAATGGAGCAAAAAAAGTGGCGCAAGAAAAAGTGGTGCAAGAAGATGTGGTTAAAAAAAAAAGTGGAGCAAGAAAATGTGGTGCAAAGAAAATGACAAGAAAATGTTGAGCAGGAAAAAATGTTGACAAAAAATCAAAATGTGTGTGTGTGTGTGTGTGTGTGGGGAAGCTGAAAAACTAGTTTGTCAAGATCGATGGGAGAACAGGTGTTTAGAGAACAGGTGTTAAAAGATGAATAGGATCCCTTATTCTGCAATATAGATCTTTTGACACATTTCAAATACAATGCAGGAGAATGTGATAAAGTGAAGTTTAGAAATTTAAGACAATAGCACAACGCTATCATTGTAAGAGATCTTTTATAATAGTTTCCCACGCTCGACCAGATGGGTTTCCTTTTTTTAACGACTGTGGTTGGAAATTGTGGTCAAATAATTAGATAACCAAATTTTCTTATCAGGTTAAACGGATATGTGTGAGTCATAGTTAAGTATAAAACGGAGCCCACTCAGAGAATCAATTCAGAAAATTTTTTTTCACTGAGCAGAACAGAGCTCTTCTGAAGCTACTAAAAAGTTTTTAAAATGAGTGGATTTACGTGTAATATTTGTAGTAACATTTTTAAGTATAAACGCAACTTAACGTGACATATTTTGTTGAATCATGAAGGAGTAAAAGTGAAGTGCAACGTTTGTGATAAGGAGTTTTCGCGAAAAACTAGTTTGATTCATCATAAAGCTGCAAAACATGGTTCAATACCAACAACATCAACAATCACAACGAACAAACAACAAATATTTTTGAAGCTAAGAAAATGTGTAGATTGCCAGGAGTGGGTAAAAATATGCAACTGGTCCAAACATTTGCGGAAATCAAGCCATAAAGCGAAAACGTCAACGCTCTTAAACGAGAATGTTAAGAAGGTGAGAACATTGTTTAAGAATCGCATAGAATGTTTTCAAATGGAAAACAAAAACGTTGACGATTTGATACCGTTGAATTTTTTCACAAATGTGGAACCGCGCGTCAAGAGGCTTTTACAGCAAAATCTTGTTAAATACAAGCTATTTAAATTTAATATGGAGCTCTTTTGCAAGTATATCAAATTTAGAATCATTGACGGAGAAGAAACAGCTGATATTAGTCAAAAGTCGTTTCAAACAACAATGGCAATAGCTCAGAGTGAAGCCAATATTGAAGAGATATACTCTAAAGACATAGTTAAAATATGTAAACGGATGGAAGAGTTTCAGGAGAAGGATAGCGGCTGGGCACTCTCAAAAATATTGTGGCTAGAACTTAACGTCAATCAATATAGACCGATCCGAGGCTCATCATATATACAAACTCCTACAGTTCTAGCCTCAAAAAAAGCTGTAATAAATGTGCAAAATAATGACCCATACTGCTTCAAGTGGTCAATTATATCAGCTTTTTACAAATTTCCTGACCACTCATCAAGATGCTCCGCATATGATGTCAACATAGAGGAAAACTTCATTGCTCTCAACAAGGAGAACACCATATTAAACTTTGATGGGCTAAGTTTTCCTCTTTCTGTGAAGGATGTAGCAATTTTCGAAGCCAATAATTCTCTTATTAGTGTAAATGTTTTTGGGTTTCAAGAAGAAAAAGGACACATTATTGGACCATACTATAAGACAAACACTTTGAAGACAATACATTTAAACCTGCTTCTTTTGGAAAAAGAAGAAAATTTCCCCAACGTATGGATAAAGAATATCTCAAGGTTAGCATTTAAAAGCTTTATATAATAGATATCATAGGTGGGCGCAGTCCGTTACTGCGTTACTCCGTTACTAACGGAAGTTACTTTCCGGGTAACGGAGTAACGCTTTCGCTACATTTTAAAAACAGTAACGGATTCTGTAACTTCCGTTGCAATTAAAAACTTACGTTACTTCCGAAGTGAGTTTATTTATTTTAATAAACATATGTTATTAGACCACTTACTATATTTTCCAGGAACCTGCATTTATATAGACATATTATTTGAACGTGTTAGTGTCGCTGACATAAGCGTATTAAATATAATTCAAAAGCAAATTTTAACAAGGAACTTAAATAAAATTTCAATTTATATCAAGTTTATGGTCACTAGCGGCCTTTACACGTTCAGGTTTGCCTGCAAGCAAAGCATCATGCAAAGGAATTAAAAAAAAAATGTCTTTGCGTTTCCACAATCATTTTTGCATGCATTCTTCATTTCTTTTCAAGATTTATCGAATGAACATGGCACGGCTCGCGCATTTTTAATTGTTGAAATTTTAAATTAATTAATTTGGAAGCACCTCATTTGCTGGATTTTTTATTCTTCCGTTTTATAGCTGTCTCTTTTTGTTTTCCAAACTTCTGGGTTATTGCGATATAGTTCAAAGAAATCCTTCCAACATATTTCATTCGTCCGTGACGCCATCACAGCACGATGTTTTTTTTTCGACTAAAAAAATGCTCTACATGCATCATGCAACCTTTTATACGATGATGCCTGCATGCCACGCAGGGAGAAAAATCAAAAAGTTTTGAAATCCATCACGCATACCTGCCATTGATGCTTTTTTTGCTTTTACACGCTCATTCTTTTCATCACGCCACGCATGCCTGCAGGCAAACGTGAACGTGTAAAAGCCGCTACTAGAACAGTGTAGTGAAAAAAAAATCGATAGCGGCAAATCGATAAAATATGGTTATGTCTGAATAAGAACCGATTACAGTTCCGTTTCAAAAACAAAACCAACAAAATAGGTAAATGCTATATGAAATTTCGGTCGATTTTAGTTTCAATTCCGACAGTTATTGGATCCTGCAACTACCCCGATTATTGTTGATTTTTTTTATGTTGCTGAAATAAAATATTAGAATTTGTTCTTTTAATTTTTGTTATCCTAAAATAAAATGTTTTTTAATTTCATTTTTTTTTCTGAATACAGTGATCCCAAATGGGAATATACGGTCTATTGTCATCGTCCCCCTCTCGAATTCACCTCGTACAATAGCTACTTATTTTAGAAATTTTTCCTTTTAAGTAACGGTAATGCTATTGTAACTTCCGTTACCTATTTGCATAAAGAAACGGAATAACGGTAACTGAGTTACATTTTGCATTAGGATTTAGTATGGCCATATTCTTGGCAATTAATACATTGGACAGGGCCAGTACGCTTATGTGGTTCTTGTATTACAACTCTACAGTGAAGAAGATATTGTAATCCGTAGATTGGATGAGTCTAATTTTTTTTTAGTTTTAAGTTGTCCGGACTAAGTTCTACTTTGAACAGCGGCTGTGGGGTTTTATTCCTATTGAAAATGTTCATTACGTTCCTAATTTTAAAGCCTTTTTCCTCTAGAGCTTGCCTAATTTCCACAGGATCTACATCTGATTCAATGCCTTGAATAACTACACTAACCCAAGTAACACAGACCTCAATTTTGTGACTAAAATTTAGTCGCATAAGGATTGCATATAAGTCATTCAAAAACCTGTTGGTTGCATAACAGTTGCAAAATAGTTTCTCTTAAACTGAATTTTTTGCTAGGTCGCATAAAAGTCATCGCTAAGTCGCAATTTTTCTCTATTATGACTATAATTTGGGCGTGGCTTCAAATGTTTTTTAGAAGTCACAGAATAGTCTACAAAAATTGACATTTTTATGTGTCGCAGAAAGAAACGCATAATACTTCTTTGCGACTGTTTTAGTGATTTAAATAGTTATTTAACAGTCGCATACAAGTATGAAATCGAGTCCTCACTCACTATTTTGCAACCAACAGACATTAGAATAAATCATGAAATCCATGCGTGTAGTATAAAAACAGCGATGCCACAGTTTAAACTGTCAATAACAGTTTTGTTAGGCAAGCCAACAGTTTTTTTCTTCAGTAATTCATATTAAGGGTCCTCATTCAGCATATATACACCGTGTAAGCTGAGTGAAGTTAGTAATTTTTTTGACAGCTGTGAAATTTTGTATGGAGCTTCATTTACAAAGTTTTCACATCGATTTCGTTGTGTAAATTGTGTGTGTAAAGTAAGAAGTTCGTTTGACACATCAAAATCAGCTGATTTTGAGTCAATTTCACGAATTTTACAAAGTTCAGTTTTAGGTGCGCTCATAGAATTTGACAGATGTTGAGTAAAGCTACTAAAATTACATACTTCACAATGCTGAATAAGGACCCTTATTATATTTTCATCTTTTATATCAAACATATTATTTGTACAGTCAAGGGCGTAGCCAGGATCTGGATTAGGGGGGGGAAAAAAAATTTATTAAATGAAAAATCAACACTTGTTGTTTTAAATAGTACTTTAAGAAAATTTTGTTTTATTTATATCGAAATATTTGTGCTATTAAAAAGGGTTAGACGGCTTTTACATTGATCGATTGTCGGCCAGCAGCTCTCATCGATTTTTGCGTGTGTTAGCAAGGGACGAAAGTGAAGCGGTCAAAACCGTTTGTACTAGCCGTGCCACCGATTTTTATGCCGATTTCGGTTGCTTAAAAACTGTGCAGTGTGTAAGAAAACGCCGACGGAAGACGATTTCAAAAAGGAATTCGAAAAAATCGTTAAAATCGCATCGACAATCGATCAATGTAAAGGCCGACTTAGCAATTTCAAAGGCCAAAACACAATTAGGATGCCTGCAGACAACCGCTCGTCTGCTGGCAGCCTTGGTGTTCAACAATTGCGACTGAGAGTGTAGAAAATTTGAGTAGCTCTATAAATTTGTATGTGGTCTGTTTATAACTCATTTAACAATTATTTAAAACAAAGTATGCGCAGAGTTTTATCAAAATACTAATTTTTATGTCGGCAAAAATTATTTTTCCAAATTATTGTTAAAAATTTTTTCTAGGCGTGCTCGTTTAAGTCTAGGGGGGGGGGGGGGCGGAAAGCGTGCCCCCCTGCCTACGCCCATGTGTACAGTAAATTATACATTTAGACATGAGTGGATATAGGTTTAATGTGATATATTTCGGAATTCGTAAATATCCAGATATAAACTACGTGTTAAATAAAAAGCAAAAAAGGAGGGTGCGCAAACGGTTAAAAACTCGATTTCTCTCACATAAGCTTCTTTTGCAATTGAAATTTACAGTGAAAAACTAAAATTCCCTGCTATCGCGCATTTAACTTCATTCGGGCGTAAAGAAGATTATTTGCGTTTTTGGAAACGAACAAAAAATGTACAGTTTTGTCTGAATACATTTGATAGAATTACGTGAAATTGTGATCATTCAGAAATTGTTTAGCTAAGGAGAAGTGCAATATTGTATATGAGGTCGTTGCGGTTCATCGCTTCCGTAAGCAGCATTTTGGCCGCTGGGTACACTCATCGCATGGCGAGAAATAGCAAATTGTGGCAGCCGTTATTTTATATTGACACAGCTGATTCACATTTCGTAAGCAAAAACAAAATATATTAGTGGTATTCATGTAATAGCCCAAACCTCATATTTTTTCACCCTCAAAAACCAGCTGTCAAATTTTGTATGAAAATAATTTTACGCGCTCTGCACTGCGATTAGATAGCGCAAAGCGAGCGTATAAAGTGCATAAGCTCGTTGACTCGTTGTTTTGAGGTGGTTTAAAGATATTAAATTGAATATTTATTTAAAAATTTTCTTTTTTTGCTCAAATTCGGCATTTGTTTTGATTTGCCTCAAATTTCAGTATTGATTATCTGTTTTTTACAACTTTGCATGCAAGCTGCTTATTTTGTTCGCTCATGCAACATGTGAGATAAAAGTATTCAACTGTCAGTCTTGCATGATTTGCGCTGTTACTTGAATACCACTATTGAAAGTTAAAATTTTAAACCACAACCAGAAAAGGTCGATTTTTTAAATTAAATGCAGGTAATGCTCTTCAATGCGAATCCTTTCCCTTCAATTCGAAGTTCAGTTGAAAAAGAATAATTCAGATTTTGAATGAGTGTTTCCACATCTACCGTGAGTTCAAACACTCGCTTACTTTTTTCAGTTGAACCTTTGTTTTTGAAGGTGACAGTTTTTTGGGAGGAATACAGTTAAAAAAGAATATGGCAACATTGGGTGCAGCACATATATTTTTCTATTACACTATGGTGCAGAACTATAGCCACACCTTTGTTTTTCATTATGAAAGCAATTTAAGAAAGAAAAAAAAATTTCGGATATGAAATGAAAGAGGATTAAAAAATAATGGGTTGAGAGAAAGAACAACAACAAAATCATTTTAATAATTGCCGTTGTATTAAACTTTTTGCTTTTTCATTGGTGCAATACTATAAACGCACATGACAGTTTTACACCAAATAAAAGCAAAAAGCTTAATACAACGGGAATTATTAAAATGATTTTTTTGTTGTTCTTTCTCTCAACCCATTTTTTTGGAATCCTCTTTCATTTCGTATCCGAAATTTTTTCTTTTCTTTCTTAAACTGCTTTCACACTGAAAAAAAAAGGTGCGGCTATAGTTCTGCACCATAGTGTATATCATAGTTGAATTCGCGTGGATGACTTGCCGTTGCCCAAATATCGCACAGAAGTCCAGGCGACTGAAATAGTCGCAGAACAATAGAGCAAAGACTATTCTGGGGCTCGAATAGTCGCAAAGCAGTTTTGAAAAGATCCGCCATATGTTATAGAAAAAGAAAGAAAAACCAAATGCTCAACAAGTTTGTGAGGTTATGAAAAATAACATATTTTTCAAAATCATGAAAGAAAAATATCTCCAAGATATATAAATACTATTATATTATGATTGTATTTTAATGTTTTATTGAAAAATATTCAATTATGAGTTTTTGTGCTATTTAAGCAAAAAACCAAATTTTGCATCTATTCAAAATAAATTAAATTCTCTTATTTTTGAGGGCGCGTGAATTTTGGGGGCCTATAATGGCCTATTTTGCCATAAAACTGAAATGGTTTCCATATCTTGGTGTAAGATACGCAAATATTTTGACTTCAAAAATGATTTAATTTCATTCAAAATTCATAATGCTTATTTAAATTTCAATTTGACATTAGGAACAGATGTTTGATAACATCAGTCGCAAATATGAATTGTATCGATATAATGACAACAGATTAAAGTCATTTTTGCGACATTTATGTTACAAATTCTCAAATTACCTTTGTGTCAAACTTTTGCGACTATTAAAGGTGCTCTCACACAATATGTATCGAGCAATATGACCTGTCAAATTTCATTCCGTATTCCTGTCAAAATTGGTTTGGAACATGCATTGTCTTTTTTGCACTCACACGACACATAATATCATGTAGATTAATTCTTTTGTTTTAAAATTATCAATTAATTAAAAAGCATATTTACCTTTGCCGACTCCATTTCGCGCAATTTTATTTTAAACGAAAACAGCTGTTTTCGCGTGTGCACAGATACGATTATCAAATTAGTTTGAAAATCGAATAAAAGAAAATGCACAGCCATGTGGCTCAGTCATATGTATCGACATTCTTGCATTCACACGACATGCCAGCTTCGCTTGTGACATATTTGACAGGTCATATTGCTCGATACATATTGTGTGAGAGCACCTTAAGCAACAGTTTTTGTATATGTGAATCAGTTGCATATTGATGATTTGCGACTTACAAGTGACTACTTCGATAAGTCGCTAAGTAGTTCTTGAGCAACTAAATTGCGATCTTAGTTTAGTCGCATAGTGGGCCCGCCCCTTGCGCTTTTTTGGTTGCTATAAAGTTAGGGAACGTGTCCAAACTACGTGACCCTTTTAGGGGGGGAGGGGGGTCCTGAAAGTACTACACTTGGACAAATTGGTCACTTAAATTATTCTACGGATTGTCACCGAGGGGGGGGGGGGGGGGGGGGGAGGGGGTAAAAAGTAGTAAAAAATGGTTCACGTAGTTTGGACACGTTCCCTTAAATGACAGTCGTCGCAACTAATAGCCAAAAAATAGCTTAGTCACAATTGAATCGCCACAGCTAATTTGCGATACCTTGTGTTACTTGGGTAATATATAAGATACTTTCTTTTGAGCTGAAATTTGAACAGATGGTAGATATTATCAAAATCTATTGCGGGGAGTATAAATGGGCTATATCTGACTTCTATATCTATTTTTATCGGCGAAAGAGTTTTTCAATAAACACATTTTTGCTCTTTCCGTGCTCTTAATTTTCATGTGCGAATTTCAGCGTTGTTTTTGTTGTTGTTTCATAGCACGACGTTGCTATCGTGCTTGGTACGTTAAGAGCAGTGATGTTCACGCCATACATCATTAGATGGCGCTCATTTCACACGTATTGCTTACGCTCTTTGTTCAGTCGGTAGCAAGAGACCCACGAAACAACATCGCGTGTATACCCTGTAGAAAGCTGATAAGCAATTTTCCTAAAAGAAATAGTAGTTTTACCAGTACTAAAAGAACTAGTGCAATGTTTGGGTAAGTTTGCACCATAACTATACTAGTGATCAGTGGAATAATTGCATTCATTCATTGAGGCGTTATAAATTGATAATAAATACACAACCGAATGGTTTTCTCTTATTATTATAAAAATTTATAATTATAAATATTTATTTCCATTTTCCACGGTTCTGTAAACTTTTTCCCGTAAACATCGCCAGTATTTAACTGGTAAAAATTTACCCAATTGGATCGAAAAGTACTAGAATAATTCTGGTGCATACTGTACTAGTGCTTTCCTGTACAGATGTTGTACTGATTTTCGACAGAATTTTATATGGATAGGGGTATAGAAAAGAACTAGTACTGGTGGCTTTTGCACTAGTTAAGTACTAGTACGACACTAGTTCAAATTCCTACAGGGTATGTACAGCAGGGGTCGGCAAAATGGGTATGTAATTGTGTGAGTGAGAGCAGAGCGGCTTCTAAAAATAGCCGAAAATAAACAAAAAAATGCTGAAACTAGCTAAAAATAAAAGCTAGAAGTAGCATAAAAGAGTTGAAACTGACGGAAAAAGCTATAAATTTCCGCATACTCGCTCTCGATGTGGCATGCTCGGCTGCTCCCGTCAAACCATGTAGGAGTGTAGGTCTAACTCTTCTTCTTCCTAATCCCTGCAATGTGTTAGAGCTACGCTGCTTCAACATAGGTATATAGCATGAGGAAAAGAGAAGCACGCTATGGCAGCGAAATCTTTATCTCTGCTGTGGTGAAATGCATTGCCGCTTTTATTTTTAATCTTGGGCGATTTTCGAGTGCATTACATATAAAATAAAATATCTACCAAACTCATGAAATGCCATGAAAAGCTTGAAAAACATAAAACTAATCAAAGAATCTCAATATCAAGGAGAAATAGATATTGATTTTTAGTCCTACCCTGTCCACATAACTTTTTGATCACACTGTTTCAGCAAAAATACTAAATTCTATGTCCAATCAAATTCATAGCCGTAGTCAAAAAATGATGTCAATTTATTACAAAATGAAAACATTCGTGCACATTAAGCAAAAACATATCGTAATACATTTTATAAAGTTTCAATTATGAACTTTTCAAGCAATATAAAAAACCGAGCCGACGCCGTGTTTGTTTGATAATTTTCTTGCAAGTGGCATCATAATGCCACTTTGTGTCTACCCGTATTGTTGTTGGTAGCTTTCTGGTGAATTTCTCGAAAGAGTTGAATTTCCTATTCCTGCTTAAGATTTTTGTTGGTAGCTTTTTGGTGAATTTCTCGAAAGAGTTGAATTTCCTATACCTGCCTAATGGGGAATTTCTTATTAGCGGCAGAGCCTTTTCGACGTCGAGAGTTAGACCTACAGTCCTACATGCGTCAAACTGAGACAAGAGCGTAAGCAATACGTGTGAGTGGCTATCGCAAAAATTGTTCCTAGCGTGCCGACCCCTGATGTACAGCTTTTTTGTTTCACTGCTTAGAAGAATTAATACAAAACTTTTTTTTTGAGCGCTCGCTCTTTTCTCACTCACACAGTCTCACCGCCAAATTTGAACATCACTGACTTAAATGCATACATACTAGTGATGTTGCGAATATTCGCATTCGCATTCGTATTCGCGAATATTCGCATATTTCTGGACATTCGTATTCGCATTCGCATTCGCAAAATTTTGTGCGAATATTTGGCGAATATTATCGTCCGAAAAATATACATATCGTCGTCCCGGAGTTATTTCCTCGTATATCACAATCAACCTTTTGTTGGGAAATTGAAGTTTAAAGTTTAACATGGCATATAAAAAAAATTACTTTTTATTATTTCTGATCATTAATTTAAAGTTACTTCGAAAATTCTTTAAGTTATAGGGTTTTTTTCATTCCAAGAATTTTTGACAATTCATCGTATACGCCACTTTTTTGGCAACCTGTGTTGGAAAGTGGATATTCGAGCAAATGAATTAATAAAAATTTGATAATGTTTTTTTGTTTTATTTGTTTTGACACGAAAATCGACTTAACAAAAATTTTTTTAATGAGTTCATATAGGAAATTTGTTATTTAAGTATCCGTTTTCCATTTAAAAATAGAAAAAGGAGTCCAAATCATAATCTTATTGTTGAAAAATGACTTAACTCCGCATTTCCTGAGAAAAACGACTTGCCACTGCATCAAATAGCGAAATGTTTTTTATACATTAAAGGTAGCATTCAAAAGTCATACCTGATACCTTAAAAATGTGCCTATTTAAATGATACACATTTCTCTTCTTATTCTTTTTCCGTTGGGGAAATTAAATTATTATACGTTATGTAATCTACTAAGCTACAAAATAAAGAATTGATATGGGTATTGTTGTTGGTACAACGAAACTGTACCTTCCACGTTTGTTTTAAGGAGCTGAACTACCTGCATTAGCTTTGTTGTGCTGTTTTGCACTCATTTCCATTTGACTTTGAACAAGTCAGGAATCTATAATCGGTCTAGCCCGACAATAACACAAACCAAGAAAAATAATTCAAAAGCATCTTATAGTATTAAATTAAAAGGAACAATAAGCGTGAGGACGTATTTACAGCGCTTGATCGAGCGGCGTGATCTGTAGTGCTACAAGATGACGTTAAACATTTTAAAGAAATGCAATTTGTTATATTATAATAAGCATTCCACACTATTTTCAGAATGAAAATTTGTGTAGGAGTGTTACTATGAGAATTTTTTTTTTGCTTCTTTTGTTTTTTTTTTCACACGAATAAATCTTTTTTATTTAAAATTAACATAAAAAAATGTTTCTTAAAAAAAAATTTTTTTTGTTACGATGAGATAACACAACAACTTTTTACTGCGCAAATTTCATATATAAATCATAGTATATCCACAAAATATGGATATACGATGTTATAACGCGTAGAAACTATCATTTTAAAGGATATACAATTATTTAGCTCACAAATATCTCGTAAACTATATGGTATGGCAACCTGGAGACTCGACAGATGGATAGATCTTGAAAAAGTACGCGGGAAAACGTGCTTATCTCAAATTTTTTGATTTTGTGATATACGAGGAGATAACTCCGGGACGACGATATGCTATAGATGTTATAGTTTTCTTTTATGAAGATTGACTTGATATGTATATTGATTTGTAGATTTCAAAACAATATTTAAAAGTTATTCAAAACAGGCTTGAAGAACAAATTTAAATTCATTTTCTTTACGAAATCAGATTAATTAAATAACTTATTTTTCTGAATCATTGGGCAGCACAAAAAATATGTGGGGCTTACACGGCACTTCAGCTCTCAATAACAAATCATAGATAAGTGGCGCTTAATTTAAAATTGCACATTCGCATTCGCATTCGTATTCGCGAATATCGGCGACAAATATTCGCATTTGCATTCGCATTCGCGAATGTTTAAAAACCACATTCGTAACATCACTAATACATACATTGAGAGCGTATGAAAGCAATAAGCTTTTTGCTACTTCAGAGAAGAGCAGAATGAACGCAAGTAAAACAGAGACCTCCACGCCATAGCAAAATTTTTCTCGCTCACTTCACACGTATGCCTTATACCGTCGGCAAACGTATATAGTTAATCGCGATTAAATTTTTTTAAGCCACTTTTTCAAAAAACCCAGACAGACGACAAATGGTGGATTAAAAAATGTATGATCAAGCAACCAGCTTTTTTTAATGTGTCAACAATTTTGATTCCACTCAATTAAATTTATTATTTAAATTCTATTTGACAGCTATCACCAAGGTTTCTTTGTCAAAAAGAACGATTATGCATATAATCGCGCTTTTAAAAGTTCGATTAAAATGGAATTGATCCTACTTTTATCTATACATAATTCATCTTTAATCTGCAAAACGGAGATAATCGCAATTATGCTATACGTCTGTCTAGGCTATTACGCTCTTTCTTTAATCGTTAGCAATCGCCCGACGAAAACACTTCGAGCGGATCTGCGCAACTTTTTTTTAAAAACACTTAAAAAATATTTTATCAAAATGGAATGCAAAGCCTACTTTATGATCCCAAATGCTTTTGAGAAATTTCTTTAAGGCTTTTGTCGTTTTTCCCATCAACTTATTTTTGTGAACAAATATTTTCAGATTTGAATTAAGTACATTTGTTCAAAGCAGCGCAACAAACTAAGCGCAAAACATATAAAAAGTATTTTTTTGATAAGAAATTGTGGCGGTGTGGTAGACATTGAAAAATGCATTGAACATGACACCTTTATATAGCCAAATATTTGTTATTTGTTAAGTTTTTCCACGCTAGTAATCTTATATTTCATTGATTTATGAAAACTATTTTATTTTTTACTAACAAGTTATGGAAACTCAAAATTTTATTGAGCGCACGCAATTAGTGTTGAAATTTTTTTCAGCGCATTCGCTCTCTTGCTCACTAACACAAATGCGTTTCCCATTTTGGAGATGCCTGAAGTAAAACTAACTTCAGCCTTAGTTTGCTGTTGGCTGTAGAGCTGTGAAGAATGCCACGACCGCAGCGTTACCGCGTAAGGACAGGAATTCGGGCTCTTCGTGATCGTACGAGAAATTCACGATTACGCGAAAACACACTGCGTGCAAACGCAAATGAAAATGAAACAGGAGGTGTTGGAGAGGAGATAAATGTGGATGTTTTGGATGATTCCACAAAATGTGCACTGAATTCAATTCCACGTAATTTTGAAAGTTATAATTGTGGTTCGTTGAGTTCAATTTGTGAGTACTGTGGAGCTAAAAACTTTTTATCTGAAGTTACGGCGCGTCAACAGAATGCCTTTTCTTTGTGCTGTCATAAAGGCAAAGTCCTCTTGCCGCCACTCTCTCCAAATAATTATTTTCAAAATTTAATAGAAGGGCTTTCTTCACAAGATAATGCTGTCAAAAAACGGTCTCAAAATTTCTTGCGCAACATTCGTTCATATAACTCATCATTTGCAATGGTGAGTTCAGAAGCGAATTTAGATCAACATTATCTTCAGGGAATCTACCACTTTAAAATACATGGCTCATTCTATCATCGTTCTGGTGCGCTGATACCCGAGCATGGTCGAGATCCATGCTATGCTCAGCTTTATTTTTATGATGTTGAGACAGCTGTTCAACATCGAATGCGTGAAAGGTCGAATGTTGGGAGTGAAATGCCCCTATTCGTTATTCACAGCCAAATCACTTTGTTAATCGCATAGTACGCGATACAAAGTTTGACAAGCCGAATTACCTCATCGAACGTAATTCAGTTTGGCTTACGATCCGAATTACGATAAAATCAGTGCCTTCCCTAATCTTAATCGGAATTTATCGAAATCGGAAGAAGGAATCAGCAAGAAAAGAAATACTCCCAGCCGGAATTTATTGCATTCATGACATAAGAGATAAATTAGTGCTCTTTTCAATGTCGCTCCTGTAAAAATATCATGAAAACAAGAGCTGGCTACAACAGACCCGTCTTATAAAGAAATTTTCATGGTCAAAGAATTTTTTACTTAAGTATATTGAGACAGTTTCAACACGTTGGAATTGGTGAAATTTCCGACTGGGTTGTTGCTTTTCACACAAAACGTCAAAAACGAATTACGAGTCTCTCATCTGATTGGGTTAATTCGGATTTGTAATTCATGGAGCCAATTACTTAATTCATAATGCCGTCTGAGCATGACATTAAACAGCTTTTACATGTACCGAATTTTTTCTGGTGATATTCGATACATGGAAATGCTGACTTTTACCGATGCTTCTCTCAAATCCCTACTAACGCCAATACAACGAAAAACGCCCAGCCGGACATTATCGCATACATGAAAAAATTATTAATTCAGAAGTAATGAAGCTTTCATTTGTAAAGAGGCCTGTTAAGGCTTACACAGTTTTATATAAATGGATTCAGAGCTGCATTTTAATAGTAAGGTGATGCCGGGCTATGTCGTGAATTAAAAAAACCGTGTCTATTGTATTGAAGGTATCGATATTACTTATGAGAAGAAAGTTAGTCCGATAGAGAACGTTTACGAGGAAAGCCGCAAGTGGCAGAATAAAGATAAAGGTGTTAAACGAATAAGACTTATAAATGATTTATAGTGAAAATTAGATCGCTATCATTATTGCGATAACAAATTTGGTGCCAAAACCCGGGATCCTGTCGGTTGATCCCATGTAAAAATAAAATTATTCGCCAACGAGAGCGCTACTTCTTCGTTTACAAAAAGGGCTGGCCAATATCCTTGCCAGAGAGTCAGCAAATTTAACAATATCACGTGATCGTAAGTTGATGAAAGTGGTCGATTCGGGATTATCTGGAGGTAGAGGTGCATGCGACGGCGGAGAACCGGAAGCAAATATAACCTCATATCGATTGCACGTGGCGTAAGGTAGTATAGATGTATAGCAGCAAGGAAATGTGCAGTAGAGGATAACACTATTGGAGAAAGAGTGAGAACTATCATCTTAATTGATAATCGATTGGTATCTAACTGGGCATTAGAAGCCAATATAACCTATCGATTAATTACAAAGGCGATCGATACACAGGTAATATCCTTAAGTAATCGATACAACATTAACATCTCTGAAAAATCGAAACAATGTCGACAAAAGAAAAATCAAAATCGTCGACCGAAAATGAAGGTGAAAATGCCCATGACATCGATCGTTTGCAAACACTGAATGAGTTAAAATCAGTGCGAACGGCTACGCAAGCAAGTACATATATCGAGAATAAAAACAATTATTCTGAAAAAGGGTGCAGAATTGTCAACCGAAGAGCTAGAATGCCGCTTGGGAATATTAGATGCATATTTTAAGCAGCTAATTGGAGTGCAAGCGAATATTGAAAAACTCGGTCCGGCTTCCGAGGCAACTGCAAATAGCGAGTTTTTAACCAAATCTGAAGACGTTTAAGTATCAACTCGTGCTAAAATACTGCAAATTACTGCGGGCAGGCGCGAATCGACGATCGGGAATGCAACATTCAACGCCTCCATAGGAATGTCAAACAACACTAAGCTGCGTCGGCAGATAAATATTCCCAGATATGAAGGCAAATATGCGGAGTTTCCGATTTTGGGCGCTATTCTCTAAGTAAGTTCATCAAGACGATTTGCTGCACAAATGCGAAAGGTTCCTCATTTTCACGGAAAGTTTTGGACCAAAGGCTTTAGCGACGATCGCGGATTTCGGTGAAACGGACGAGAATTATCCAAAGGCAGTAAAACGGTTAAAGGAAGTCTTCGAAAAAAAGGTGTTAATGTTCGACGAACACATTAGCGCACTATTTAATATGACCCATGTAAGTGCAATATTAAGCTTAGGCTCATATGAAGATATCGCTAATGTTATGTTCATATTTTTGGTGATGCGAGCAATCGATTTGGAATCCCAGATCAAGTGGGAAGAAACGCTCGATTTTATGAAAATACCATCTTGGAGTGATTGTTCACTGGTATTGACTAGACGATGTCAACAATTGGAAGCGCGTGAGGCCAAAACTGCGGAGAAAGCAACCACATCCAAGGACGCACAACGGAGTTCACCCTCAAAGGCTAATAAAAAAAAAAGGGTAATCAGACTTCCTTAATCGTGGAGCAATCTCCTTGTGAGGTATGCCAAAGAGCAGGACATGAATTGGCGGCGTGCGCAGAGTTCCAGAACATAAGCTTGCGGGAACGCTAAAATTTGGTGCGGAAAAATAGTCTGTGAGTAGGTGCGATTAGCCGATTCTAGGCCAAGGAAAAATGGAGCAAAAAGTGGAGCAAGAAAAAGTGGAGCAAAAAAGTGGAGCAAAAAAAGTGGCGCAAGAAAAAGTGGAGCAAAATGATGGAGCAAGAAAAAGTGGAGCAAAAAAGTGGTGCAATAAAAAGTGAAGCAAAAAAAGTGGCGCAAGAAAAAGTGAAGCAAAATGGAGGGGCAAGAAAAAGTGGAGCAAAAAAGTGATGCAATAAAAATGGAGCAAAAAAAGTGGCGCAAGAAAAAGTGGTGCAAGAAGATGTGGTTAAAAAAAAAAGTGGAGCAAGAAAATGTGGTGCAAAGAAAATGACAAGAAAATGTTGAGCAGGAAAAAATGTTGACAAAAAATCAAAATGTGTGTGTGTGTGTGTGTGTGTGGGGAAGCTGAAAAACTAGTTTGTCAAGATCGATGGGAGAACAGGTGTTTAGAGAACAGGTGTTAAAAGATGAATAGGATCCCTTATTCTGCAATATAGATCTTTTGACACATTTCAAATACAATGCAGGAGAATGTGATAAAGTGAAGTTTAGAAATTTAAGACAATAGCACAACGCTATCATTGTAAGAGATCTTTTATAATAGTTTCCCACGCTCGACCGGATGGGTTTCCTTTTTTTAACGACTGTGGTTGGAAATTGTGGTCAAATAATTAGATAACCAAAGTTTTCTTATCAGGTTAAACGGATATGTGTGAGTCATAGTTAAGTATAAAACGGAGCCCACTCAGAGAATCAATTCAGAAAATTTTTTTTCACTGAGCAGAACAGAGCTCTTCTGAAGCTACTAAAAAGTTTTTAAAATGAGTGGATTTACGTGTAATATTTGTAGTAACATTTTTAAGTATAAACGCAACTTAACGTGACATATTTTGTTGAATCATGAAGGAGTAAAAGTGAAGTGCAACGTTTGTGATAAGGAGTTTTCGCGAAAAACTAGTTTGATTCATCATAAAGCTGCAAAACATGGTTCAATACCAACAACATCAACAATCACAACGAACAAACAACAAATATTTTTGAAGCTAAGAAAATGTGTAGATTGCCAGGAGTGGGTAAAAATATGCAACTGGTCCAAACATTTGCGGAAATCAAGCCATAAAGCGAAAACGTCAACGCTCTTAAACGAGAATGTTAAGAAGGTGAGAACATTGTTTAAGAATCGCATAGAATGTTTTCAAATGGAAAACAAAAACGTTGACGATTTGATACCGTTGAATTTTTTCACAAATGTGGAACCGCGCGTCAAGAGGCTTTTACAGCAAAATCTTGTTAAATACAAGCTATTTAAATTTAATATGGAGCTCTTTTGCAAGTATATCAAATTTAGAATCATTGACGGAGAAGAAACAGCTGATATTAGTCAAAAGTCGTTTCAAACAACAATGGCAATAGCTCAGAGTGAAGCCAATATTGAAGAGATATACTCTAAAGACATAGTTAAAATATGTAAACGGATGGAAGAGTTTCAGGAGAAGGATAGCGGCTGGGCACTCTCAAAAATATTGTGGCTAGAACTTAACGTCAATCAATATAGACCGATCCGAGGCTCATCATATATACAAACTCCTACAGTTCTAGCCTCAAAAAAAGCTGTAATAAATGTGCAAAATAATGACCCATACTGCTTCAAGTGGTCAATTATATCAGCTTTTTACAAATTTCCTGACCACTCATCAAGATGCTCCGCATATGATGTCAACATAGAGGAAAACTTCATTGCTCTCAACAAGGAGAACACCATATTAAACTTTGATGGGCTAAGTTTTCCTCTTTCTGTGAAGGATGTAGCAATTTTCGAAGCCAATAATTCTCTTATTAGTGTAAATGTTTTTGGGTTTCAAGAAGAAAAAGGACACATTATTGGACCATACTATAAGACAAACACTTTGAAGACAATACATTTAAACCTGCTTCTTTTGGAAAAAGAAGAAAATTTCCCCAACGTATGGATAAAGAATATCTCAAGGTTAGCATTTAAAAGCTTTATATAATAGATATCATAGGTGGGCGCAGTCCGTTACTGCGTTACTCCGTTACTAACGGAAGTTACTTTCCGGGTAACGGAGTAACGCTTTCGCTACATTTTAAAAACAGTAACGGATTCTGTAACTTCCGTTGCAATTAAAAACTTACGTTACTTCCGAAGTGAGTTTATTTATTTTAATAAACATATGTTATTAGACCACTTACTATATTTTCCAGGAACCTGCATTTATATAGACATATTATTTGAACGTGTTAGTGTCGCTGACATAAGCGTATTAAATATAATTCAAAAGCAAATTTTAACAAGGAACTTAAATAAAATTTCAATTTATATCAAGTTTATGGTCACTAGCGGCCTTTACACGTTCAGGTTTGCCTGCAAGCAAAGCATCATGCAAAGGAATTAAAAAAAAAATGTCTTTGCGTTTCCACAATCATTTTTGCATGCATTCTTCATTTCTTTTCAAGATTTATCGAATGAACATGGCACGGCTCGCGCATTTTTAATTGTTGAAATTTTAAATTAATTAATTTGGAAGCACCTCATTTGCGGGATTTTTTATTCTTCCGTTTTATAGCTGTCTCTTTTTGTTTTCCAAACTTCTGGGTTATTGCGATATAGTTCAAAGAAATCCTTCCAACATATTTCATTCGTCCGTGACGCCATCACAGCACGATGTTTTTTTTTCGACTAAAAAAATGCTCTACATGCATCATGCAACCTTTTATACGATGATGCCTGCATGCCACGCAGGGAGAAAAATCAAAAAGTTTTGAAATCCATCACGCATACCTGCCATTGATGCTTTTTTTGCTTTTACACGCTCATTCTTTTCATCACGCCACGCATGCCTGCAGGCAAACGTGAACGTGTAAAAGCCGCTACTAGAACAGTGTAGTGAAAAAAAAATCGATAGCGGCAAATCGATAAAATATGGTTATGTCTGAATAAGAACCGATTACAGTTCCGTTTCAAAAACAAAACCAACAAAATAGGTAAATGCTATATGAAATTTCGGTCGATTTTAGTTTCAATTCCGACAGTTATTGGATCCTGCAACTACCCCGATTATTGTTGATTTTTTTTATGTTGCTGAAATAAAATATTAGAATTTGTTCTTTTAATTTTTGTTATCCTAAAATAAAATGTTTTTTAATTTCATTTTTTTTTCTGAATACAGTGATCCCAAATGGGAATATACGGTCTATTGTCATCGTCCCCCTCTCGAATTCACCTCGTACAATAGCTACTTATTTTAGAAATTTTTCCTTTTAAGTAACGGTAATGCTATTGTAACTTCCGTTACCTATTTGCATAAAGAAACGGAATAACGGTAACTGAGTTACATTTTGCATTAGGATTTAGTATGGCCATATTCTTGGCAATTAATACATTGGACAGGGCCAGTACGCTTATGTGGTTCTTGTATTACAACTCTACAGTGAAGAAGATATTGTAATCCGTAGATTGGATGAGTCTAATTTTTTTTTAGTTTTAAGTTGTCCGGACTAAGTTCTACTTTGAACAGCGGCTGTGGGGTTTTATTCCTATTGAAAATGTTCATTACGTTCCTAATTTTAAAGCCTTTTTCCTCTAGAGCTTGCCTAATTTCCACAGGATCTACATCTGATTCAATGCCTTGAATAACTACACTAACCCAAGTAACACAGACCTCAATTTTGTGACTAAAATTTAGTCGCATAAGGATTGCATATAAGTCATTCAAAAACCTGTTGGTTGCATAACAGTTGCAAAATAGTTTCTCTTAAACTGAATTTTTTGCTAGGTCGCATAAAAGTCATCGCTAAGTCGCAATTTTTCTCTATTATGACTATAATTTGGGCGTGGCTTCAAATGTTTTTTAGAAGTCACAGAATAGTCTACAAAAATTGACATTTTTATGTGTCGCAGAAAGAAACGCATAATACTTCTTTGCGACTGTTTTAGTGATTTAAATAGTTATTTAACAGTCGCATACAAGTATGAAATCGAGTCCTCACTCACTATTTTGCAACCAACAGACATTAGAATAAATCATGAAATCCATGCGTGTAGTATAAAAACAGCGATGCCACAGTTTAAACTGTCAATAACAGTTTTGTTAGGCAAGCCAACAGTTTTTTTCTTCAGTAATTCATATTAAGGGTCCTCATTCAGCATATATACACCGTGTAAGCTGAGTGAAGTTAGTAATTTTTTTGACAGCTGTGAAATTTTGTATGGAGCTTCATTTACAAAGTTTTCACATCGATTTCGTTGTGTAAATTGTGTGTGTAAAGTAAGAAGTTCGTTTGACACATCAAAATCAGCTGATTTTGAGTCAATTTCACGAATTTTACAAAGTTCAGTTTTAGGTGCGCTCATAGAATTTGACAGATGTTGAGTAAAGCTACTAAAATTACATACTTCACAATGCTGAATAAGGACCCTTATTATATTTTCATCTTTTATATCAAACATATTATTTGTACAGTCAAGGGCGTAGCCAGGATCTGGATTAGGGGGGGGAAAAAAAATTTATTAAATGAAAAATCAACACTTGTTGTTTTAAATAGTACTTTAAGAAAATTTTGTTTTATTTATATCGAAATATTTGTGCTATTAAAAAGGGTTAGACGGCTTTTACATTGATCGATTGTCGGCCAGCAGCTCTCATCGATTTTTGCGTGTGTTAGCAAGGGACGAAAGTGAAGCGGTCAAAACCGTTTGTACTAGCCGTGCCACCGATTTTTATGCCGATTTCGGTTGCTTAAAAACTGTGCAGTGTGTAAGAAAACGCCGACGGAAGACGATTTCAAAAAGGAATTCGAAAAAATCGTTAAAATCGCATCGACAATCGATCAATGTAAAGGCCGACTTAGCAATTTCAAAGGCCAAAACACAATTAGGATGCCTGCAGACAACCGCTCGTCTGCTGGCAGCCTTGGTGTTCAACAATTGCGACTGAGAGTGTAGAAAATTTGAGTAGCTCTATAAATTTGTATGTGGTCTGTTATAACTCATTTAACAATTATTTAAAACAAAGTATGCGCAGAGTTTTATCAAAATACTAATTTTTATGTCGGCAAAAATTATTTTTCCAAATTATTGTTAAAAATTTTTTCTAGGCGTGCTCGTTTAAGTCTAGGGGGGGGGGGGGGCGGAAAGCGTGCCCCCCTGCCTACGCCCATGTGTACAGTAAATTATACATTTAGACATGAGTGGATATAGGTTTAATGTGATATATTTCGGAATTCGTAAATATCCAGATATAAACTACGTGTTAAATAAAAAGCAAAAAAGGAGGGTGCGCAAACGGTTAAAAACTCGATTTCTCTCACATAAGCTTCTTTTGCAATTGAAATTTACAGTGAAAAACTAAAATTCCCTGCTATCGCGCATTTAACTTCATTCGGGCGTAAAGAAGATTATTTGCGTTTTTGGAAACGAACAAAAAATGTACAGTTTTGTCTGAATACATTTGATAGAATTACGTGAAATTGTGATCATTCAGAAATTGTTTAGCTAAGGAGAAGTGCAATATTGTATATGAGGTCGTTGCGGTTCATCGCTTCCGTAAGCAGCATTTTGGCCGCTGGGTACACTCATCGCATGGCGAGAAATAGCAAATTGTGGCAGCCGTTATTTTATATTGACACAGCTGATTCACATTTCGTAAGCAAAAACAAAATATATTAGTGGTATTCATGTAATAGCCCAAACCTCATATTTTTTCACCCTCAAAAACCAGCTGTCAAATTTTGTATGAAAATAATTTTACGCGCTCTGCACTGCGATTAGATAGCGCAAAGCGAGCGTATAAAGTGCATAAGCTCGTTGACTCGTTGTTTTGAGGTGGTTTAAAGATATTAAATTGAATATTTATTTAAAAATTTTCTTTTTTTGCTCAAATTCGGCATTTGTTTTGATTTGCCTCAAATTTCAGTATTGATTATCTGTTTTTTACAACTTTGCATGCAAGCTGCTTATTTTGTTCGCTCATGCAACATGTGAGATAAAAGTATTCAACTGTCAGTCTTGCATGATTTGCGCTGTTACTTGAATACCACTATTGAAAGTTAAAATTTTAAACCACAACCAGAAAAGGTCGATTTTTTAAATTAAATGCAGGTAATGCTCTTCAATGCGAATCCTTTCCCTTCAATTCGAAGTTCAGTTGAAAAAGAATAATTCAGATTTTGAATGAGTGTTTCCACATCTACCGTGAGTTCAAACACTCGCTTACTTTTTTCAGTTGAACCTTTGTTTTTGAAGGTGACAGTTTTTTGGGAGGAATACAGTTAAAAAAGAATATGGCAACATTGGGTGCAGCACATATATTTTTCTATTACACTATGGTGCAGAACTATAGCCACACCTTTGTTTTTCATTATGAAAGCAATTTAAGAAAGAAAAAAAAATTTCGGATATGAAATGAAAGAGGATTAAAAAATAATGGGTTGAGAGAAAGAACAACAACAAAATCATTTTAATAATTGCCGTTGTATTAAACTTTTTGCTTTTTCATTGGTGCAATACTATAAACGCACATGACAGTTTTACACCAAATAAAAGCAAAAAGCTTAATACAACGGGAATTATTAAAATGATTTTTTTGTTGTTCTTTCTCTCAACCCATTTTTTTGGAATCCTCTTTCATTTCGTATCCGAAATTTTTTCTTTTCTTTCTTAAACTGCTTTCACACTGAAAAAAAAAGGTGCGGCTATAGTTCTGCACCATAGTGTATATCATAGTTGAATTCGCGTGGATGACTTGCCGTTGCCCAAATATCGCACAGAAGTCCAGGCGACTGAAATAGTCGCAGAACAATAGAGCAAAGACTATTCTGGGGCTCGAATAGTCGCAAAGCAGTTTTGAAAAGATCCGCCATATGTTATAGAAAAAGAAAGAAAAACCAACTGAGTTTTTAAATAATTTGACTGTGAGTGGGTTGCCTCCACATAAATTGACCTTGAAAGAGAACTGCATTGTATTGCTTATACGAAATTTAAACACAGTAAAAGCATTAGTGAATGGAACACGAATGCGTGTAAAGCGGATGTATCGAAATTCCATAGATTGCGAAGTTTTGACAGGTGTGGCACAAGGAACACGTATTTTAATTCCTCGAATGCGTTCAATATACTCCGGCACTATTGTACCTGTTGACAACACTTGGTCAAAACCGGCGCTCAGCAGGTCGAAACCCTGCTACTAAATTAGTCTTAAGTATAACTCTGAAAAAACATTGAATTTAATAATTTGCAACCCTGTAGCGGGAACCTCGTACACCGAAAAAAATCCGTAGGTAATATTGAAGAAATGGGCTGCGTTATTGAAGAAACGGCAGTAAAAATAGAGCTAACTAAAAAAAGCAATCAATATGAATAAAGACGATATTCAATATGAAGAAATTCAAATCAGGAAAAAAATTTCGTTATATTGAAGAAATATCTTCATATCTGCGAAATTATTTTAGTCAAATTTCTTCAAGTATATTATCCTGCTTCGTTATATTGAAGAAATTTCTTCATATCTACAAAAATAATTATTGATACTGAATAAATTTCTTCAATATTACGAAAGATTTTCTTCAATATGAAGAAATTTATTGAAATACGCAACCCTGCTTCGTTATATTGAAGAAATTTCTTCATATTTACGAAAATAATTATTGATACTGAATAAATTTCTTCAATATTACGAAAGATTTTCTTCAATATGAAGAAATTTATTGAAATACGCAACCCTGCTTCGTTATATTGAAGAAATTTCTTCATATCTACAAAAATAATTATTGATACTGAATAAATTTCTTCAATATTACGAAAGATTTTCTTCAATATGAAGAAATTTATTGAAATACGCAACCCTGCTTCGTTATATTGAAGAAATTTCTTCATATCTACAAAAATAATTATTGATACTGAATAAATTTCTTCAATATTACGAAAGATTTTCTTCAATATGAAGAAATTTATTGAAATACGCAACCCTGCTTCGTTATATTGAAGAAATTTCTTCATATCTACGAAAATAATTATTGATACTGAATAAATTTCTTCAATATTACGAAAGATTTTCTTCAATATGAAGAACTTTATTGAAATACTCAACCCTGCTTCGATATATTGAAGAAATTTCTTCATATTTATATATTTCAATATTTCATCATATGTATTAACTGTTGTGAGTCCCATGTGTCTCACATCTGCTATTTTTTATAAACAAGAAAATCGTCCAAATATCATACACACAAAACAGTATATTAACTTTCTCATTGCAAGCAATTATGATTGATTAAATAAAGACTCGCGATAAGAATTAAAATACAATTTTATGTATATATGATTGTGTCGTTAAAAGGACGAAAATTCTAAAATATTATGAAAGGACTTAAAGAAATTTTTTAAAATAATGCAACATTTTCCCTAAAAATATACTTTAAACCAAAATGTCAAGTCAAAGTAAATTACATCGAAATTAATTTCAATATTATTTTTATTTCGTTTCTTATAATGCCTCCACAGATTACTATTATATATAGATATGGTTTTTGTTAATCTAAGCTATATAGATACTGTTGTTGGGTGGTACAGCTTTTTTATTTTGTTTTTAGTTGAGACACGAAAGCCTTTAATTTTTGGCTTTTGACGTCGGAGCTTAGGTAAATATTAAAAAAAAATGTTTGTAGAAATGTCCATACGCAAACGCTTTGCTTTGGGTACTCCAAGTTAAATAGTTGGAAAGTTTTAAAGGCTAGGTCAATGGCCTTCAGCATTGATTCAATTTGATACTTTATACCATCCAAAACCAATATAATTTGCTGTGGTTCGAGCACGGAGCCTGTAACAATTATGAATGGCTGGATGCGCTGATTGGAGCTTTTCAACTCCAAAATGTGCTGCTCGCACTCAGCAACGGTATTTCCAACAACCATAAAACTCAGCTGAGAGTCCCGTATTGAGAAAGCTTTTCTGACACGTCTTTGACCTTCTACGACGACTTGAGCTGTTGGAACTAGAAGTGCATGGATGGCAAAAAAGATTGCACAGCAACGTCCATCTTAAAAATGAAAAGGAAAAAAACAAAAAATTGTAAACGTCAGTAGAATATAAAATGTAGGATTTGTTTAAACAATATTGAAATATTAAAATGCGATATCATAATAAGAATGAAAAGATAATTCAAATATAAATCTCACTTTCTGTAACATTTCCAGTAATTTTCATTTCTTCCAGAAGTTTTCGAGTAGGGATGTCCTTTATATTGTCATTGAATATTTTCAAAATGCACTCTTCAAACTTCTGGAAATTATCCAAAAGACTACCAACAGTTGGAAACATTTGGCTGAAATCTATATTTATCTACCAATGAAATTAAGATAAATGAGATAGATAAAAAGAAATATAAATGAAATAAATTAAAATAAATGAAATAAATGAAATAAATAAAATACTTCGAAATCTAAAACAAGTTAGAGTGTTATAGCCAGGCGGCCGACACACTATAAATGCATAGACCGTATATATCTATATAAAAATTTTGTTGCAAATGCGGACTTTAGACCACGCTGAACGGCCTTTTCTATGTTCCATACAAACGTTTTGCGCGCGCCTTTTATAAAAAGTATAACTCAAGAACGGCTGAACCGATGTGGCTGAAAATTGGTGGAGAGATAACTTAGAACCAGGAGGCGGACATTGAGTACTTTTTATTCTATTCCCCTGGTGGGAGGGAGAGAGGAAGAGAGGGAGAGTGTGTGATGTGGCTAGGATGACTGGTAGGGCTGGAAAAGGGTTGAAGAATGGGGTGCTCAGTGGGCGAATGGAAGAGGAGATAATTTCAATCGCAGAGTGGGCTCAGAAAAAGAGAAAAGGATAGATGAAGATGGATATGAAGGAAGGGATAGATTACGACTTTTATGTGACGAAGAGATGAATGGTGCGATTTTAATAACAAATAGCAACCAGTATATATTAAACAATTATATGACAAAGAAATTACTTGCTTTAAAAAATTAACATCAATCATCTATGTATTCTTACCTCTTACACCTTTCTTAGATCTTCACGAACACCAAGACCAAAGTAAGATATATCCGTTCAGCCGTTCTCGAGTTTTAGCGAGATAACGAATAGCAATTAATTTTTATATATATAGATAGGGAAGAAGCTGTGTACGACCTATAAAACTATGTTTTTTGACTTAAAAAGTTATGACAAATTCGCGTAGATATTATAAAATTGCATTTAAAGATGAAAATAGGACTTGTACTTAAAGTATGCAATATATTTTTCAAAAAGTTTCCAGAGCACTTTACAGAGCTCTGATATATTAACAAAAAACCTAGAGAATTTTTCAATCACATAAGCAGGGAATGTTAAAAGTTACCCCTTTGTGTATGCAACATATTGTTTTTGGGGTTTTTTCCTTACCACCGCGAAATTAAATAAATAATTTAATATTAACACGCTTCAACAAACGTATAGTGAATCAAACTGTATCATTAGTTTTCCATGGTTTCATAGTAACTTTAGAAGTTATCACACCTTTTTTATACTGTTAACGCAAATTTTTCAAAAAATTTGAATTTGTTGTTGAAAATAGACCATGAGATCAATCGAACCTTTTGCTCTTTCGACACAGACGGAAAGATTGAACATTTTTCTTTTGGCACGATGGCGGAAAGACTTAAACAGAGTGCGACATAAATGGGAATATGCTTAATATATAAAAAAGTCGCAAAGCTCTGTTAACTAGACAAAACTGAGCTTGCGCGACCTCTAAACGTTTTCGAAAAAATCTGAACAAAATTGTAGAAAGTCCTTTACCCCCAAGCATTCAAAA